>JAUCMT010000154.1:15391996-15431409 GCA_032357475.1 Enteromius thamalakanensis | reverse complement strand
CCTTTTTGAGTTTTTGTCGACTAAAACTGGACTAAAACTATCACATATAGAAGTGACTAAAATTTGACTAAAACTAACAAGCATTTTAGTCCAAAAGACTAAGACTAAGACTAAATCTAAGATGGTTGTCAAAAACAACACTGAATACAATACCATTGTATCTCAAAATACCAGCAGTTCATCCTCTTGAAAAGACTGTGTATACTGCATGTTCATCCCTAATAGGGTCAAACAGTATTTGTTTATTTTACAGTAAGAAGAAATTCCATAATCTGATGGCACAGAAGCCAAGTTCTCTTGAAACATTTTGAAGTTGTTTTGCGAATAATGATTAAAATCTGCTTTCACCTGAAGCTATGCCTCTCAATTGGCAAATGATGGAGTCACCCTGTACTTGAGAATGAAAGAGCTCTGATGCTGGTTTGAAGGACAAAGAGCTGAGCCACTTTAAGACTAATGATTGACACTGACAAACAAAAGAGTCCTGCACCTTTCGCCAAGAAAGCAATTGAAATGGTCCAATCTCTATTGAATTTCAGACTTATCGTTGTTGAGGGCCATTACAGGGTCTTATTACATTAGATTCATTTTCCAGCAGGGGGGCTTGTTCAGATTTATTGTTTCACCCCAGAGAGAAAAAAATTATCCTCATATATTGTGTGTAGTAAACTTGAAATATTTAACGTAAAAGGAGACAGTGTTGCTGTTGCAGTCTAGATGATTGTGGACTACAAAAACTGTAGAATAGACTGCATGTTTAATTTAACACCAATGAAACAAGGCTATTTGGGACAGAAGTACATTACCTTGGTGTCAACTGTTTCTTCTTATAAAAAATAAGATATAATGAATGGATAAGGAAAGTTACTTTTAAAAGTAATGTGTTACAATTTTGCGTTGCTCCCTATAAAAGAATTCTCTCAACATGGCAACACATGAGCAATCAGTCAAGACATGGGTAACTGGTGTTGCCTTTTTGAAAAAAGTAACTAAGGGATGTTTTAACAAAGTTTTGGGAAGAGTAGCTAGGTGTCACACAGCCGGTACCCATTGACGCTCATTAGTATATCACCCACTTGCTGATTAATTATTCCTAATTTAATTTATCCGCCTCGGCATAAATACCATCGTCTTACTCTTTTTGGTAACTAGTTTCGCATGATCCCGCCTTCCTCCCTTCTCTGCCTTTTCCTTCACACCTTCAAGGGGGGCAAACGGGACCGCTCCGAGCTCTGCCCTCACTAGGGTTACTATCAGCAGGCCTCGGGGTCCGCCGAGCTCCCAGCTCGCTCCCCGGACACAACGCCAAATTTTCTTATTTAAGTTAATGAAGAAGTGCGAAATTCGTGAAAAAAGTAAGTAACTTTTTTGACAAGAAAAAGTTGATGAGTACTTTTTAGTTAAATAAAAAGCTGGCATTGTTTGTGCTGCAGAAATGTTGGCTTTTGAATTTTATGTTGGCTTTTAAAGTTTGTGGGTGCGCAGCTTTATATAGGGAAGGAAACCCTGGATGATATTTAGTTCATGAACCCTGGTTGGATGATGCACAGTTTGTGGCATATTTTTGACTAGAGAGTTTTGAGTTGATATCATACAATGTCTTGTGCACCAAAGCTAGTGCGATCTTATCTGCTGGCTATCTTCACCTTTTTTTTCTTGTTGTTTTTGTTGTTTTGAAACAACAAAATGCACATGTTGTTATGCACATCTCACTGCACAACAAGTTCTGAATTTCTGAACAAATCAGTTGAGTAAATAATTCAACGTCTCACTTATAAAACAGTGGATACATCTGAAATGACACGCTTGAGTTCTATACTATGCTATGTTAGAATATGTTATATTATGGCTATGCTATGCTATTCTATTCAGTGGTGTTCTGTTCTATTCTACTAAAAGCCACAAAACATTGCAACAAAAACTCCTTCAAAATGCAGGTTTTTCAAAGATATCCCTGCCAGTAACACATTGCTTCACCTAATCCTTTATCTCTCCATATGAAGTCCTGACTCTTACAAATATCTTGCTCATCCTAGTCAGGGTTATGTTAGAGCAGAGAAGTGGGTCAGGGTACCTGTGTTAAAATCGATCCGTTCTTTGCTTTCTCCCTGTGAGAGCCTATCCAAATCTCTCTGAAAAATCAGATGCGGTGGAGGAAAAACAACAGTATGGAGACTTCAAACATTTTGATATGTCGCATTGATCCAGCTTCACATCTATGCATGAAAGAGCTTCTGAGCTGAAAAAGCCAAATGATTTGATGCTCAAGTGCCTCTTTTGTCTTGTGTGCTGTTTAAGGGTCTTTTTACTCATCTTTTGTGATACTTTAACACTGCCCTAATACCCAAACAGAGGTTTTAGTTGACAATTCTGATGTAATGAAGAATGATTATTATTAAATGGTCCATAGTTCTGGACATGTCTGTTTTGGTCAATCACTCTTGATGATGGCAGAGATATTTTTCATGGTTTGCTTCCACACACATTTTGTGGAAGCAAACCAAAAATGCATTGTGCCTAAAGGCCTGTTCAGACCAAGAACAATACCAATAGCTATAAATTCTAATGTTCTATTGCTTGGGAGGACAGTAAAGTCTACAGCGGAACAACATCACTTTCAGAAAGAACTATGCCACAGTATCACTTTTTCTTGTTCTAGTTCTAGTCTTTGGTGTCCATAGGCCTTAGGGCTGTTTTAAGAGCAATGCTGTATCAGAAATGAACATGTATCGCTTAAAAAACAAATATTATTAAACTATTTTAATGGTACAACCATTCATGTGACTATTTAATGTGTCTTATTTGTAACCATTTAAGCATTTCAGAGAAGTTATGCACATGTCAAACAATCTCAACTTTGACAATGAAGCTTCTCTTTCTCCCAATACCTTACATTTTTATTGTCTCTCCATCTTAGTTAATGGTACACAGTAGTAGCTTCCAGTTGTGTAAAATCCCTGCATTATCACAGGTGACCTGTTTTTTTGGAGTCCATTATGACAACATCTAAATGATGTTGCTTACACAAAAGAAATCCTTCAATGACACTATTTTAATTCTTCTCCTTGTCCAGACTTTTATTTTTCTGTGAGTAGTGTAATGCAACTCACTTCTAGCCAAAAAGACTTTTACTACACAATCAATCAAGTACATCTAAAACCCTTGACTTTGTTTGACTTAATAACCTCCAGTAATTTTCACATTAAATCTTTACTCAGGTTTCTGCACTGGCAGCTTGTGCCAGAATCATATTCAAGACACTGTTTTCCGCCAATGCAGTCACTGGCTTGGTGCCCTTCTACCTGCAATATATTACCTTACTGTACACCACACTCAGACTGATGTGACCGGCTACATCCAATTTGGTCATCTGGGTTTCCTATCACTCCACATTAAAGCCATTTTACTTGGCCAGGTCAAAAAATCTTCCCATACTTCAGCAGAATGCACTATGATGCACATATATAAATCAGGAGAATAAGCCTAACAAAAGCTGATTATACAGTTATTTGTGCCCATTTAAGTCATAGCAAAAAAAACAAATCACTTTTTTGATGCGGTGATTAGCATACTAAATCTCATGCAAAGTAATTAATTCCAATTTTACCTATATAGTGTTATTATTTTTCTGGTTAATATTTTTTTTAAATGTACTACACTGCAACATAGCCAAATATATTTAAATACATAACATGGAAGTGTAATTAGAAATGATTTTTTTTGGCAGTGCCGTATTTTATCCATATTTCTATTGTAAGTCCTACCTATAGTTTTTGTAATTGTAATTGTTAAAGGGGTAGTGTGACACAATTTCACTTATTTTTTACTTTCTCGTTTTTAGTGTGCATAGATAAGATCTCTAAATTTGCAAAAACTAAGGTCTCAAGGCCAAAGGGATTTTGGGAAGTTATGACTGGTCCACGCCCCCCTAAAATGGCTTGTTTAAACATGCCCCCACTTTTCTACATCAAAAAGTGGGCGTATTAAATAACACTGCCCAGATGTTTACGAAAAGAAAGAAGGCGGAACTATTATTCTAGCTTTAGTGTTGCTGCTGGTTGCTGGAGTCTCTGTGTTTTCTTGTGAAAGTGAAACAACTTTCTTTGCGCTTCCAAAAGAGCTAGGACTAGAAATCAGTGGTTAAGTTGTATTTCCAGTACAACATTGAGCTAGCTTTGCTAGCTGTCCACAGAGACAGAGTAAGACAATTCCAACTCTGCAAGGACAGTCTGGCGCTTTTGACTCACAAACTTTAAGTAAGTTACATTTTCTTATTACAAGAACTTGATACTTACTGTTCAAAGTCAAACATTAAACAGTAATGCTGTTGTCCTTTGTCATTTCTCTGATCACTAATGCAGACATAGTGTCATATTTTCACAGCATGATGCAACACGACACCTAAAAAGACAGTACTAAGTTATTATAGTCTACACTGGTTGCAATAAATGCCTTGTTTGTAATGTGTTTAATTGTTTTGGTGTCATAGCGCCATGGTATCACGTTATGGTAAGGCATATAACATTTCTGCCAAACCTTTTAGGTATTCGGCCAATCACAACACACTGGATAGCTGGCCAATTAGAGCAAACCTCGGTTCTTTAGAATGATGAGCTTTGTACCAATCAACCTCTTTCGGAAGGTGGGGCTTAGGGGAGAAACAATGATGCTCGATGTTCTTTTTAGCATGACCCCTTTAAAAAAATACTTGAAACTTTAGCTCATTTCATTTAAAGTAATTTTAAACTATAAGCCTATTGCATTTATATAATTCTGATTAACATGCAATTAGATGTATGAAAAAATACGTATGCAGTAGTAAATCTAAGTATGCACATTTATTTTTAAATATAAAAAAAGCTCTTTTGTAACTTATGCTATGGTATACTTATTTTTTACAAAGGTCATGAGAGTATAACTTTTACATAAAACGAGCTAAAATGTCTCAAGAACTTATGATTTTTTCATGTGCTGCATCCCACATTTCTAAACAGGAAAACATTCTGAGTGAAAAGTCTCTTATGTAGACAACAAGCATCAAGGCACCTCTCTACAATTTGCCGTACAGCCCATTTGTGCACTTTCTTGTGAGACATTGTGGCACAGTGTCAAGGATCAACACAGAAAATTGACTTTGATACCTCTGTTATTCACTTACCTCTTGCTGCAACATGCATATTTAAGCTTTTCTCTCACATCTGGCATTACTGCGCAAAGATAAATAAACTCAGCAGTGGGACAGACTGCTCATTTGGCATGTTAGCCATGTTTGGAAAACACACCACATCCTACTGCACGAAGGCCTGTCAGATCCATATACTTCTCCAGCAGAACCCTGACCCGGCTCCTATTGTGGAGGGATCAATAACTAACCCTGTCAGTCTGTGCTTTATTTGCCTGGGCTGTATGCTCCCAACCAGTCTTGACTGCTCCTATATTTGGCCTCACACCAGTCCCCATCAAAACAGATAAACAACATTCCTGTACCATAAATCAGAGCGGCGAAACATGTTTGCGTGTATTTTGGGTGGTGGTGATTCAAGCAAGTGCTTCAGTGTAAATGGTGCTAGACGGATATCCTTAAACTACGTTCTTTATTCTAAGAAAAACTAAATTACAATTGGTGTCTTATTCAGCTTGTCGTGACCGTCAACAGTGCAGCATCACAATAGACGCAAGTTCAAACATGAAATGAAAATGGCAGGTTTGAAATGCTCCCAATCACAACAGCAAAGAGCAGACGTCACAACAACAATCATCCTGAAAACCAGGACCTCTGAATCCATCAGAAGTGTAGACAATGAAACATCTGAACTGACTGAAAAACTTAAGCAAGATAAGCTGGTCACATTAGTTTGCCGGTTTTCGAGGGGTTTAGAGTACAGACAAACCTGCTATCAGAGGTAACAAAAACATTTAGTTAACATTCCCATTAACTCAAAAAAAAAACATTTCTGAATGTCCAAAGCATCCTATGAAGGTTCTAAAACCATTTTTTATGTTAAAGGAATATCCGATTTTTATAATTTTGTAGACATTACGCTTACAATACATTTAAACTTCTGAGACTGATTAGACCAGTTCAAACCAGTCATGACCAACTGTCTATTTTTTCTCTCTCTCTCTTAAGCAGGACTGTAGGACTACTTTAAAGATCATTTGGTTGATGTATAATGTAATAACCATTTGCTACTTAAAAATCTATTAAAAAGCTATCACTTATGAGTTATACCTGAGGATAATAATGGTAACATTAATCACAAAAATGACAGTAAAAAACAATAAAAGATATGTGATCTCAGTCAATATACCATGGGAAGTTCCATGTATGCCTTATTCATACAGCCTCATATTTAAATCAAAAGGCCTGTTAACACAGAGAACAATGTCTTTAGTGTCCTCACCAATGGATAACAGCAAATAAGTAATTTGCATTTATGTTTTCTGCCACTTTGGATGCTCAAGCTCTGATGGTTCTGATAGCTGAAGATGGTTTTGTCTTAAATAAAACCATGATAACTTGCATTGAATATTGCACAGATTAACAGTAAATAACACGGCATTGAGAATAAATGGCATTGAGGCAGTATGCCAACATTAGAACTTAGTAAACAAATCATATCAGTAGTAATTCTGCTTATTTAGTCTTTGGAAATTAAATAAGCCATGAACTTTCACTTAGCTGAACTGCTCAGAATCAAAACTCCAAATAAATAACGAGTTTTGCTAAAAAGCTCAGTTATTCTGCTGTGGGAACTATTACATAAGATGGATAATACCAGGAATAGGATTTGGGCTAAAAAAACAAATGCATTAATTTGTTGTGTCAGATTGACATAAATAGGGCATGGTTAGGGGCAGTCAGCTCAAGCTCAACATGCTGTATGAAAGCAAGAGAATAGACTCTCTAAAAGAGAGGGAAGACATGCAATGCCATTTAACTGATTTGGTTGATTCAATTATTTTATTTTTTGTTTTACTTTTTGTCATGTTTAATATACTGTATTAACACTATACAATAGTAACTTTAAAAACTGCTCTCTAAAAAAAAGAAAAAATGCTGTAAAACTTTTTGGAGTATACTGTATATTGCACATTTTTGACAATATATATATATATATATATATATATATATATATATAATAAACATATAGTGTACATAATTTGTCATTGAACATTGTATGAGTAAATAAGTTTCCTTCAGAAGTATTTGAAGGGGAGGGGGACCAACTAAAATCCAGATCTGGCTTGTTCCAACACAAATAAAGCCCTAAGAGAAGAGAGAAAATGGGAGGAATGAAACCAGAAACCAGATTCAAACTCATGTCAACCTAACACAATGTTCATACATTACTGATGCTCCTTGCCATGGCCCAAAGCCACTGACCTCAGTGACATTTGAATGCAATGATACTGACAGTGAATAAGGCTATTGAGATTGGCTCAAACAGTGTTGAATCAGTGAGGTCGTGGAGCCTCATGTGGCTTTAAATAGTCAAGCCCTCTATGAGGCCGCAGTGTCATTCATTACCCAGTTCATCATGTATTCCTTTGCTCAGACAATGCCATCCCTCACAGCTCCAACCGCAGCCGCGGCCAATGAGAGATGATATGAGGCCAATTTCCACTGCAATGTATTCAAGCCATGAGGCGAGGACGGATAGGGATTGTGTAGATGGATGGAAAGGCAGGCTTATTGTTAGTCGGCCCGGTACAGTTGAGGCACTGTATTAAGCTGACTGTGACATTCATGTTTAATAACGCCAATCCAAACAGAGATCTGTCATTCAAAATGGGCGAATTGATAAAAATGGAAAAATGTGAAACACACAAATTCATAGGCTACACTAGAACATATTATTGTGATTTTCCAGAATAGTCCTGGCTGCTAGTTGATGTATTTTCACAGACCCGGAAGCTTGTGAGTCTCAAAGTCTCAAATAGTAAGATGTGCGTTTAACGTCCAGAAAATCCATGACATTACAAAACATTTCTGCCATGACGAGTCTCTCAGAATTTAGCATGGCAATGTTAATGTGGGTCTTGGCAGAAAAGATGGTAGAGCAAGTACCAAAACCTGCTACAGCCAATGCATCCACAGACATGCTGCTGTGAGCATGTAGAAATTTCCACTGCTACGCATGTAACATTTCAAATAACCTCATATTTCACATAAATTACATTATCTTTGAGGAGATCTATGCGTTTGGATCAGGAGTTTCTGAAGTGCACTGCAACTGCTATAGCAAGTACCAAGTATTTGAATGCTGAGCAGCCCATTGGCTGCTTATTACAGCTGATAACAGCATGTAAATAACGATGTGAAATTGTGGTAAATGCTGTGGTATCCAGTATTTCATGTCAAAACTTGGCATATTTTAATGCAATAAGAAAGTTTGGATAAATGTAATATTACTACATTTAGAAGAAATGCTTTTTTATTCAAATATATTTATATATATAATTCATCCCTGTGATGACAAAGCCGAATTTTCAGGAGCATTTATTCTAGTCTCCAGTGTCACATGTTTGTCAAGACCATGCTACATTTAATTTCTGGATTCTTTGATTAATGTAAAGTTCAATAGGACAGCTTTTATCTAAAATAGAAATATTTCTTACAGTTTATCACATATATTGTCACCAAAAACTCTTCAATAGTAACATATATGTGTGGCACTGCATATAGTAAAACACTAATTGTCATAATGGTGAACCCATTCAAACAGAACCCAGCTATTTACACGCCATGATGCACCATAAAAAAAAAACATATACAAATTGTTAGGAGTATTGGTTTGCAAGGCAGTGTGAAAAACTAAATCCTGCGTTACATCGATCCTAAACACGAAGCAGTCATCAGAGGGAAGAGATGCCTTTTCGCCTACATTATCTGTCTTTATATTTCACATAAACACACACCCACGTCAACACCTCCACAGACGTGCCTCCACAGAGAGCAAAGAAGAGATTTATGTCCGTCTTTTGCAATCACACAAACATGCATATTATATGACTGCTTGCATACATTAGGTGCAGCAGAGCTTCAATACCAAAGACCCTAATGCTTAACATAGCACGTTTATGCCACACAAGAACCAAAGAGTCCTCTCAAAATTCCTCATTAATGCTTCATATCTCCAGTTAATTTATATCTTCAATCTCTCCTTCAAAGTGCTTTCATACCGCTTCAAAGTCAAAAATCAGCAGGGAAACATTCAGTGCAGATGATTCCCAGATCGAGCACTTGAACAACGCAACCGCTTTTTTAAAGAAACTTCTATAAAGAAACGGTGTGTTCTGTTCTATAAGAAATGTGTGCATGCGTCCTTGCGTGATTATTTATTTTCAATCGTTCGAGGGAGTATTTGTATAATTGGTCTCCATTAACGCTCCAGCGATTATTTGCTTATCCATATGTGTTCAATGAACCTATCAGTCACTGCTAAATGCACATTACTACCAAAGGCCATGTTAGCAAGACCAAATTGTCTCAGGATTTCAAAGACATTAACGTGTATCAAATCGAATGAATAGTTTTCTTTGAAATGTAATATTCTGACATATCAGCTGTTCACAATATGTGGCTATTTCTGCTACGTAGCCGAAAATTACAGATAACTGCTCGTCTACCCACATCTCCCAGCATAGCCACGGATTAAGCATCGGGATGCTTCACGGTATCTGTAGACTAAAAGCAAATCCGTGTTCGATGCTGCTTCTGTAATTTGCATATAATATGCATGACCCTTTCAGGTTTGTGAATGATCAGGCTTATGTTCCTTTGGTGTTTCAGCACCAAATGTTCAACTAAAAGCATTTCAAATAACATAAAACACAAAACTAACTTAACTGCATAAAAATAGCCAAAACATAAAAAAAAAAATACATTTTATTAATTTGTGTTAGTTTGATCTTGCAATTTTGTACCTTATAATTTCTAGTAATTATAAGATTTAAACTTTATTTAAACATTTAAAAATCTGAACAACTGTGATATATGAACTTGCAATTCTGGGGAAAAAGCAAATCCCTATTCGAAGCCACTTCTGTCATTTGCTTCAACCCTTGCACAACCCTTTCAGTTTTGTGAATGATTAGGCTTTTGTGGCTTTGGTGTTTCGGCACCAAATGTTCAGCATTATTATAAAAGCATTTCAAATAACATACATTTTTTTGACTCAAAAATGAACTAAAATGCATTAAAATGGCCAAAAATATATAAATATACATAATTTTTATAGCCATTTGTATGCATTTTAGTTAGTTTGTTCTTGCCGTTTGCCTTATAATTTCTCATAATTATGAGATTTAAACTGCAAAACATCTGTGAAATATAAACGTGCAATTCTGGGAAAGAAAGGCAGAATTGCACAACATATAAATTCAGAATTGCAATGTAGAATTGGATTTGAAAAAAAAAAAAGAAATTCTGATTTTATATCTCACATAGTATAATCTTAACCTTTACAACCAATGTAATGATTTCCAAACAATGAAACAAATATTCAATTGAATTGTTAAAATGTGATAATACACACATAAATATAATTTGTGTGTTGGCCTGATTTCTTGACCGGTATTGGCAGAGTAATCCAGCAATGGTCCACTGGTAAGTGGTAGTGGATACGCTCGTGTTAATAAAATGGCTGGCTGTTAAATCACAGGGACACACAGTAAAAGTGATGTACTAATGTTCGGTTCAGCCTAATTGAACACTGTCTTGTCAATTAAGCAGAAAGTCTCTTCTGTTTCTAATAGAAGGTTCTTAAAATGTCTGCAATTACTTTCCTGGCAAAGACTCAAGGCACTAATAAAATATGTTGAATAGAAAGCAGCATTAAATGCATTGTGTATAACCCTAAAATTAAATGGAAAATGAGTGCAACGTATGCTTAAGCAAACATCAAATATAAACTTTACATTCAATTTAGCAGGTATTCAAATGTTTTCTGGGGTGTTGTAGTTGTTAGGGTCCAGAGCAGTTAACTGGAAGGTTGCTGGTTCAGCAAAGAGTGAGCCATGGAGCCAACACCATCGGACCCTTGAGCACAATGCACATTACTACTAAAGCCCCTGAGCAAAGCACAGTTCATCCAAAAAGACCTTCCACACCCATGTGACTTGCCTTCCTCTTTTAAACCCAAGAGAGAATTTTTTTCTACAATATACTGGACAATCATTTTAAGTGAATAAGGACTGGGGATGTCTCTAAAGTGTCTTGATTCCAAATCTTCCAAAGTAAATACAGCTGTTTTATGTGAAGAACAGAGGTTGATGTTTTATAATAATTTGATTGTGCTTGTGTGTCCCTTTGAAGCTTGAAAGATACTGGAGCTATCAAGCTTCAAAAAGAAAACAAAAGCACCAAATAAAAAAAAGAACACAAACTGCATAAGCCATCTTAAGAAGCCATATTAAATCTTTTCAGAGAATGATGCCTTGTGGTAACACTTATAAATTATACATATATAATATGTAAGACTTATATCATATGGTACACGATGCATGGATTCAGCATGAATAAAACGTAATGATTACTTCAGGTTTTCTGCTTCAAAATGTCATTTTTGTATGTGGAACTAACCATTTCTTTGTCATTGTTTGCAAAATTTACTAGAAATTCCTGATAATTGTAAATAATTTTCGGGTGTACATTTATAATACATTTATACAGTAAATGTCAACATTTATGATGATTCTATGGCATTTTGTTTTTTATCTTAAAAGCACTAGTCCCCATTCATTGTAACTGCATGTAAAAGAATGACCAGCACATTATTAAAAACGTCTCTCTTTGTGCTTCACAGAACAAAAACTAAAAGTCATTCAGATTTGGAATGACATTAAAACTAAATGAAGGAAAATCTTTTTTGAAAGAACTATCCCTATAACCTCAGTTCCAAGGGAATTTTCTCTGTAATAAGTTTGTGGTTGCTGTTCCATGGCGACATTGTGGGAAAGCTATGGTTATAAATAAAGATTCAAGATTTGGAGATTTATGGAAACTAAAACTTATGGTATGGTCTTCTTAAGATGAATCACTATGGTAAGTGGTTTTAGATAAAAAGCATCTGGCAAATGGATAAATGTCAATGTAATTCACCATGAAACGCATTGACTCTCCTACCTGCAGTGCACATCAAGACGGCAAGTGCTGCGTAGCTGAAGACAGTTGGGTTTGGTCTTGTCCTGATAAGAGCAGGAGGGTACAATGGTCTGTCTCCGTCTCTCAGCACAGGCCTGGTCCTTACATGAGCAGAAGAGCAGCCCGTAGCTGTATTGTGTGTCAACGCGCTCAAAGAACTGTCGCAAGGCCTTGTGGCAGCGTTTTCTATTGCAGCTGTCCTGCGACTGAGACTGCGAGGATTGCTGACCCTGGGTCTGTGCACGGGTGCAGGTGGAGATGTAGTTGGAGCGCTGACGCTTGCAGTTTTCATTCAGGTTGCAGGCTTTGGTGGCGTCCAGACAGGGGTTGCATGGGCGGCTGGGATCTGAGCAGTGTGGCTGGCCTTTACTTGTGCCAGAGTGTATGCCTACGAGAGAAAAAGCAGGAAAAGATAAGTGAGATTGAACGCAAGGGTGTTTGTGTGAATGATATAAAGAGAGCGAGAGGGGAATTGAGAGTGGGTGTGCATAGGAAAAAAAAAAGACCATGATCTGCAATGTCCCACATACTGTACACTCCTTGACAGATGAATAGGACAACTCCAGCACAACAATGAGCTCTTTAGATCTGTTTCCAAGTCAGTGTGCCGACTGGGACGCTTTCAGAATACTTACTTACACACACACACAGATGTTGGTACACATATGATTATGAAGACTTTCCATAAGCATTATGGTTTTTAAAGCTATTTTCTATCCACCAGAAATATTGATACATATTTCAATAATAAAGTGTTTATTTAGCGATTTGAATTATGGGACAGCTGGATGTCCTCATAATGTAGGGCAGCTAGCCTGAAACCTTAATACACACTACATTGTATTCACTGGCCCCTTATAAAGTAGGTCATACACACACACACACGCACGAGTGGTTAATATGATTTATGGGGACTATCCATAGGTGTATTACCTGTAATACCTATATCATACTCATGTCATTATTTACATTTGTGTCCTCATAAAGCATATGAACATGCACACAAAGTTTAATTTAAAAATATATTTATACAGTTCATAATAACTGTTTTCTACTAAAATATGTTTTAAATCTAATTTATTCCTGCGATGAAAAGCTGAATTTTCAGCAGTCATTACTTCAGTCTTTAGTGTCACATGATCCTACAGAAATCATTCTAATATGTATATTTTGGCTTAGCAAATTATTAAATATTATCAATACTAAATAATTAACAGTTCTTATCATTATCAATGCTAAAACATGTTTTCACAGCTTTGAAACCATGCCACATTTTTTTTTATAGGAACAGACTTCAAAGGAACAGAATTTATTTGAAATATAAATGTTTTTTAACATTATAAATGTCTTTACTGCCTTTATTTTTGATTAATGAATTCTTGTTGAATTAAATTATATTATTATAATCTTGTCTCATACTTTATGCAATTATATAATGATTTTCACAACATAAAGCAGCAAAACTCTTTTAAAAATTAAAATAAATTAATCAAGATCATTTTTAAATTCTATTAAAATAGAAAACTTTTTCCTCTAAACATAACACTATTTCACAGTATTACTGTTTTTGTGGTATTCTCATTTCTAATATGCTGATTTGTCAACCTCTGTGTATATGTATAAATAATAATAACACAAAAAAAAGTCCCTCCGGCTCAAAAATGTGCAAATTCATCCTGAGTTTGCAGGGGTACAGCACTTTTGCTGTGGATCATCCCATGTAATCCCAACCTTTCTGAGAACGAGGTCCTGACAAAAGAACAGCTATGAATCATTAGCATTACCCTTGCTAAAACTGAAATATGTTTTTTATATATATATATTATCTAAAGCCCTACTGAAACCGTAGAGTTACTGATCCCTGAAGTGGTGTGTATATATGTACTGTAATAGTGTACAATGCAAATAACTGATAAGCACATTCAAGATAAAGAAAAAGTGTGAAATGGGAAACAAGGGCATGTATCCAGCTGTGCCACGTCTGTAAGTGTTGTGTTGAAGGCAGCTGAATGAAGCGTTCGGGGGATTGGGGAACTATCTGCTGAAGATTGTGGGGGACCTCTAAAAGTGTATGAAGGTCGGCATTGATATGTTGCCCTAATGGCGTCTCCAGCCTTGACGGCTGCTCTGGTGATTGGAGAGAGAGAGGGAGCGAGAGAAACTAATAAAACCCAGTGGGTGTTGGTATAACTTTGAGAACAGATGGTTTATCAGACCCCTTGTGGAGACTAAAAGATGAATTTCATTCTGAACGGGTTTTTGTTACTTATGAATAAAGTGCTAATGATCTAAATGTCGAAACTGTTTACTCTAAATGAGTGGAAATATAATATTTATGTAAATAAAAAGGGAGTCGGCATATAAATTACCTTGTGTTATGGCAGCTAAGGACTCAGAGAAACATTAGGGATTTTTATGAAGTCCTTTGAAGATATTTTGAGACTGATTGATATTAATAACTATTTTGATGTTTGTAGAGGTTATCTTGGTTTCAGAGAAGACATCATAGCTCAGAGGTTGTGTATTTACAAAGTAATGATTAATAACGCATGTTCAGATTCTTATCATTAGTAAGACATTCAAATTTACATTTACTTCAAACACATCCTTCCCCATTAAAGACAGGCCTCATCGGTGTTACAGATTTATATACTTTATGCAGATCTGGACTCATGGTTTTACCTTCGGGATCCCTACTTGATGCAAATAAAGGGGAGCTGTCAGATATTTTATCATGAAGTAACACAGATTGCCTCCGAGCTCAAGTATCACTACAGTTAAATACAGGAGGGACTCCTCCAAGCAATCAATACAATTCAGAGCAAGTGAAGCCTGTCTTCCTGGTAACCACACTCTCTGAGCTTTTTTAGGCTTAAAAAGTTTTGCTTCCCCTAGGGCCAAAAACTACAGAAGTACATCTACAGATTGTCTCTGAATTTGAAGTAAATGTAAAGGTAAAAATGTACAGGTTTTGGGTTTTGTTTGGTTGTGCTTGTGTTGTTCATTGTTGTCATGTCTTTTATTTTGTAATCTGATTCGCTATTGATTGTCCTTGTCATTGTGTCATGTGTTAATTGGTCTGTTCTTGTCATGTGATTTTCATTGCTCTGTATAGATTTGGCATTGTTGAACCTTGTGTTTGTCGCATGCTAATTTTGTAATCCACTGTCGGTGAGTTTAGTATTTTCATGCCAAGTCTATGTCAAGTCTGATTTAAGTCTGTTCATGCTACATCTGTGTCAAGTCAAGTCGTTTGTTTGGGTTTTTGGATTGCACTGCCAACTGCGCTTGGGTTCATCTCACTACGCTCGCCTTCTGTGGACCGCTTATTACAAATGTATTTATACTTTTAGATGTTTTTTTTTTTTTAAAGAGCACCTATTATGGCCCTATTTACAAGATTTAATAAGCCACAGGTGACCCCAAAATGTGTCTGGGAAGTGTGTGTCAACTCCAAATAGCCCAGATATAATCTATTTTATCAGTTGTCTGTTTTGAGTGGAAGCAGAAACATGCGGTTTTTGTGCATAGCTCTTTAAATGCAAATGAGCTGCTGTTCCCCAGGATAGGGCTGTGCCTTTACAGCTTGTACTTCAGATACTTTGCTAAAAATCTGTTTAGTGTAGATTATCAAGTCTATCTGAGTGCAAACATCCAAAGCATGTGCAGAGAAAGCAGCTCAATCTCACAGCAATTCGTACATACATTTTGCTAAATTGTATGCATTTGTACGAATGACCTACACCTAATTCCGCCCCTAAACCTACCCATCACTGGGTTATAGACAAATTGTACGACTGAGGTCGTACAAATTTGTATGAATTATCACAAATTAGTCTCTTTGTAAAATATGTACAAATTGGTCGTGAGACTGTGTTGGTATGTGAGAACTAAACTTACTAAGTTATCTCTTTAATGTCTTATTGCACTTAAACTGTCGAACACACAATTGTTATCTTAAATGTTATGTTAAAATTTAATGAATAATTAATGTATATACACCAGTGTACGTCAACAGTTGTGGGCGGGACTTGTAATGTCACAAGTTACGAATTCTGTGATTGGCTTACTGTGAGATACTTATGATATATGGGGATTAAGAAAAGGATTGGGTATGTTTTATATCATTATAGGGTGGTTGTGTACACACACTGCAAAACCCATTTTATGTTCAAATGTAGAAGTAAATTTTGCGTAATAGCTTTCATATATTTTTCCCAGAAAACACTATGATAAAAATATAAACTAAGATCATTATTTTGCAATGCAATATGTGGCTATTTACAGGGAGATTACATAATTTTGTAAAAGTATCCTGTAATTGGTGCAATCTTTCGTTTCCATAATAATAATAACCCTTTAAAAGTTCTTGCTCTTAGTCAACAAAACGATTTGCAACGATCTGAATGCTTGGCAAGCAAAGGTTACCAGGATCTAAAAATACTGTGTGGTTTTAGAGTGTTTCTAAATTCGATTCAGTAGTCCTCGAGCTCTCTTGTCCTGTGTGCGTGAGTCTGTGTGTGTGTGTGTGTGTGTGTTGTAAGAAAGCAATTTTAGGTGTGTCTCACAGTTGAGGAAGAAGCCGTAAATGAGGTATGAAATTGGTTGGTGAGAATGTACATAAAAAAATGTCCAGCGTCTGGAGGTCAGAGGATGCTGCAGCACAGACTGCACTCTGCATGCACAAACATTTGCTTGGTTAAAGAAGGGATAAGAACCACACAGGACCAAATACCGGAATATATTCAGATATTCTGTAATATTTTATAAATAGAGATTTGCAGTGGCCCAAAGTCCAAAACAAAAGTGGTGCAAGTGTGAATTCAACTTAAATTTAAATCAACACACTGAATTTTATTTAAGAGAAACAGAGAACCATAAACCTATTCTAGATATCTGCAAAGGTCCATTTGAGTGACAAAATACTCCACAGTAAGATAAACAAAGAGTGAACGAGTGAAAGAGTTTGTGTTTTTTTTAGTGTATACTTATCACTTACAATCATATAATGTGTGAATAATATGCTGTTTTGTGTAATGGACGGCTGAAGGGACAGCAGGTTCAGTCTGGGTTATTCACAGCTCTTGGCACTGCCTGTGCTGATTGCAATTAGGAGAAGTGCCACAGTTTAGATGTAATCTCCTCCATGGTGCGTGAGCTTGTTAGAAAGTCTTTAGCTTCTACTGTTGCTGTGAGGAGAATGGAAAGCCTTTCTTTACTTCTCATTACTCATTATCTCCTTCTATTATAACACTTATTGAGAGAGAGAGAGAAAGAGAGAGATGGAAAGAACTTATTGAGAGAGAGAGAGAGAAAGAGGAAGCGATGGAAAAAGAGATCCAAACGTTTCCAGTGTGCTCTACAGAATTAGTCCTTGATGTTCACTTATAATATTAGTAAAACATTTCTGCAACAAAAACCTCATAGTATGATTTTTATGATCATTTCCTACCATCTTTTTGACATGGGCACTTTAATAGCTTTTAGAATTTTGTTATACAATTAAAAAAATGCCCGAGTAACACTTTATAAAAAGGTCCCAGCAGTTAACATTAGTCATTGCATTAAAGGAACAGTTCACACAAAAATGGACAATTGCTGAAAAGTTTCTTATCCTAAGGCCATCAAAGTTTGTTTGTCGTAACAGATTTGTATACATTTTTGTATGTAATACTTTTAGTGTAGTATCTTGAAATTGTAAGTGGTCTCTAATATTTATTGTATTTTTGCAACCATTTTTCCAACAAATTTTTGAGCAAGTTAGGGGAGTAGACAGATTAGCCTAAGCCATCATTAGGGATGCCAATAAAGGGTGATTCTATAATTGCTGCTAATTTTGGTGTGTGAATGTGTTACCAAGGTAGAGTAACAAAGCTGATAATAGAATTGACAGTCTTTTTTTTCCCAAAAGCTCCACTTGCTGGCATAAATGCAAAGAACACTAATGAAAACATGATTAAAAGACCTTTAAATAACCCAATGTGAGATCAGAAATAAACTCAGTTTTCCAGAGTGCAGATCATTTTCAGTGCTTCAGATATTAGCAGTGAGTTAAAATGACTTCATTTTCTATAACTTAAATAATTCTGAGAGATAATTCCTTAAATTGAAAGGCAAAATATGGTATTGTAATAATACAGATTTATGGAAAATATTTTTTTAACAATTTAAGGTTGTAGAATTAGGTAAGTATTTAGAGCTTTTATAAATAAAATGAATAAAATGTTGTCAAAAGAAAAGTGCTGTACAATATTTTGATTGCACATTGATACATGATTTGGACAAGATTCATGATTTTCAGCTATTTAAGACACTGGGTTACTGGGTTAGATCTCCGCAGAATCTGTTCCGCAGTCTCGGCCAGGAGTGCCGGTCCCGATCCCTGAAAGTCCAGTTTGCCCGTCACAGCCAGGAGAGCCGTTTCTGAATCTATTCCCTGAATCTTGGCCAGGAGAGCCATATTTGAATCGTAATCCTGATTTACTGGTTACTTTAATGTGTGTTTTCCTGTCTGTTGTTTTGCCCGTTTAATTATTAAAGTGAAGTTTGATCAGCAACGCTCCTGTCTTCGCCCATCTCTATAGCAAGATATAAAAGTGAAGGAACATCAAAAGGCATGGGAAAACAGGCTATAGACTAATTTATAATGAATTGTCATAATTGGGAAAACTATTTGACTTACACTGCTGCTTAAACTAAAGCGATTTCTGCTATATATCAGGCTATTATATACAGTAAATGTCATGTTATTATTTACATATTGTTTGTTTTTCGCTATAAAACTGGCAGATTTTGAAAGCTAAGACTTTGGAATATCTCCAGGCCAAATCTAGGCCAACTTTATTCTCGTTATATTTCAACTTTATTCTCTTAGTTTCAACTTTATACTTTAATCTCGTAGTTGATTTTTTTTTTTTTTTGTGTGTGTCACTAAAACGCTGTATTAAAGATTAATAAATGTTTTTAATAATTATATTTTTTCGGTTAACTATTTTAATAGTGTTATCAAACAGAACAATATTACAGCGTTTCCAATATGTGCAATACTAAAATGTTTAGTTTGTTCACTATTGTATTGCTGCCATGTCATGATTCTAGGCTGGGTAAAAGGATACTGGGATCTTTCCAAATGATCTGCAGAGCTGTAGGTGCTACACCAAGTCCGTATATATACCCTACATCCTCTATATCACCTCTTCTATATGAGTTTCCCAAAATAATAGTTTTTACAAATGTAGGAGGTTGTGCATTCAAATTTTTAAAAAGATTTATCTGTCGCAGATTTATAGAATGAGTTGTTTTTGCTGTGAATTTCAATTAACTGTCTTGTTTTTATTATTATTATTGGATGATTAGGTTTTGAATGCTGGAAGTTACAGCAATGATCTCTTTTATCTCTAAACATCTAGGAAAATGTTATTTCTCATTATGTGACTCATCTGATTCTGTTGGGACACTCCTGAAGTCTAAAACCTGTTTACTTTCAAACTTTAGCCATGAGCACGGACTGCAAAACCACCGTCTTGTTGTGGGTTTAATAATCAGCGGCTATGACCCAGGCTTGTTTGTAGAACGCCGACAATATCTCATTCCCTTTTGACAGGGATGCCACATGGTAAACAAAGTCTCATTACATTTCTCCCTTGAAGGGGCACAAAGGCAACAGTGAAGTATGAATTTCAAATGTGCTTTTACAGTTAATATAGCCAGCAGTAAAGGAAAAAGAAACAATATATGCGTGAGGTAATAGAAAAAAGAGAGAAGATAACAATGTCTTGAACTAAGGTTGCATTGGGTGTGTTTAACAGTGTTTTCCTCTGAAGGGAACAGAGGGGGCGAGAAAGAGGGAATTGGTCTATGTCTCTGAAGGTTATGTTTTATACTCAAACTTGTAAAAATCTTTACAGTTTTGCACAAGTTCGTTAGAATGCTTGTGCTCTTATAAAACGTAATGTTCTGTAGCAATACATGCATGCCGCAAGACTGAAAATAGTGAAAAGAAAAAAAGTGAAAAACATCAAAATATTGAATGTTTTTTATTAAACATACAGGGGAAAAAAATAATAAATATGATTTTTATGTGTTTATTAAAATATAGATATTTTTTTCACAATTTTATTTATTAAAACTAACATAAAAGTATCCCCCCCCCCTTTTCTTTTACTTTGAAGAACAATGGAGCTATACTTCACATAAAACAAAACCTCCTTAGTAGTTATCTCAATTTTGTTTTTAAATGGAACTCAACAACTTTTAAGTTGATGGAGCCTTCATGGTTGCTTAGTAAAAACAGAAGCTACAGAAACGTGAGTGCCCAAGCGCTTTAAACTTGGTTGAGGAAACTACATGCCTCGCATTTTCCATGTGTTTTTAGAAGTTCATGTGAACGTACCTTTAAGAGAGTAAGTTACATTTAATGCTAAAGTATCGTTAACGCTAATACAAACATTATTTTAGTGCGTTAGGGTAGAACGATGCAGCTCTGGTTAAACAACTGGATGCTGGGTTGAAATACAGCTGGGATTGGTCAGGGCTTCAAAGGACCTTTTATTTAAGAGATGTACACGTCTTTAGACAAATGTCAATGCGGTATTTTTTTAGAACCTGTGCTTGGCTTATTATTCCATTCAACTTAATTGACTACTGTTAAATTGGCAAATGGAAATGTCTGCCTGAATGTCGCGGGGATAGTTTGTATTGTGCGTATTTCTAGTTTTCGTCTGTTTGGGGGTGGGAGGAGCAGACAGCGGGTTGCCTGTCCCGTCGTTTAAGCTGCCTTGTTTTTTTCGAAATCGTTTGGTTTGTAATGCATACCAAACCAAAAGCCTGTATCGATCGGTTCAATACAAATACGCATTTGTTTTTTTTTCCAATATTACTGTTTTTAAATTTGATTTTAATCAAATAAATGTGTGAAAAATATACAGTAAAATAACCTGCATCTGTGGTTGCCAGAATTCTACCGTAAAAAAATATTGTAGGTTTTATGGTTTTAAGTTAAATTTACAGTTAAATATTAATTATTTAATTTTAATATACCAACCTATTAAAGTAATGAAATCTGCTTTGTAGCTTTGAAATACACTGAGAAGTACCAAAAGCAGGTGGTGATGAGAAAGTCACATGATGAACCAAAGCCTATAACAGGCTGCTTTTAAATATAAACATGTTTAGAAGATGTTCAGTGTCATTCACACAAGCACTAAACACCATCATGGTGAGACTTATTTTACAGGAATTTACCATTAACCTCTTAACAGGTTTTTACTGTAGCATTTTTTTACCGTAGCATTTTTTTACCGTTAAGAATCACAGTCATTTTTTACATAGCATTGTTGTAATTACTGTTATATTGCTATTACAATAAATAAATAAATAAAACATTTTCTTAATATTTCTCAAAATTTTCTTATGTAACTTGTCTTTTCTTGTGTAAGTATTTTGAGGTGTAATTCATTTTTAACAAAAATCTTTTCTGTTGATATAGTCACGGATATCACTGATGTTCTTACTGGTTTCATAATTATAAATAAATAAATGAATACATACATGCATCCATACATACAAACAGAGTTGTCTTACTAGTAATTCAAAGAGAAAAAAACAAAATAAATTAAATGCAACAATATTTAAACTGGATAGTCAACATTTTTATATTTGAGCTACAGGAACCGAACATATAGTCTTTTCTAATTTCAGCCAGAAATCTCTAGAAAGCTTTCACTGCCAGGTGTGAGGAACTCAGTGCTATCATTGGCTCTGCATGCTGTCTCAGTGCATCACTGCATGTAGCTATCGCTTCATCTCCCCCAAGGACTTAGCCTGGCAAATAAACCCAATCATTTCCAATGCTGAACTCAGAATAGAAAAATGCTTGCGGCGATATGAAAAAAACTGAATCTCAAATATTACAAGGTGTATTTAACATGTAAATTGCAAAAGATATCCAATCAACAAATAGCAATATTTAAATTACTTTGTTTACATTTTCCATTATGCACAAAGTACGGTTTATTATCACAAAATCATCAATCTCACTCATGCATTGCCCCAATTCCCTTTACACACATATATGGGTGTTTATTTGTGCGCACATGTGCACTTAGGCACTGCATGTTCTGAATATGAGCAGAAAGCTCATAAAGTATTGCTTTTATTACTCGCACTATTATTACCTTTTTCTTTGGCCTGTTGTGACAGTAATGGTTGGCAGTGACTATAAGAGTGGACCTCCATTATAGCACAGAGCAGCGAATAAACACTACACGGAGATACTAAATGCAAAGAATGGTTATGAAAGAGACTGCCATCATTCAACCTGTCAGTCCGAACGCTGTTTTATTGGCACAGAAGATTTGATCAAGAGCTAGTGTAAATCTAGGAGCCACTATCAGTATAATAAAACTGCACGACTGTGTTATTCTGAACCTGCAGATATTATGGTCTTATGCCACCATAATCTCTTATTTGCTTTTTTGCAACTACTCTTTCAGTCACAGTCACTCAATTTCTTTCAAACATTCAATTTTATGGGGTTGAATGGGTTGCAAATCGTCAAACTAAAATCCATGATGTTGGATTTGATTATGCAGGCATTTTTGAAGTGGTCTCTTGGTATATTTTGTGCACTGGCTGAAATATCTTTCAAATGTGTGTGGCATAAAAATCTGAAATGTTTGACTATGCTAATTTTTGATAGAACACAGAATTCTTACCACTGTTTTGTAATATGATTTGGTATTTCTTATATATCCACGGTTGTTATGCAAATCCACCTCATTTCTCTTTAAAAAAAATGCCACATTTTATCATTGTCTTTATAAATTCTGATTCTTGTTGTTGATAACACATACAGAAATAGTTTAACTATTTTATTTTATTTTTCAGAAGCTCCAGAGACTGTGTGCACTCAACATTAGAGAAACTAAATTTTACAAAATGGAAGGATTCTTGCTTTAAACTCTGAAGCTTACTGAAAGAAGGGAATAAATAAAAAAATAAATAATAGGCGACTTCTCACAGACCACTGCGCCTGAAAGGGTTCATTTAATTTATATTCTGCATTTTTCTATTCTTCTATTTATCTGCTTTTCTTTTTCTAGTGGTTGATTCTGTTTGAAAGTGTTTCTGCTTGCCAGGCTTGAGGGATTTGTCAAAAGAAATGAAAAAGAAAGTGAACAAGCTGGAGAGAAGATTCTCCTGTTAATAGAGTCTTCATCGCCACCTGAAATGACCCATGAAGAGAGTCTTATGTCATGTCATAAAAAGCGGTCATATTTCAGCCAGACAAATATTTTTCACCCTTGCCAGATATCTATCAAACTCAACAGAATGTTAAACACAATGTAAGGACAAGCACTGAGAGCTTCTGAACTGTTGACCTTTGAGAAGGGAATGCTTACTCAACACAACAAATATAATTCAAAGCATTGTGGGACATTCAACTGAAAATGAGTATCTTGATTTGATTCATTTAGTAGTAATTCATTATAATAAATAAATAAAGTATGGAACTAAGTAAATAAGGTAAATGCTATATTAGTTCTAATAATTGTTACTTTATATCTCAATGTACCTTCATTACCTTCACAATTATTAATTAAAATACCGCGTTCACGATTGTGAATTTGCTTTTTATTATTTGTGTCAATATAATTTTAGATACTGCAGTTGGGACTTTGTTTCTAGTTATATTTTGACTATATTATAACACAGAAAGTGATTTGTAACATGCTAATGTGTAAAATTGCAACATTTCATTTTAGTCTTGCAACAGTTTTTTTTTTTTTTTCTCGATGTAACTTTATGGACCCTATCAGGGTTTTTTTTTTCTAGTATTAGGCAGATGCAGTTAACATTTTCACATCCAGTGCCAATGCACTTGTGCCCATCTGTTTGCCCATAGGCTTGCTGGTCTGTAAATGAGGCGTTCAGGTGCATTGTTGGGGTGCTGGTATTTTGAGGCAACTGGAAACAATTGCACAACTGACCAACTAAAATCTGGTCTAAATTCAGAGGACCAGTTTTTTTATATATATATAATTTAGAGGCTTCACTAGTAATATACGCCTATAGGCTGGTCCACAACGCATGAACACGCACAGGAAAGTGCGGCAGCTCACAAAAATGTCAAATATTATACATGAAAGAATTACAATGATCAAACTAATGCACACAATCTTTATGACTTTACATATGAAAAAGTGAATTTGTTTCTCCTAATTGTGGTTCAGCCGTAACTATATGCTTTAAAAAATCATAAAAACTGTTTTGTATCTTTTCATTAGGGCTGGGCGATATATATCGAACGATATATTATGCACATTTTATCAGTAATGCCGGTTCTTTGATTAGCACTAAATCTTCGTCAGCTGTTTTTAAATGCAGCGCCAGTTAATGAACAGAGCCGAAGATCACTGAGAAGCTGCGCCATTGAATCACCCGCGAAACTAACGCGTAGCTTGTCAGTGATCTACGGCTCTGTTCATAAACTGGCGCTGCATTTAAACACAGCTGACGAAGATTTAGCGCTAATCAAAAAAACGGCTTTACCGACGAGATGCGCATAATATATCGTTCGATATATATCGCCCAGCCCTACTTTTCATTGTGTCTTAGAACTGGGTGTGTTATGTGGGTGCTCAGGATACTCTCCAGAATGGTGCTACAGTGATGTAACTGGTTATTTTTTGTTTTCTCTCTGTACAAAAAGTATTATTTTAGCTTCAGAACATTATGGTTGAACCCCTGATGGTAGATGGAGCATCCAGACAACGTTTTTCATATTTTCTGCCATGGGAATTGTTTGGCAGATTGAACCATCAGTGGCAGATGACACTGACAATGTCTTTTTAATAATTTTCTGGACCTTTACAGTGTTCATTACTTGGCTGTCAATAGGACAGTCACAAGCCTCCCGGTTTCCATCAAAAAAAAACTTTATTGTACTTCACCCCAAAATGAAAATTATTAATTCATTAATCACTTACACCCATGTTTTTCCAACCCCATAAATCGTCAGAATACTCCATCTGCCATCAGTGGTTCAATCTTTATGTTATGAAGTGACAAGAATGCTTTTTGTATGTAAAGAAAATAAAAATAACCACATTTATTCAGCCATTTGTCTCCCCTGTGTCTCTCCGCATCAGCGTAGTGCCATTTTGGAGAGTATCTGCTTCAGTTATGTGTCAGCCGCTACACAAGGATACATTGTCTATGTGTATTTACAGTTTGATTTGAACAGAAATAGCATATCCTTGTGACACGACTGACACAGAACTGCATACACTATATGGATAGTCTACAAAATGGCACTATTGTGACACATTTGTTACATAACCTTACAGATTGAATCATAAGTGGCATATTGACTGTTCTGACAATGTCTTTATACTTTTCTGGACCTTGACAGTGTTTATTCAAAGTCACAAGCCTGCCAGTTTTCAACCAAAATATCCTAAATTGTGTTAAGAGGATGAACAAAGCTTTTACGGGTTTGGAACGGTATAGGGGTAAAATGATTACTGACAACATTTTCATTTTAGGGTAAACCTATTGCGGAATGTTAATTTAAGTATAGTAAAATAACGCCCAATTAATTCTTATTGAATTCCGCCATGTGTGTTTTTCTTACTAAACCAACTTTCAGTAGTATTAACTTTCTTATCATAGCCGAACATCACACACTCCCAGGATTATATGAATCCAAGGCTTTGTCTCGCAGCAGCCGACCACATAGGGATGACAATTAATGTTGCCTGATCCTAAATATGGCACACAGGGCTGTTCCACTTCCAGATTGGGAGAGATTCCCGCCAGGGAGCGGATACGGGCTGAGAGGGTCCTCCAGCTTTACCCTCAATATGTCAGTGTTAGTGTTGCGGTCCACTTGTTCCTCTCACCCTCTGTAGTAAATGAACAGACACAGCCGGTCTGGAATAATGACTTGGGCTGTCACATCAAATCAAAAGGTGCCATCTCAATCTGTGAGGGCTGTGAGCGAAACGCAATGAGACGTATCTCAGACCTCCTTTTTCTCTGAAGGGATTTTAAAGGTTTCATTACAGAGAAACCAAAGCCTCTGGATCACTGTCTTGATTTGATATGAAGAAATAGTTAATCCAAAAATGGTTTGGAAAAGTGTGACGGTGAGCAAATTATAATAGAATGTTCACTTTTGGGTGAACTATCCCTTTAAATCAGGCTCCAATTTATCCAAAACTCATTTTCTCCTTTTATGCTGTCATATTTAATCAACTGAAGATGTGATAACCATAACAATACATACAATTATGGAACAAAGACATTAAATGCTCCTTAATTCACCTCTTAGTGGAATTAAACGATCACCTAATGTTTACACCAGCAGCAAATGGAGGCTGTTTGTGTGTCCATATTTCCCAGCTGTGATGTTTTTGTGTTGTATAAAAAAAAGAAGGAGAATATGGGGACTCTAAACCTCAGCTGCTACTCACAGCAGGCCTTTCAAGACACAAAAATGGTATTATACAACAAATTGGCAAGGAAGATTGATCTGACAACCCTGTTGAAGCCACTATTTTCTGTAGTGCGCATGAGATTTGCCATTCACTGGCATTTTTTATTTATTTCTTTATTTTTTACAAATCTGAATAAAAATGAGTTATTCTGGTTGTTCCAAGCTTTGTGAGGCTGTGATAATGGATTGGAGGTAATGTTTCTGTCCTCTACTGTCTGTAATGACTGCTGTCATTGAATTAAACATTAAACTTAACTCATGCCAAGGTGACAAATGCAGAAAGTGGTTTCTGTTTTACTGGAATAATCACTTGGTCCTGTTTCTTTTTCCTAGAAAGGAAGGACTAATTTATCTTCATGTCACCCTGTGCAGAGTTTGGAATGGGCTAAAAGCAAAAATTAGAGAAAAGAAACTTATTTTACTGGTCTTCAAACATAATAATTCATTTAGTGCTGGATTTTCTGTGTTTCATATATAAGAGTGGGCAATGAAATATCAACAGCAAACGGTGCAGTGCATTGCAAGAATGTATACATAATACAAAAATAGATTGTAATGAAAATGTTGATGTTTACCTGAGATGATCGAAGCCAGGCGAAATGCATCTGAATGTCGGTGAGGCGTCATGGGTTCATAAGGAGACGGCTCATAAAAGTCCTCCCCTAAAATAACAACAGCAAACATAATCAGGTTATTAAAAACAAGTTTCAAGTTATATATACTCACTGTATGACCTCTGACCTTTAACCTTTTTGAAAAATATTATGTAAAATAGTCAGCCCCAAAGGGTTGTGTGGCCCTAGGTGAGATAAAAAAATAAATAAATAAAAATAAAACAGTAAGAAGAAAGCACTAAAAAGACAATTTCAAGATGCTGTATATCTGCTGAATCTTTAAACCTGATGCATGCACGAAGTGATTCTGGCACATATCTGATTTTCTCCAAATTCTTTATGGTCATTCGGGAATTTTTAACTGATTGAAGACATGACAAAAATGGGCATTTTGACACAATTTTGTGGGGTTTTGTCCCCTAAAGTGAACTACTGGTGTTGTCTGAAGCTACTTTCTGTGTGTGTGCAGTCTGTGCACTTGTCAGATTCTCTTCTACACATTATCAGCCCAAATTATAATATATATTGTACTTTAAGTATACTCAAGTGTTCTTTTATTTAAATTAGATTTTCTATAAGTGATTTTTCTAATATACTTAAGATTTGAAGTACTGAACAGTAAAAGTGCACATTCAATAAAATTAAGTGCACTTATTTTTTTACAAGGTTGATCATATCTTGTGAGGGAACTATATAAAAGTAATTTAATGGCAACTGTTTGCCAGCAAAAGTGGCCATTCATCTCAAAAACTGTGTAAACTGCATATTAAACTAAACCCAGTGCAGTCAAACTTTTTCAGTTTTGTGATTGCTAGTTGTCAAAGCAAGCTTTGTGACTCTTGACCTGAGTTAGAGAGACTCAGCGATGAGAATGTGAAGCTTGCGCTTGTCAAAATTACAAATTAGCCAGCCTCTGGTTCTCCCTTCTGACTGTCTCTCTCGGGAGCTTTAATTCAGAATTTAAATTTAACTATCATCCCATGTGATTTAGACACCTGCAGACTAGCAGGAGGCACCCGGGTCTTCTTTTCTGTTGGGGAATGCAGATCATTGGAGTATTTAAGCTGTTTCAGTCTCATTTTATCATATCGTGAGCTCCAATGTCACACAGCGGTTTCTGAGGCGGATGGGCTATGTGTGGACGTGTGCACATGTTGAGATGTGATGCAAGATGGCATGTGTCTTCAGACAGTCCCTGACTCACATTAGATCACTAACATGGAACAGTGCATATTAAACATCACTGCACCTGCTGACCGAGTGTCAAGGACTCTCTCTGCAGTTAGATAGGCAGACAACACGGTATGAATTACCCTAACTAAAATGAACAGACCACAGTATAAAATGTCTTTAAGTCTAAAAGCAAAAGAAGTCAGTAATACATTAAAGACATTTGAAAAAGATTGGAAACACATTTAGATTTGTCATTTCAGTTATTGATAAAGTCACAAGAAAGTACTGCAGACATTTTTAATTGAATTATTGAATCATAATATGTAATTACTTAATATTCGTAATTTTGTGTAAAAAAAACTAAACAAAAAACCTAAAACATATTAGTCTTTTTTTAATCTAAATTTTAATTCAGAATTGAGAAACATAAGTATTTTAGATAATTGATAAATTAACTACTATATATAGACAAAAACGAGGCATTAACCATAAAGCTTAATGTACAAGGGCAAACTATTTGAATCTGGTATAAACTCTGGTATAGACATGATCTTCCGAGTTTGAGTTGTGGTATAATTTAAAAACAGTATCTGAAGATGGAAAATCAGTTATTTTTGGCCCAATTATAATAGACATGAAAGGTCATAAGAAGTCATAAAATCAGCAGAGCATGGATGACTGATAACCTTTTATAAGTTGTGACGGATGCTAATAATGATTTTAACATTCCAGAAACCACAAGATTAAGAAAAATCCCACAGGAAAGAAAAATCTTAAATATAGTAAATAGAGAACAAACTTTCCCTGATGCTTCTCCTAAAACAGTTCAAGTCTTAACATATATATATATATATATATATATATATATATATTAGTTATGCTTTCTATATGAATTTAAAATATCCGATTAATCTGATTGCCAAAAAAAATTCTTATTTGTATCTATTTCTAATTTTCCTCAAGTCATTTTAAGAGAAGCATTGGAGAAACTGATATGAGAACTCCAATATATATCCAGAGTTGTGACAAAGCTAACGCCAAGCAATCAGCTTTTCCTCTGGGACACTTATTTTTTCTTCTCTGTTGTGACTGCATAGTTATGTTTGAACTTGACAACACAAAGCGCAGTGTGAAGCGGTTTTAAATAGCACTTACTAAATGCACAGAACATCTGAATTTGCATATGTCCTTTCCCGAGTGACATTTCAATCTGAATAAAAGCTCCATCTTTCCCTTTGCCGATCCTTCACCTGCAATCATCGCTATGTGAAGTGAACTCTGATGGTCATTTGGAGAGACAGCCTATTACCCGAGTCCACAGGGAGTCTGTCTCTGTTTTTCCCCTCGTGTCTTTCTCCCTCTCACTCTTTCTTGTGTTCTGTCTCTTTGTCTCTGTTATGTGTCTGTCTCTTTTTGTCAGTAAGCCCAGCTCAGGAGTGCCGAGGTGACAGCTGAACAGGCAAACGTTGTCTGACGGTTTTATACTAGAGTCTCGCTGTAGCGTCAGGTGAGAGATGCCAAACTGCTCTTGGCTTCCACAGCTGCACGCGGCCCATCTTGGCAGCAGTTTGAACATGCATTCCACGACAGATTTGGATTTCCTCTTCACCACCGCAAGTGGACATAAAAGAGCGAATGGGGCAAATATAGCAGCTCTTTCTCAAGGTTTCTTGCTCAACATCAGCTAATCATTCTTACATACAGTACACTTATCCATCTTAGCACAGGTACCAAATGTTTTTCTCCTTTATTGTTTTTTTTAAATATACAGTGGGTATGAAAAGTATTCAGACCCCCTTAAATTTTTCACCCTTTTAAATTCAATTTAAGACAAATCATGTCATGTAGATGAATAATTTAGTGTAACGTTAAAATGTTTTTAGTTACTTTCTTTAGAAAAAAAAACTAAATTTCCTATTTAGTGCACATTTACAGAAATGAAACTTGCCTAGAGGCCATTTAATGCTTTTTAGTTGATACTAAATAAACTATATGACCTTTTAATGTACTGTAAATAAATGAGAATGTGTATATATTCCATTAGATAAATATGAGTTATTATATAAACAAATATGTATATACCTGCATACAACTACTGCAGAAGCGTTTATTAAAAAAAGACAATCATGGGGAAAAAAAATTTCAAATGGATGTTTCTTCACTCTCTATTTCTTCAATTTAGACATTCATTTGTTTCCTCTCAGCTGATAAGCATCTGTGTTTTGAAAATACTGTAGGTTACCCAAAAATGAAAGTTCTGTCATCACCTACTTACAATCATGACAGTTCATACCTGTGTGACTTTATTTCTTCAAAGAAACCAAAACCTGACATGAAAAATTCCAGTGTTCTAATGGTAATTATGATTGACAGATCGGCAGTTTATAACTGTACACTTCTATCAATTTTTTATTCAATGTTTTTTGAAAGAATGGTCAAGGTTGTATATATTTGATTAGAAACACAGAAAAAAACCATAGAAGCTTTTTCCACCATAAAATGTATGGATGTGTATAGATTTCAGATGAGATGAATCCTGCACTTTGGATTCCCTGTACTGTTTTCCTTTTTCTTGCTCCAAGATATGTACTGTAAACCATTAAAAAAGAGCTCAAGTCCTGAGGTGATGAAGATGAATATATAAAATCTCTCCTGTGCAGGGAGCAACCGCTTTGATGGATGTTTGTTGGAGGACCATAACCGTAAAGAATCATTCCTCCACAGTCTACTTTCTTCCCTAGTCTGTTCGCTGTGAAAAATAAACATATAATCGATGAGCACAGTAGATGAGAGGAAGTAAGCTCAAGATTCGGCTGCTCTGTTGAAAGAGGACTTATCACAAAAACGAACATTTGAAGTCAGGCTTCAACTACGAGTAGATTCGCCAGAGTAGTTAGTCGTAGAAATACAAAAAGAGACATTTTTTAAATGGAACAAAAGGATGATAGCAGCAGTGCTTCCAATCTGCAGCTAAATCACAGTGTGGTACGCTTCACTGATGCATGCTGGATAATTGCTTTTGTATAATTGTTTGTGAAGGACCAGAGAATGAAGAGATGCGCTGTTATCCTTAGATATTCAAAACATGTGTGACCTCTACGAAATCTCCTGACAACATTTTCAAATAATGTCACGGCATTAGACTCCGCAGACCTTTTTCATACAAATACTGTAATGAGTTTATACTAAAACAACTGATTTGCTTGGTTCTTTGTATGTTTAGCTGTAATCCATTTTTTTTTACTTCACTGGCGTAAGATTGTAGTTAACACTCTTACAGCCATCCTTTTCTCTTCAGAGCTGTCACCAGTGCCTTTGTTCACAACACTGATGTTTGGAGCACAAACTGTGTCTAATAAGCCCTGGCTATCCTGTTAATACTCCATTAGGTCAGCAGGAAACAAGCAATTCAAGCAAAGCAAGCACTAATGTCTCTAAAGCATCAGCCAAGACATTCAATATCACCCTGACTCTACAAGGTCTTTGATTCAGCTCTAAAAGAGATACGGGATACAGAAACAGACTGAGATTTAATCCATGTCCAATAGTTTATTTTAAAGACATCCTGTTAGGATACTTACAAAGTTCTTGAATTAACATAACCTGTGTGTGTGTGGGTCTGTGTGTGTGTGCGTGTTTGCTTTGGAATATAAATATGTGCCCAAAAGTGAACTAAAACTGCCAAAACATCCTTGCAGGGACGTACATATAGTAATTGAATAAATAAATGTGTAATACAAATTTTCTAAAAGGTTAGGTTTAGATACGGTAAATAAATTAGTACATTTGCATACCATACATTCCTAGTACAACAATTTGAACACTGTATGATGTCAGTTTTAAAATTCTTGTATATTTTTTGGACATATTAAAGTAAAAAAGTTTTTACAGAAGGAATTTCAACACAGTCTCACGACCAATTCATAATTTTTTTTTACGAGTTGGCCAATTTGACTGCACTCATGCGATTTTGTACGATTTGTCTAAACCCCAGTGATGGATAAGTCTAGGAGCGGGGTAAGGTGTCGGTCATTCCAACCTGATCTCATGGCAATTCGTACTTATTTTACGAGATGGCAATTCGTATGAATTTGTACGAATGACCTAAACATAACTTCGCCCCTAAACATACCCATCACTTGATTTTACACAACGTGTACGAAATCGTACGAAATCATGCGAGTGAGGTCGTACGATTTAGTAAGAATTGGCACAAATTTGGCACCACGTACGAATATGTACAGACTACTCATGAGACTGTGTTGGTCATTCGTACAAATACATATGAATTGGCTACTTTTAAAATACATATGATTTAGCAAACATCGGTCAAGTTAGGTTGTAAAAATTTTTACAAATTTGCCACCTCATAAAATATGTACGAATTGCGGTGAGATCCGGCTGGAAATTTTGGGTATCTTTGTCACTCCATAATTCAAAAAAATTATTAAAGCGGACTGAAAAATGTTTTGGGGTGATTCAAATATATATATATTCAAGCACATTATATATGAACAAATCCCTCTGTAAAAACGTTCAGGATATAGACAGAAATAAAAATGTAAAGTTTGGTGAATGTAAGTGCTGATGAAGTAGAGATGTATCGCTCAGTGTGGGAGAAAAAAACTCATTTTGAGAAAACAGCCTTTAAAAATATGCATTGTAATTTAAATCTATTGACACAAATAGATAAAATGCTATAAAAGTAACAACTAACGTGACTTTGGATGTTTTCTTTCCACTACTCTGAGAAAAAAAAATAAAATTAAGTTCAAAATCTCAAACTTGACAGGTGCATGAAGAACAGTGTTTTTGACTGCAGTGTCTCCACTTAAAATCCTGACCAAAACTCCCAGATTGCACTGTATAAATTTCAAAAGTTCACGCTTTCCTCATTAGTATGATTCTTTTTGTGGGTTTGGCATGCTGTCAGGGGAGCGAGCCCAGGAGAACGGCGAACCGCGAACCCTAGTGGTAAGAACCCTAGTGGTATGAACCCTAGTGTGGGCAAGGGTTCGAAGTTCGGCTCGGTCCCGTACTGCTCCCCCTGGTGGCGTGAATGGAAGTTTAGGCGGAAAAGGGGAGGAGGAGGGATGCTTGAAACGAGATGTGGAAGGGTTGAAGGTTGGGGTTTTTATAGAGAATAGGGGAAGAATCTTTTGGGCGAGATTGATTGAGGATAATTAGCTGATGGCTATTAGATGTGTTGATTAATTTGTATCGCGTTCCTCTCGAAATGCGTTATTTGCAAAACGTTCACTAAAGGTAAAGTCTCAAGCAACAAATCTAAACTGACTAAACATACAAGACAAAGTAGAATTTTCCCTAAATTGCACTTGTATGATACTTGTAAGCTTATTTTAATACAGACTTTAGAAACGTCCTTTGAGACAATCAAACGAACCGCTATAACAGGTTCATTAATACCTATTGTGTGTTGCAAAATTCTTTACATTAATTAAAGAAGCAAACCTCTGTTTATCAAGAGCATTTAGGCACTTCAGCCAAGACTCCTCTAGGGAAATCAAGATGGTAATTAGGATGTAAAGAGCAGAAAGTTCCTGAGGAATAGTGCGGCGGCAACATTTACACTGCAACACATGGTACAGACCTGCATTAATAAACTCAACATATACATGTGATTGATTCATACTCAGTAGTTCCAAACCATATCGTGAGACAAGTTATCATGAATCAGAGTTATACTTGACTATGAGTAGGGCATTGCAGTGACTTTTTAAAGGATTGCATAATGTTTCCCCATCTTTTTGTCTTCCTACCCCAAATAGCTTTACAAGGCACAAGTTCCAAACTCAAATCCAAAATGTGCTCCTTTAATTCCTAATATATGAATTTGATTAAAAATAGTAGAGCGAGATTGCATTTATAAACAAAGAAGACACTGTAAGGTAAAATAAGCAAGTTTTTAATGTTATGAGAGTTATAGAGGAAACACCATATACTGTATATTAAAATATCACACTATAAGATAACCTCATTAATGCAACTGCATTATATTCCGTAATAAATTATACCAGGGTCTTTACATTCTTCCAGAGAGATGAGGATTCAATTGGAATCACACCCCATTGTCCATTTTTTCTGTTTGCAGCAAACAAAGGCAAATGAGAGATTTGCGAGAGGGGTGAGGACAATAATCAGTCTCTGTGCGGCTGACATGTTTGAGTTAATTTAATTTCACCAGGCCGCTCCTCCCGTTCGATCCAGAGATCATTTTTTTACTCCACCCTGATTCATTCACAGCTGGGGTATTAATCAAGCTCAAGTCAGGGTTTACCGGAGATATGTCTAAGCTCACTGTAGACAGCAGGAATAAAAGAAAACAAAGAAGCTATTTGATCATGGGAACAAGACCAAAAAAGTCTTTAATTAAGATGCCCATAAAATAATTTCAAAATGACAGGCCGACAGAGTAGGCTAATATGCCTTCTCTTAATTTAAGTTTATAGGTCCATTTTTGGTTTCTTGTTTATATGTGTGTGCGAGTCAACCTAGGCTCATTGGAAATACTGTACCTGCCTCTTCTTCATACATTTCTGTAAAACTAAAAAATCATACCTATACAAATGAATTGCTGCAGTTTTCAGTTGAAATTAACATAATTTAAGTAAATTTTTGATTAATAAAGGCTAATTTTCAGATAGGTATAGATTTGGCTTTGGTGTTGGGATATTTCCAACATAATAGGGTATTGATCTTTAGCGCCATTCTCTGGACATTTCACTTTGAAATTGGGGTGAAACGTGCAGTAAGGTTGTAGAAATGTATGTAGAGGCATGTGAGCCTGGGTTGGTGTGTACACTGGTTGTCAGACTCTTTGTGGAAAAACAAAAATCTCACTGGATTATTACAGTTAATGAATTGTAATATGTCTCCAAGATGAATGTTTTGAAAATGTAGAATTATATTTCCTACTAACACACTAGATTAAAAGATAGAAATAACTGACTTAAACTGATTTTTAATATATACAGTATACACACACTCATATACACATACAGAAAAATGTTGTCAAGTTAATTTTTTTGTTTTTGTGAAAAAAATTTCCTTTGTGTTTTTGTCATTTTTAACAACACTTTCCTATTATTATTATAGCTATTGGCGCTAACATAATATTACTATATAAACACTCACTGCTTTTCTGTGCCTTGATCATATAGTACCCTTGCTGTCTATGGAGGGTCAGCGAGCTCTCAGATTTCATCAAAAAATCATTTTAATTTGTGTTTAGAAGTCTTATGAGTTTGAAACCGCATTAGGGTGAGTAATTAATGACAGATTTTTAATTTCAGGATGAACCAACCCTTTAACTTTATTTTAAGTATGTATATTACTAGCATATTGGCTGTTTATTTGTACTTAACCACACTAAAAGTTGGCAACATCATGACCATCTTGATTAAGTTGTTTTATTCATTTATGGTATTTTCATTTTATTATACTACGTGTCACAATATCCAGCTGGAGTCCCTCATTGTTTACACCAAAGGGCACTCCAGACTAGGGCTGCACGATTAATCATATTTTTATCGTGATAACGATTGGTTATTAAAATCATCGCGATTTTAAAGTATAAAGACCAAACTGTTTTTATGGGCGGAGTTTATGCATTGGATTGCGCCACTATGACGTTACTGCATCTAGATTGCAAGCGCTTTCTGAAGCAGTAGAAGAATAGCAGAGGGCTGCAAGATAATCATCGCGTGTTATGTTTTGCGCATCTTGTCAGTTAAGCCTGTAATCAGCAGAAAATTCCATCAGGTGAGTGATCTTACACTGAGCCGCATTTACTACGCAGAGCCATTATTCTCTGACGAGCTGCGCAAAATCACGCTGATAATGAACCCGAGTTTGCACAGCTCAACAGTGAATAATGGCTCTGCATAGTGAATGCGGCTCAATGTAAGATCACGCACCTGTTGGAAATTACAGCTGATTACAGAACCGCTTTGGAGCAACGTAGGAAGAAAGGTGCAGAAGGTGCGTTAGTTACAAGTTGATGTAAAAGAGGTAGTTTAATTTATTTTTTTTACACAGCTATATTTATATTCATTCACAGCTAAGAAAAACTTTCCATTCTAAACATGTTTGGTTTGTTTGTTTTTCTTTAGTTGTGGCTGTAAAGTGCAATACAAATACACAAGTGAATAAAAGTTAATTACCAAAGGAATAATCGTTATTTCTAATCGTGATAAAAATTTTGAGCAAAATAATCATGATAATAATTTATTTCTGTGATCATGGACTGTTTTTTTGTATTTTAATTTTTTGCTGTCTGCCTATATTCCTGCCTGACTTCTCAACCTTGATTCTGTCTTGTCTCCAATGTTCCCTTTTCCCGGTATTTGACCCTGCCTGTCTGACCTCGAATACAGCTTGCACATGGATCCGTACACCTCCGTCCCCGTTGTTACACCACACAACTCTGGGGCATATTTAATCTATAATCTACAAGCAATGGTGTATTAAAAATTAATAATATTATAAATGCTCTCAAACGATTACTAAGAAAAAATTTAAAACCTTAGGCTCACAAATGTCAAAACACCTATTTTCAATAAATAATGTTGTACTTCAACAGTGTTGTAGATGGAGTTGCTCTTGTATTGACCTGAAAAACTTTAGAACTCTTTAGAAGGTTACTACCAAACTAAAATTCAAAACAAGACACGCAATGTACAATTGATTTTAAATGGCTCATTTGGAAAGAGTAAACAATGGATTTGGCTGCATATGCTCTTGTTTTTAAAAACTCAAAACACAGTTGCTGCACAGTGAGACCAAAAATTTTCAGACCTTTGATATGATTGACAGCCAGTGTTTAACAATACATTACCTGCCGAAATACAAACACCACAACTGCATAACCTCATGATTGAAACTTTTATAATAGGGTCATATAAATACCAAACAAGAAAAACAATTCAGCTATTCAAAACCATAATTAGGCCACCTACTAACATCTACATTTGGCCAGCAGGTATAATTCAGTTGGGTTTCAGTGCAGCATGTTCGTACACTGATTTCTCATTTGTTTACTAAACATTTTCTCTTTTTTCAACATTCTTTTTGGAAAAAATGTTGAAAAAAAATCTTGTTCAAATGGGAGTTCCATAGTGAGGTGAAGAATAACCCTCAGCATATTGCAGAATAATTGCCTTTTTCTTTCATTACATTTTCTAAGAGCACATCCATTTCCAGTTTAATGGAGCTAAAACAATCCTCTACCTGTGAGCCTATATTCCTCCCAGCAAGATTGCTTGTCCTTTTTGCCTGGCAACCATGTTCACTCGTGTTGTGGTGGCATTTGTTCCTCAAACTACATCATTCCAGATGAGTGGGACTATTGAACAGCAGGAGGGAGACTCTGTGAAATGGAAAGTGCCAAAAGGCATAACTGAAATAGGAAATCTTAACTGGCAAACAAGGAGAGTTCCCATCCCATCTCTATTTTGAGGGCACGGGTGGGTATATATTATTGCCATTGTTGTTTTATTCATTCTGTTGCGTCCAACTCATCGGGAAAGTTCTGGCTAAAGTTCTTCCAGTTGTCTCTGTTATTAAATACACCACTAGTGTACATTAATGAGGATTTTTTTTTTTTTGCAACTGCCTGTAAGGAAATTACTTGAAACTGCTTAACACTGCACGCTCATGAATGGTCTGTGAGGTTTTTCTCTGTCCAGCCTGCTGAAAAGATCCAGGGCCTGTTCTTTGTATGCTGCTTTTTTATGTATCACATCAAGGATAACATGACGTGCTGCAGATTGTATAACTGTGCTAATTCGTATCTAGATAATTAGGTTTGATTATAGTATCTGGATTGAGTAGCACATTTTTAGGTTGAGTATGAGATAAAGACCCGTTCCTGTGTTTGTTGAAACAAGTACTTGACACAATGATCACAAATGGAACAATTGGTCACAATCAATCTAATGATGTCATATAACCTTATGAAATAAAATATATAAAAAAAAAAAACAATACACCAGCACTGCTCCAATTTTTGAATAGAGATTTTAATAACAATAATAATAATAATAATAATAATAATCATGTAATTTTCTTGGAAATAAGTTAGTATTTTATTTAGCAGGAATGAATTAAATTGATCAAAATTGTCAATAAAGGCAATTAATGTCCTTAATAAAATAATGGTAGGTTTCAACTAATATATGAGACATAGTAATACATTCCTATTGGGCATTAAATCAGCATATTAGGCTGTAAGCTAGCAAAGGGAGCTCTCACCTCTGCACTGTCACAGCTCCCTCTGCTTCCTCAATGGTGACTTCCTGTTTGACGGCCATTTAAGCGGGAGCCTGTCAATCATTAAGGTGCGAAGTATTGTTTTGCTGTTGCGGACTATTGTAAGCATTTATTGTGTTTTCTTGCTTTCTTGTTTTCAATAGCAAACAGATCTGTTTGCTATTGTTTGGACCTTGTTTGTTTGACCACGCTGTGTTTTAATAAAGCTTGCAATTGAATCAAGTATGCTTGCCTGAGTTCCAGCCTTTGTTACAGTGACAGTTTAAAACAAAATAGCGTTTATCATCTTGCCACTTTCTTTGTAAAGAAAAGACATTTTTACACAAATTAATGAAAATGGATTCATAACGTTTTGAAACCAAACTTTCTATATATACTGTATATGTGTGTGTGTTTGTGTGTGTGTGGGGGGGGGGGGTTATGTGGTTTATGAGGACACCAATTTGTATAATGACATGGGTATCACATAGGTATTACAATATGAAGGTGTTTTATGAGGACATTTTCAGTGTCCCCGTAATTCAAAAGGTTTAAAAAACATACAAAATTGTATTTTTTGGAAAATCTAAGTCAGTGTAGGACAATACCACATACAGTCTGTACAGTATAAAAACCATTACGCCTATTAAGAGTCCCCATAAATCAAAAAAACCAACATGTGTGTGTGTGTGTGTTTGTGTAATGGGAT
>JAUCMT010000154.1:15365813-15380940 GCA_032357475.1 Enteromius thamalakanensis | reverse complement strand
GCTGCACAACGCGACACACATTCACATCAGTGTTAACTCAGTGGTAGAATTACACTCATCAGACACTGCACTGATTCGCAATGAAAAAGTACTTTATTCTCTTTAAAAGTTTTGCTGTTTAAACATTTGATATGTGTGCTGTCCGGACGCGCTTTTTCAACGAGTACACCAGAAGAACGTGTGCACACACTAAAAGCCTGTCAAATAGCACCTAATTACTGAACTACGATATTTATCACATGTGATTGTGGTAATATTGTCACAAACACACAGCTCTAAACACAGTTACTTGTGTCTAAAGAGAAAAACATGGCAGTATATTAGATGTGTGCAGCTCTTAAAGGGACAGAACTAAACATGCGCCGCTTGTCATTAAAGGGGAAGTTCACTCAAAAATTAAAATTGTGTCAAATTATGTTTATTTGTAATGTGTATCTATTCGAATAACAAAGATAAAATGACAACGATTTTTATCTGTGCTCATTTTGGCCTAAATATCTGCGCTTCTTTATTTTATACTTTGTTACATTGAAAGGCTTTGTTTTTAATAAAAAAGGCAAATTAGTTTGTCTGTACTGCTCAGACAACTTGCAAAATAGTAAAATCAATGACAAAAAATCATCGTAATATGATATTTTTGCCATATTGCCCACCCCTTGCTCTGTAATTTAAATAGTCTTAAAAAACCAACTGGAAAAAGAATCGTGATTTCCCCAGAAAAAATCGTGATAATGATATTTTTTGCCATATCGCCCACCCCTAGGCTGATGACAAGCGCAACATCATTGATCATTAAAAACCCATCTGCAAGCGGTGTCATCGAAGTTTTATCTCAAAAGGAGGAAATACATCAAAACTTAAAAAACACCTTTAACATAGCAATTTGCTTAGTTAATCGTTAGCATAAGCGCAGCTAATGCTAACGCCAGTATCAGAATAAAGTTTCTTTATTAACTATTTAATAGTTAATCCTATAGCGTTTAAAACAGGACATAATAGTGTACTATTTTTACACACTAGAGGCTTTTAAATGACCTGTGTAGCCAAAATATGTGTGTTAGAGAACAAATGTATGGTTAATGTTTGTATCTTTAAAATCGGTCCATCCAAAAAGCAGTTCTAGGCTATGAAGTATAGTTTGCTCTGTTTGATTAAATAAAAGTCCTCTTATATAATAGTTAATTATAATAGTAATTAACATATATAGTGTTTTTGTGTTTTGCTTTGGTACCGAAATTGGTACAGAGAACCGTGGATTTTCACTGGTATTGGTACCAAATACTGAAGGGCGGAGCTAGGACAACAGGGTGGATCAGCACAGAAAGGTTAACAGCCTCTGCGGTCCAAACACTGTTCATCAGGCAGGACAGACACCCTCCAGGGCAGAGCAGAGGGGACTGGAACACCGAACACAAAGAGGTTAATGACAGCTTCAGAGGTTGTGACAGGACAGTCTGAGAGTTCTAAAACTGGCAGAATGAGAATTTGACGATGGCCATGACAGGGCAGTACGAAGACTCAGAAATGGTTTCCATGGCCATTACAGGGCAGACAAGACAGGACGAGGACTCAGAAATTACCTTTATAGCCATGACAGGGCAGGACGAGGAAAAGGCTTCAATAGCCATGACAGGACTAAATGAGGGTTCCATGGCGGCCCTTGTGGACATGGCAGAGTAAGACGAGGGTTCAGCGACCTCCGTGGCCCGGGACTAGACATGATGAGAGTTCAATGGCGGCCCTTCTGGCCATGGCAGGGCAGGTCGATAGTTCAATGGCAGCCCTTCTGGCCATGGCAGGGAAAGACGAGTTCAATGGCCTCCGTGGCTGCAACTTCACGTGACAAGGACTCAGAGATGGCTTCCATAGCCATGGCAGGGCGAGGGCTCAATGGTGCAGACCAATAGTCCTAGGGCATCTACGGCATGAACTGACATGCAATGACTATAATTCTCCAGCGATCGTGTACCCTGCTTGAATGCGAATAAGATTCTAGTGCTGCCAATATCTGACCAGTGTCCACATGAAAACATGCTGGATACTTTTGTGGCTGAGTATTCTGTAATAAAGAGGACTGGGGTGCGCGGAACCAATTGCAAAGCTTTATTGGAATACATGGTCAGACAGGCAGGGTCAGACTTCAGCAAACAGGCATGGTGGAGGCAAAACACAAAAATTAATCCTGAGGGATAGAGTGGTTTGGTCGAAAAGCAAACAGTATCCAAAGGGGGAAAACAGAGCAGAAACCACTAGTTGGAGATCAAAACACAGGGGAAAACTCACGGAACAAACAAGGCAAGACTAAGGAACTAGGAAATGCTTTGCAAGGAGGATTAACACTTAGATTAACAAACACAACTGCTTTTAAAGAGGAGACAAGGGGGCGGAGCTGATCAATTGCTAGTGCCCACAAACAAGTGGGCAGAGGCAGAACAAGGGGAGCACTAAAACAGTAGGGAACATACTTCATAATAAGAGTCTTTAGATCACGACATGAGAACACAGACAAAATGGGGGATGCATTTCACAATAAAAGACCTAAATATGACAGGGAAACACAGAAAGAGCACACACATAATGGAGTCTGGGATTGAGTGCCTTCAGCTGAACTTCATGACTAGGCTACTCCAGCTGGTGATCATGACAATACTTAAAGTGCCCCTATTATGCCTTTTCGAATATGTTCTTTCATGCAGTGTCATGTAGTTGTATGTGAACATAAATTATCTGCAAAGTTGTGATAACGACAGTGTACGATAAATGAAGTTTTTGTCTATTAAAAAAAAAAGGTTTGCTCACATTCACCTAAACGAGTCGTCAGCAGTTCGAAATCTTTTTCTGTTACGGCCACACATCACAAAGTAACACATTTGCATAATGTCCGCCCACATTCTATGTCTTGAACAACTTGCCTGCCTATAAGATCACGTGGGCGTTTCGTTTTTCCGACACGCTGTAGCACTAGACCAATCATGAAGGACTGTGCCATATGACCAATCACAGCAGTGACAGCTCACGGAAAGGAGGGGTTTAGACAGACTGATTCTTCAAACTGCTTCACATGAATCGTTTAAAATGGCATAATAGGGGCACTTTAAGAAAAAATGTTGTAGTACATTTTATTCTATTTGCATTTTATTCTATTTGCCTCAAACCACACATGCACCAACAGCACTAAAGCGATCAAAAAACATCAGTGATGCCGTAAACATACATGTGTTGTGTATTATGATGTTATATTTATATATTTAACATGGGAGCAGCTGGAAACAGGTAATCTAATTTTCAACTGTACTCATGGTACAATGCTGCTGATTGACTTCTGAGATGACCAAATGCAATTTCATGAGGTACATTTTCAAATGGAAATGTCTAAACAATCATAGCAGAAATGTATAACATCTAATGCAGTATGTCATGCATACCATGTAATCTTATAACAGTTACACTTTACTTATGAAATATACTAACAGTAAAACTACTTAAAATTTTACAATCATTACCTCCTTATCCCTCTAAACTTTGCACATTGTTTCCGTTTACCTGCACATACGTACGACTGTGCGTTTTCACTAAGTGTGTCATACACACCACATCATTTCAGAATACGCCCCTTTAGTTATAATTCCGCAAGTTATTACCCCCTTATTCCCCAAAGTTTCTTGTTGTTCCCTTATATCTACGAGTAGTTACTGTGTAGGTACTCTATAGCTACACAATAGATCTGCTATAAATTCTATGTAATTACATGGTACGTGGCGGGTTGTAAACTAAAGCATTACCAGCTGACCAATGCTCTTTATACCTACCTCATAGTAATGCTTTATCATTTTTTTTCACCACTATAGTTACCTTTCACACTTCATTCTATATGTGTTTGACCGCAACAGGGCATTTTTTCTACATGTATGCAAATGTATGTATTTTTTGGTCATGGGGTCATTGTAACGGAGGTGCGACCCACCAGTGACACCTACAGGTGTTAATACATCAGCATACTTACCAATATCTTTTTTTTAACTGTTCAGAGCACATCAGAACCATAATGAAAGATTCAGACACACCCTTGGACAACGAATCACTGACGAATGCTTTGCATATTTTTCAGAAATAAAAACACTGAGAAATACTGCAAGATGCTCTAAGAATGAAAATGTACAAAAAGAAGAAAATCTGGAAAGTAGTTAGACAACACTTTAAATTATATTGTATTTTAGATATTAATAGTTTCTAGTGTAGTAAGGACATTTCACATTATCACTTATATAATTAGGCTACACTGCAACATTAAAGTTAATTTAAAGCGGCTGAATATATCAGAACGGCTGAATGGTTTATATGTTCTGCAGACTCTTTAAATATTCAGCTTAAGTTTCATCATATGGTGCGCAAAAAGGATCAAGTCTTGTCAGCGTGCAGTGGTCAGTGATAAATCTACAAAGTGACCTTGATAAATCTCACCTTTATTGAATCATTTTCTATACGGAGATTCATTTTCTACGCACTGACTCTTAATGAGTTGGATTCGAACTACAGGATACTAATTAGATAGCAATTAGCCGACATGTAAAACTATATAATTACGTGATCAGTTACCTTCATTCAGAAGGACTGAAACGCAGCTCATGTTACTTGCATTACATCTTTACCATAAATGTAAATATGCGAGTGCTATGTGTTTTCAATTTCAATTTGCATAAATAAAACGTAATGAACGAATATTGTTGTTTTACTGTCCGTTATCGAACTTGACCTCACCTTAATTTTACATAACTTCATAAACTATCATAGTATCAAACATATAATGTAATTCCTTTATTTCATTGTTGTATTTTTGTTGTAGGAAAGTACATTTAAATAAAATTAACGTAAAGATTAAATGAAATTAAATATGTATGCATAGCATAAGGAGATTTTGCTTTTAGTTAGACAGAAAAAAAGGCTGTAAATATAAACAAAAACTTACCTAAAAAGAGCAGAAAGCCGTAGATATAGATATACATGTTTCTGTTTCTGATAGAGAGTCCGCGTGCGTTAAAATGTGCCGTTCGTGCTGTCATACGTTCCCTCCAAATGACTGTATTCTGCTTAGTCCTCTTAAAATACCGATGCTGCTCTAAACGCTCTATGACCTTAAAAATCCCAAATTGTATCCAGCGTTTGTCGGACCATGATTCTTTTTTCCGGTCTAAATAATCCAAAGCCTCATTTAAAGAGGGAAAAGTTCTCTATTCCGCTCAGGAGGGGAACTAAACCCCAGGTTTCCGTAGGAACCGTTTACTCGTGGAGGTTTCGTGTGGACGGACGCATATTTCCCAATGCTGATGTTCTACTATCGCAAAGGACGTAACATTGAAACCTAAAACAACGCTCCTCTATAGGATATTCCCGCTCCCGTTTATCTCCGAAATAAATTTCCCAAGATACGGCAGTGAGAAAACTTCAGACGGCGGAGCTCTGCGGACAGACTTGTGTCTCTGGCGGAGGCAGCGCGCTCCTGAGAAGTGAGGCATAAGCGAGCGCACGTGCCTTCGTTACGCGCTCCAGCCCACATGTTAAATGATCCGGCGACGGATGAGTTAATCAAAGCGCGAACAAACAGGGAGTCGAGCTGACACACTATGGCTAATTAATAACTTTTAGGGCAAAGGATAAATACAACTTCCGAAAAGAACTGCTCTTGCAACTGTGCAACTAAGGATATCTATCTGTAAGCACACAAACAGGACTTATGGTCTCTGGCTGGTTTTAAAGGGGTTTTGGGGCAATTTTAGCACCTCAAGCTGGATTTAAATGTACCTTTAAGATGCGTTATTTAGAAACAGTTACTTATTTCATGTGTTTGAAGATTCACGTCTCTAAAGAGATGTCACATCGTCATCATCATCATCCTCACCACAAGATAATGCATTTATTCATCAGATATAATTAGTCACAAATTGTGGGAAAACATCATATTCAGTCTATTTGCAAGTTGATGTAAATATTGCAGGGAGATGAGAACTTGACGTCATGCAAAATGTGCCTGAATTTTGTGTGTCCCTGACCAAAGGCAAGAGTAGTTTGTAATTCTTTAGATGGCTCGGAATCTTTAATCATTTGAAATGGACATTTATTGAATATGTTGATCTAGAACAGATCAAAAATAAATAAATAAATAAATAAATAAAAATCTGGGAGAAATAACAGCCTATAAGATGAATATTTTAAACTGCATGGGCCATGGAACAGCTGAGCTGGTGAGACTAAGATAAATGACAGTGTTAATGGATGGCTTTCAACAGGCACTACTTACCTCCTTGAGATCTAAGTCACTTATAGGGTTATAAGAGCTTTTAAAGGTTTTAGCGACTCTTTCTATGACATTTAAGGCTAGTAAACAAAAATGAAAGAGGTTAGAGCAGAGGAGAAAAGTCGGTTAGATAGAGTCCAAATAAGCGACAGAGTTATCCAATTTTATTGGACTAAATGGTCAACAATAAAAGTGCAAAACGGTATACCTTTATTGTCTTTCATAATAAATAATACATTAAAATGCCAAATACTATATTCCCCCACATACAGGTATCTATCTAAATGTTAATCTGTGTGTCTGTCCTACAGTATATGGCACCTTCTCAAAGGTCAAAAGATCTTGTCAACAAACCACTAATTGCTCACTGATGCCATTTATTATCCATAAATACAGAAGAATGAAAACACAAGCTTAAGAAAACTATTTTAAAAGTTGTATTACAATGCACTTTATATGCGTTTAGATACAATAAATACAGACTTCTAAGTATTTTAAGTGAGCTTCCCATCTCTCAGATGCAGGGCAATCTCCTAAGGCAAGTGTCACTCTGGTAACTTTTATCCTGTGCAACCGAAATGTCTATATTGTGACATTTTCCCCTTCAGAGGATTCCTCTTAACCTCTCACAAATCTTCAAATACTATTGAGACAAAACACTGAAGTATGTTTAACTTCGTCATATTTTATGTTATACTAATACAATCAAAGCATTTTTGTTACTATCAAATACAGTGCAAATACTTGTTTTAGAGCCTTTATTGAGACATTCAACTCAACTGCTTTGATGTGTCACATACAACCAAAATGTGTTTAATTAATGACTGTAATTAATTTTATTTGAACCTTTAAAAGTTTAGAGTTAGGATAAAGAGTTTAGACAAGTTTGAAATGTGAAGTAGAGAGATATTTTAGTGGTGCTGGGGAAAAACCACTAGTGTGCTGTTTCTTTATGAGAGTGTGTGCTCAAATTAACCTCTCCAGCAGCAGGCAGCATATGTGGTGTACTGTTAAAGTTATCTCTCATTGCCTGTTCAATTACTCCCATCACAGAGAAGATAAGTTCACCAGAACAAACATTGGCTGAGGGATTAGATAATAATGCTAAAATACCCGCTTAATGTCCTAAAATTTCATAAGATAAGATGGAATTTCCCAGTGTTGCGGGAGGAGAGGCTGCTCATCAAAGGCCGTATAGATCACTTGGCATAATAGTCTGACTGTATGTCACTGACTGAACACATTCCAGACCGCTCATTAATCACAGAGCAGCTCTATTGAAAGACAAGACAATGGGCTGTTGAAAAATGACCCAACTATAAGTTGATGATGAAGACATGTACATGTTGCTGTCAAGCCCCTTTTTCTAATACTCGAGTTGTCTTCCGAGTTCAGGCACAAAAGTGCCACGGGTTCAATCTGACTGATCGGCCGGCTGTATCTCTGGAATTTTTCTTTTTTTACAGATTCTAGCAATGAGAAGCTAAACCTGGCATAGCCGGCTCTGGGTTTGGACCTGCCACATCATCGTTCATCTGGTTTTTGATGTTAATTACTGTCTCTTTTCAATCCCTCTTGTGTCTAATCTGTCATGCTAGCACTGTCCTTGGTTAGGCCAACGTCCTTCATTTCAGCATGGTAAGAATCCCACCGATTTGGTGCCATTAAGCCTCTGTTGGGTCTAGTGAGCCACCGAGCCAAATTTAGACCATGCCAGCAGACTCACAAGGGGATTACACACCGCCAAGAGGGAAAGTAGATGTTCTTTGATGTTGCAGAAAACACCTTCTGGCTTTATTGCAGTATTTGTAGGGAATCTGTTTTATTATATTTCTGTGGTGTGTTTTTTGGGTGCGAATGGACTTTCAGCTTAATGGCAAAGCTTGTTTACAAGCAGGCACGCTCAGTGAGAATTTCCCGAAATGTAGTCAGTGCACTGGGAATAATCTGTTGTATATTAATGTTGGAACAGCTGCTAGCAGGCCAAAAACGTTAGCGATGCTAGCAGCGTCCCAGTCAGTGGGTTAGTTTAATCTGCAGATAAGTAGGAATGTTTTCAAAATGCCTTTGGTTTGGATATCAAATCTGTGTTACACAAGCTTTTGAAAGCAGATAAAAATAGAGAGCGTGTAAACAGACACCCGTATTCCTATCTGTATCATATTTCTTAGAAATGTAGTCATGTCTAAGCTGTAGACCTGCCATCATTACAGTCATTCATAGGGGTCTTGTCATCTATCCATATATGGGTCAATGACGTCCGAAAAGACAAAGATAAAAAAGTGAATTGTTTTTGTTTATCTAGTTTAAAACAAATTCCAAGATGTTAAAAGTTTCCAATTTGTAGTTGTGTTGGAATCATATGTGGTTTTCAAACAATATATATAACACAAACGTTTCAAACGCAAAGAAAGAATTAACTGTAAACTTGTTGTGCATGCGGTGTAACCATGTAAAAAAGTAAAAAAAAAAAAAGCCTGTACACTTAAAAAAACATGCACAGTATGCTTCTCAGGATTTACTTATTTATTTAAAAGGAAGAATTTACAAAACATAGTTTTTTTTTCATACATTTTGTTATTTTGAACTTTCTGTTCATCGGGGAAACTATATATATATATATATATATATATATATATATATACAGGGAAATAATGTAGTTTAATGGTTTTCACAATAATATGTGGCAGCACAACTTACAATATCAACAATATCAATAATAAGTAATGTTTCCGGAGCAGCAAATCGGCATATTATAGTAATTTCTGAAGGATAATCTGACACTGAAGACTAAATCACATTTTATAAACTCTCATTGCAAATTTTAAATATTAGTGTATTGTAATGTTAAAGTATAGTTTTACCACATTTTTTTTATTAGATAAATGCAGCCTAATTAAGTTACTGTAATATAAAAAATATATATAATAATAATAATTAAATATTATAATTAATAAAATAATTAAATAATAATACATTTTTACGAGTCTTACCAACCCCAGATGTTTGAATAGTCGAATATGGTGAAATTATCTCAGTAATTATGAATTCATATATGTATATATATATATATATATATATATATATATATATATGATTTTTGTTGTTTTTGATGAGTCATGCCACATGACATTTTACAACACTTTCTTGTCAAATGACTGTATAATATCTGATGTTTTAAAAGGTGCACAATCATGAGCATCTGCAGGGGTCCATTTAGTGGTTTCATTTATAATAATAATAACAATAAAAGAGTATGCCAAACTTTTCTTGAATAAATCAATAGGTGGAACATAAATTACTTGAGTCTCAAGCTGATCTTATGTTTCACTGCATATCATTTTCTGACTCCAGAATAAAGCCCTCTTAACCAGTCCTGCACCAGACCAATATAATCATTTTGCAATTTCATAAAGGCAAAATGCAATCAGGTTTTTTAAATAAGAAAAATTCGATTTGGCAGGAAACCGTGATGGTGGTTGAAACCAGGTTCTGCTACTGTAAATGATCTAACGTGAACGTCAGGCAGCACTGTAACTAGAGAAGAGAGAGCATATGTCCTCAAGCTGTGCTGAGCTTGTTCAGAGAAAGATCTGGGTTTAATGCTTATGTCAGTATGGAGCAGAGCATAGAATTAGTCAATTATCCAAATGAGAAACTAAGACAACTCTCCTTCTGCAACTCTTTCTGAATTGTAATAACCCTGCACTCTTCTCCCTAATTTAGAAGTGCTGCTTTCGCTTTCCCCCCCTCAACCTTAAAACCTTAATACTCATTTTGGAGTCATAATCACGTAAACTACTGTAACACCCATGCTCTCTACTCGACAGATAAAGAACCGTGATCCTCTCTTGAACTGTACTCCACTGCAGGACTGCACACGGCCAGAGCCATGACAAGGTCATGTCAGGTACACAGTTGCTGCTGCATGTGCTCCTACAGTAACATAGAGGACCTCTGTGATCCTGCCTATCTCTCGTTGGGTATGTGGAAGGACTCTGATGAATTCCAATTTACAGTCTCTGACCTTCTTGTTATCTCTGGGAGTAAAATGAATGCACAGTTCATCTGACAGCCAGAGGGGAAAATGGAGAGTCACAAACATTGTTGTTTGATCTTAGATTTTCTCGAGTCAAATAGTTTCAGTTGTTAATATAAAGCACACGGTAGTCAGTGCTAGGTAGTAACTGAATGTATATAAGCTGAATTGCATATTCAGACAGCAAAAATAAAGTACTTGATATTAAGCGTGTAGAATTAAAACAGGTGTAAATATAAAATGTACATTCATGACTTATTTGATATCACTGAATTACCCTGATTTAATGAAATTACACACACAAAAAAAAAAGAAAGAAAAAACTGTTATCAGTTTTACTGTGAAATTTGAAGATCTTTTGATTGTGTTCACTTCGAATTGAAAGATATTCACAACATGGCTTCGTATCTGTGTTGACAAATCAGACTTAAACTTAGCTGGAATGCGGGTGTTGTTATTTGTGTTTACCTGAAGAGATGGTTTGATCTCTAAAGTAGTACAACAAAAATTCAGTCATCACATATAAGGTACGAGGCGCTTTGCAGCAGGCAGCTGCAAGGCAGCAACTGCCCAGACCTTGAATCTAAATAATCCTTTATACAAACGTCAAGAAGAGTGAAATGTTTATATTCAGAGATTATCAGACAAAACATGTCAAATGTTGGGCTGAGAACAAAGAGAAGCTAAAAATAAACAAACAAAAACAATGTCTCTAAATGCACACAGGCTCCTGATCAGAAGCTACAGGGATAAAAACATTCAAATGTTTTTTAATGTAATGTCAAAACTATGCAAGCTGTAGTCAAACCACTTGACAGAACGTGGCAGAGCAGAATTGCTGTCTTGCCTCTTTTTTATTTATTTATTTATTCGTTTTCAAAGTGCACATTTTACACATATCGCACCTTCACAGGTGTTTGCTGTCTATATTCTGTCTGCCGCGGTTTACACAGTCTGTCTGTGACTCACAGCCTCTTTCCTGGTTGAATCCACATCATGGCATAAACCGAATAGACCATCTGAGGCACACACAGCGGCTCCCTACACAGATAATGATATCTTCTACTGTGCCTTTAGTTCAGTCCACATCAGCACAGTTCAAGTGCTCCAAATAGTTTGTGACAAGCATGAGTCCCCCTGCACAAAGACCCATCACATACCTCCCAATCCAAACCCTGTCAGTTTGCTTAATCTGTGCAGAAGCCCACACTGCCTTAAGCAGACACCTTAGGAAAACCAAACTGTTTTTGCCTGATTATGTGACTGTATTCCAGTGTGGTCGGGGCTCTCATTTGTTATGTAGCACCTGCTTTTATTGGTTTGATGTTTGGCACTCAAGCAGAGAACATGTATGACGGGTTACTGATTCAAACTGGCATGCAGGCATGAGCTGGCTTTATATATACACACACGTGTGTGTGTCACCTTACTGTTTGAGGGGCCATCAGACGCAGTCAGACTCATTTGTGCATTTGGCAAGATAATCTCCAAAACATAGTAATTCATCATGTACAGTCGTGGCCAAAAGTTTTGACAAATATTAGTTTTCACAAAGTTTGCTGCTAAACTGATTTTACTGTAGATCTTTGTTTCAGTTGTTTCTGTGATCTATTGAAATATAATTACAATTACTTCATATGTTTTCATATCTATCTATCTATCTAAGTCTTCAAAGGCTTTTATTGACAATTACATGACATTTATGCAAAAAGTCAGTATTTGCAGAGTTGGTGCTTCTTTTTCAGGACCTCGGCAATTCAGCTGGGCATGCTCTCAAACAACTTCTGGGCCAAATCCTGACTGATAGCATAATCACTTCTTGGAGTTTGTCGGAATTAGTGGGTTTTTGTTTGTCCACCCGACTCTTGAGGATTGACCACAAGTTCTCAGTGGGATTAAGATCTGGGGAGTGTCCAGGCCATGGACCCAAAATTTCAAAGTTTTGGTCCCCGAGCCACTTAGTTATCCCTTTTGCCTTATGGCATGGTGCTCCATCGCATTGCATTGTTCTTCACCAAACTGTTGTTGGGTTGTTGGAAGAAGTTGCTGTTGGAGGGGGTTTCAGTACCATTCTATATTCATGGCTGTGTTTTTGGGCAAAATTGTGAGTGAGCCCACTCTCTTGGATGAGAAGCAACCACACACATGAATGGTCTCAGGATGCTTTACTGTTGGCATGACACAGGACTGATGGTACTGTAGCGCTCACTTTTTCTTCTCCAGACAAGCCTTTTTGCAGTTGCCCCAAACAATCGGAAAGAGGCTTCATTGGAGAATTTGACTTAGCCCCAGTTCTCAGCATTCCATTCACCATACTTTTTGCAAAAGTTCAATCTGTCCATGTTTCTTTTGGAGAGAAGTGGTTTCTTGATGCCCTTCTTGACATCAGGCCATCTTCCAAAAGTCATCGCCTCACTGTGCGTGCAGCCTGAGCAAGCTCTGCACTGATGGCACTCCGATCCCACAGCTGAAACCTCTTTAGGAGACGATCCTGGCGCTTGCTGGACTTTCTTGGACACCCTGAAGCCTTCTTAACAAAAATTGAACCTCTTTTCTGGAAGATCTTGATGATCCTATAAATTGTTGATTTAGGTGCAATCTTAGTAGCCACAATATAATTGCCTGTGAAGCAATTTTTATGCAAAGCAATGATGGCTGCACGCATTTCTTTTTCTTGGATCAAAAATCTGAGCAGGCACACATCCTCTTGGTCCAGATGAACATGGCAATTTCTAATAATAATAATGTGTAAAATAGAGCAAAACATAAATAAATACAGTGAGAACATACAGTATCATGAGGAAAAACACACAATTCCCTTGCTTGTATGATGAATGCTTAAGCTCAGGACCTTTGTTCTAGGTCCAGCTGCAGCCGTGCCAATGCCCCCGAATCTAGAGTTAAAAAAGCAGCCAGGGTCTAATTCTGTCCACAACCTCAGGTTACATTACACTCACACACAAATGAACTATAGCCACTCTATGGTGAGTAAAAGCTCCAATGTACGAATAAAATAAGTGCAATTGGTCTACCACGTACAGAACAGATGACAACAGTGATACTGCTTTAACCAGGGTCACAGCTTTACATTTCAACAATACACTTGAAGGTTATGGTGAACATCTATGCACCCACAACCAATGGCAAATACAGCCTATTGCGCTGCAGAAAGCAGACATGTACTTTACACATCTTAGCTCTTTAAAGGCCAAGTCTTTTGTCAAGAGTCTCGAATGCTTTCAGTAATATTTTTGAATGTCAGGGTTGTACGTGCGACATTTAGAAATTAACTGAAAATACCTTTAATGGAAATAGAATTAAAATCAAGTAAAACTCAAAGCAAGTCATCTTTCAGTCTTCAGAAAGTCACCTATCAGCAAATAGGTTTTAACTATAAATGTATAGAATTCCATGGCAAATATTTGATAGAATTAACAGATTTAAAAACCTGGAAGATAGTGCCAGACACATATACACACGATAAGTAATATAAAGTATGTGGATCTGAACCTCTAGAACAGCTTCTTCTAGGATTGTCCACACCATATGCCATCTATCAAACCTCAGAGAAGCGAGGTTAATTACATTTGGCCTTATATGAGTACTTCCTGTAATGCTACTCCAAATACTTTATTAAATGTTTTCTGTCACCAAATAAATAAAATTTTGAATTAGTCCTACTGCAAGCTCTGCTTTATTCATCTCAAAAAACAAAAAGGATTTGGGGATGCAGACAGTCCTAGTTTTATCTGGAGGATTCCAGTTGATGCATGAAAGGCTTATGTTGACTCTATTTGCGGCATCTCACACAACTGCGTTAGTTTTATCTTTAGATTTATGTGTTTTTTTTAGATGAACCTCAAATGACCCACTGTGTTATTGCTCATTCAGAGTGGCGACTGTTTTTAAATGTTTCATTGTGTTTGTGCTAAAACCGGCCTACATATGCTGTACCATACCAGTTGATTTGCCTCTGTTATAAATCCAGATGTGATTGTTACAATAGCATCACTATGATTTACACAATGCTCAAAAGTGAGAACATGAAATGCATTGTACGCTTCAAGCTGGCAATTTGCCTTTCATGTTCTCCATTGAAGTACATTGATCACTTTCTAACTGAGTGTTAAAAGTGGTTATGTGTGCTATCACATTACCCCCAAACATTATCTATGACAAAAAAATGCACTTCAGCAAATTCAGCTCTGGCATGAGGCCTTTCACCTGAAAAGTCTCAATAGTAACCAAAAGTCATCTATCTTCCCAAATGAGCCAGGGAGTGCATCTCCACAGCTATGATGTCCCTCATGCAGGAGAGAACACTTTCATTTTTCCAAGGCATCCTTGCTCTGAATTACATGTCACTTTAAATAGGTTGTTTGGCTGAGATGATGAGATGTTGGCTCAGGTGATAGAGAGGGAGAGAAAGAGAAAGTTTAAGGGGAAATAGGCAGCTTCAGCAGATGGTTGGGACTGTGTATAATGTCATATATTACTGGCACAAGCAGAAGGCCTGAGCTGATGCTATACTCCCAGATAAACTGACATTTGCTGTGTGGGTATGTGTGTGTTTGCATGTGGCGGAATGGGAATAGAGTGTTATTATAGATCATGAGATGCATAAACAATGCAACGGGTAACCTGCTTCCCTCTGTGCAAGACCGTCAAGCAAGTTTTAGTTTTTTATTCATATATTTTATCCCTTTTGTCTCTAAAAATGTTTTATCTATCTATCTATCTATCTATCTATCTATCTATCTATCTATCTATCTATCTATCTATCTATCTATCTATCT
>JAUCMT010000154.1:15350265-15365713 GCA_032357475.1 Enteromius thamalakanensis | reverse complement strand
CGATGTAAACGTCGAGGTGATCGAGCCTTTTCAGTAGCTGGTCCTCAACTATGGAATGAGCTACCTTTACTCATTCGCCAAGCTCCATCAGTGGCTGTTTTTAAATCCCGTTTAAAAACTCATTTTTACTCTCTGGCCTTTAACCCAGTATGAAGTATTTTATTGTGATGTTTTGTGTTTTATATCTTGTTTCTACTTTTATCATTTTTTTTGTATTATTATGCCTATCATTTGCTAGTTATTGTGTTGCTATTGTCTTAAAGGTCAAATGTGGACAATTTTTGTACAGCACTTTGGTCAGCTTTATGGTTGTTGTAAAGTGCTTTAGAAATAAAGTGGTATGGTATGGTATGGTATTGTATATATCAGGTTAAGTGTCCGAACATCCTATAACTGTCCTAGTTACTTTGCACTAGTAGAGCCATAGAACAAAGGGTGGAATCATCAATTTTGCATAGATTCCAATTGGTTAGAGGGGAAAGATATTTGTTGAATATAAACAAAAACACTATAAATCAGAATGAAAAACATTTAATTCACCAAATTCACGATATTTATAAACAGTTAAGAGTCCTCAAAAACACCATTAGTTGAGATCATAGTCCATGAAGTCAAGTGCACAATCTAATCTGTAGGATTAAACATCTTCAAGGAGAGGCTTAATCCATATAGTCAGGCCACGGTCCCGAAGAGCAAATAGGTGACAATATACGTTTTCCAAGAACTACTGCATAATAATAATCCTGTTTGAGCAGGAAACAAATGGTTTCTCAAACAGAATCAAGCAGTATGCTAGGTAAACATTAGGTAGCTTCAAACAGAACCATGTGCTTACTTTACTATTTGCTATCTTTATTCACTACAGCTGAATAACCTAGTCCCCCTAGTGGCTAGGATGATCACAAATGTGACAGTCAATGACTGTTACATATCCGTCTTCTCATTTGAGAGTTCTATACAGTGCCAAAATAAGTTTTTAAATTCTGTACATCTCAACATTTCTCCGCACAGTCTGGAGTAGCTCTTTTGACTTTTCCAGGGTAGGGTATACTGGACTATCGGGTTGAGGTGGTTTTGCAATAGCTCTTTCTAGAGGACCCTTTAATTTCCGTCTAAGCATAACTTCAGCTAGAGTTAATCCAGTACTCTCTTGCCATGCTGTGTTGATAGCAAATCGGAATTCTGCTAACCACTTGTCCCATTGGCGATGATGATCTTGCACATATGAGGTGATCATAGTCTTGAGGGTTCGATTAATTCTTTCAGTTAGGTTAGCTTGAGGGTGAGCTGTAGTGGGCATTTTTTAAACAACATTCCACTGTTTACATACCAGAGTGATGAGCTGTGAAGTAAATTGTGTTCCTCGGTCAGATATTTGGTACACAGGAGTTCCCCATCTGGTGAAAATTTCTTCAACCAGAATGTGTGCAATTTGCAGAGCTTTGGCTACTCGCAGAGGGAATAACTCAACCCATTTGGAACAGTAATAAACAATACCTATGACTAGTTGAAGTTTTTCTCCTTCTTGCCCCTGAGACATGCTTTTAAAGAGAAACCCATTCTTCATTACATAGTCCGTTGAGGATCGGGAACAGGAGTTGACTGAGCTTTGGCCATTAGTTCTTGGATCTCTGCATCTTCTTCCTAGGCTTTAGCTATATCAGCCCAATCTATAGGAAAAGCTGCAAAGGTAGTTGAAGAATCCTTTGAGTGATAAAGATTCGGGGAAACTACGAGACAGCGTGTCTGGAACAATATTACATTGTCCTTTTCTATACTAGGCAGTGAAGTCAAACTCTTGAAGACGGATTTCCCAACTTATCAATCGCGACGAGGGTTTTGGATGGTTAAAGACCCAGGTAAGAGCAGCATAATCAGTGATCACTTCGAATGGTCGTCCCTCCAAGTAAGGCCTACATTTTTCTACTGCCCATACCACAGCACAACATTCCCTTTCTGGAACAGAGTATGATTTTTCAGATCCTCGTAAGAGACGTGAGGCGACAACATGTTCCACTCCATCGATATCTTGGGTTAGGACAGTGCCTATACCAATGTCACTTGCGTCCGTCTGAACTTTAAAAGGCCTACTTAGGTCAGGGGCAATTAGAATCTAGGCATTAATAAACTCATTCTTAATCAATTTAAAAGAATTATGGTACTCCTCAGTCCACATCCAAGTAGCTTTCTTCAATTTTAGTGCATGCAGTCTATAAGAACCGCAGTTGGCTCCTCTGCGCGACCGTCAGGACTGCTGCTGCTGCTGGGCACCCTCGGGGACAAGAAGACTGAGGCAGTGCCTGCGGTGTCCGGGTAGAGGCAGCAGCTGGACGCCGCGGCAAGATGTGACGGATCGCCTCTGTCTGCTTCTGGGTGGTGGAGAACTGCTGGGCGAAAGTCTCCACCGTGTCGCTGAAGAGGCCGGATTGTGACACGGGAGCATTCAAGGACCTAATCTTGCACATCTTGACATCTGCATCGCGCATGTCAGCAAGACACAGCCACAGATGGCGCTGCTGGACCACCATAGAGGACATTGCACAACCCAGGGTGCACGCCGTAACCTTCATCGCATGAAGCACAAGGTCAGTTGCGGAACAAAGCTCGGAAAGAACTTCTGAGTCATGACCACCCTCGTGGAGAGCCTTCAGTGCCTTGGCCTGATGGACCTGTTAGGTGAGACTGATAGCATAGAAACAGCACGATTGACCATTAACAAGTTTTATCAGCTATTTTACAGTCCAGTTCTGTAAAAATCAACCTTTTAGAGTGTATGAATAATAAAAAATAATTATAATAAGATGACCAAACCACTTTTATAAAGTATTACTGTAATCAACTATAGCATATAACACTGTATCTTACCACTGTCATTTACAGTCATTGACAGACACTTTGATACTTTAGAATGTCTGTGCAATCTGGGAGCACTTAACATTGTAATGCAACTAACAGACCTAATAAGTAACAATATAATAATAATAAACTGCAAGCAAGTATGTGTTCTACTGGCCCAGTTCTCAATAGCAAAGCTGGCCTTAATTATAAGACCAGCAATAAAATTACTGGAGTAGTGAGCAACCACCACTCTTCATCAATACAAACGGCTGCTCAACCATCCTTGCCACGGATTTTATTTCACTTTGCAGGTTATTCTGAATTTAAAGTAAAAACTGGAACATTTTCGCGGACAAGTCTAGCCAGGCCCAGGAATACATAACTAAATCTACTCAGCCTCATGTGTTTGAAATCCTGCTTTATATTCCATTGTATAAGGAAATATATTAGCTATGAAAGCCAATTTATGCCACTAAAAAAAAATAATTGCAGTGAAAGGAAATCTTTTTAAATCACAATTGTAAGTTTACATTTAGCAGTTCTGCCTTTTTTCTCAGAATTGCATGATATAAATTCACAATTCTGCCTTTTTTCTCAGAATTGCATGATATAAATTCACAATTCTGACTTTTTTTCTCAAAACTGCATGATATGAATGCACATCTGTGAGAAGAAAAAAAAGATAATTGCAATCCTGAGAACTAGACTTCATAACTCACAATTCTGACTTTATATTATTTTATGCTTCCATATTTACCAGAATGTCCAAGTTCCTCTTCAGGAACTCAAACCGCGAGGGATGCGGGGGTGAGTAGCGTTCCATCGGGCTCAGTCGATGGACTGGCCGCGCTTCCACCTGCATGTGGGTCGCATTATTACGACCAGCTAGTTCCTCCCTGTCCAACAGAGGCCAGCCTTGAGAGCCTGGTTCCCTTTGTAGACTATTTGGCAGGGTGGAAACTACTGCCGAATGTCTCTAAATGGGTCCTGCACACTGTAGAAGAAGGCCACAGAATTCAGTTTGGTCGACCTCCACCTCAATTTGCGGGAGTTCTGCCTACTCTTGTGGGCACAGAGCAGGCTCTGGTGATGGAACAGGAAATAGAAACTCTTTTGAGGAAGGAGGCCATCGAGGTGAAAGAGAGTCCGGGTTCAACAGTCGGTACTTCATTGCTCCAAAGAAGGATGAAGGGCTGAGGCCCATTTTAGATCTCAGGCTCCTGAACTGCTCGGTAATTATGCTGAAATTCAGGATGCTTACCATCAAGCAGGTTGTGTCCCAAATCAGGTCCGAGGACTGCTTTGTCATGGTAGATTTATAAGATGTTTACTTTCATGTGTCGATCCATCCTTCTCACTGGATGGTTCTGATGTTCACTTTTGGGGGCAAAACTTATCAGTATCGGGTTCTTCCCTTTGGCCTGGCACTCTCACCCCATATGTTTACGAAGTGTGTGGATGCTGCGCTGTCTCCAGGGCATCCACATACTCAATTACATCGACAACTGCCTGATTTTAGCGCAGTCGGAGAGCAAGGCTAGGAGACTTTGAGATGTTGTCTTCACTCATATGAAATTATTGGGGTTGAGGCTGAACGCAAAGAAAAGTGTTCTTTCTCCAGCTCAAAGAACCAATTATCTAGGTGTGGTGTGGGATTCGACCACGATGCTGGCTCGTATGCTCCTTGCTCGGATAGAATCAATCCTCACTGCTATGAAAAGAGTGAAAGAAGGCCGGTCACTCACTGTCAAGCATTTTCAGAGACTGTTGGGTCTAATGGCAGCTCCGTCTAACGTCGTACCTCTTGGCCTGCTGTACATGAGACAGCTTCAGTGGTGGCTCAGGAACAGAGGTGTTTCCTTGAGTAGAAATCCCGTCCGCATGATCAAGGTGTCACACCGAGTTGTAAGGACCTTAGACATGTGAAGGAAACCTTGGTTCCTCCACATCAAGATCAACTGCTGCTGGGGCTGCAGATCAACTGCCTGGAGATGCTGGCCTTGTTTCTAGCATTGAAAAATTTCCTCCCAGATCTACGAGATCAACATGGACTGGTGCGCATTGACAACACATCAGTGGTCTCTTACATCAACCACCAAGGAGGTCTGCGATTGCGCCCCTTATACAAGCTGGCACACCAGATCCTTGTGTGGGCCTGGGACAGACTCCTCTCACTGAGAGCTGTCTATATTCCTGGGCATCTAAACGTAGGAGCAGACTTCCTTTCGAGACAGGGGCCGAGGCCCGGGGGAATGGAGGCTCCACCACGAGGTGGTACAGCAGATATGGAGAGTTTTTTTACCAGGCTCAGGTGGACCTCTTTGCATCTCGAGAGAACGCGCAATGTCCCCTCTGGTACTCTCTAGCTTGTCCAGCGAGTATGGTTCCTGGACCTTACTGCCCTCTTAGATGGCTCCCCCTGGGAGATTCCAGTCTGGAGGGACCTCCTCTCACAGGCAGGGGGCATTATCGTGCACCCTCACCCCTAAGCTGTGTGTGTGGCCTCTGATGGGGCGAAGCTCGTAGTTTCCGGTCTCTCATCCGAGGTTGTTGAGACCATCCTCCAATCCAGAGCTCCATCTACGAGGAAGCTGTATGCCCTGAAGTGAAAACTTTTCACTTCCTGGTGTACACCAGCAGGATCCAGTTAACTGCCCGGTTGGTACAGTACTAGAGTTCCTGCAGGCTAGATTCTCCACTGGGGTCACCCACTCCACCTTGAAGGTTTTTACATGTGTAACCTGAGACGTTACTTTTGACTAAGAACTTGTTTGAAAACCATAGCTCACTGAACTTATCTAGTAAGAAAAAATCTACTTAGATATTCTGTTAAATTTCTCCTTTTCATGTAGTACATCATGAGGTAGATCAGATGATGAAATCATTTTCATTTTTCAATGAGCTCTCACTCAAGTATTTATTGCAGACGAATGCTTCTAGCAAGTGTTACCCAACATTTCTGTATCATGTCAAATGCATAGTCAGGGTATTTCTTTGCATGTCAGTGTATTAATGACTTCTTTAATATGACCAGTGTTGTACAGATCCAGTGTGACAGTGAGGTCAGCAGGAGGTGGTCTCTCTCTCTTTTGTGTCTGTCACACAATCACCCGGTCCCAGGTTGCATTTAAGTTGCCTTGTATCAGGCAGCTGATCAAAGACCCTCTCTCTACAGCAGCAACCAGCACCCGTCCACCTCCCATGGATCTATATTACTCAGATAAGCCATTAATAAAACACTATCAGAATCAACAGCCCTTTAATTAATGATCTAAAGCTTGGTACTGCGTGATTTGATAGCGAATGTTCATCCAAACTCCTCCCACCCACTGAGAGACAGCTGTTTGACCTCTGTGACATACAATATAAGCAAAACACTTACCCTTTCAAAGGTATAAACTCCATCATGTCATTTCATTTCTTTTCATATTTTGTGTTCCACCAAAAAAAAGTAATAGCTCAATGTGTTTGGAACAATCTAGTGAATATGATACTGTGAATATACTGTTCCTTCAAGGGTAAAGAATGTAAACTTTGCAATTTCTTTTGGACCACCAAATCTGAGTTAAACGTATTTTAGATCACAGGAGGAGGCTTTTTATCTCATAAAGATCCTTTCTTTGCACATTGAGCATATGTTGAAGATTATAAAGGAAGGCGCCTGTCAGATTCTGTATGGTTTTGGGCACACATGCGTGCTAAGCATAGCAAATCATTGTGCTTAGAGTGTGAATGAGATTCACTCCACACTTTTCCAACTCAAACATAAGCAGCCTTTAAATAGCCTTTTTAACATAGACGGTTGTATAGCTTTTAAATAATTGCGGCACAAATTATTCAGGATAAAACATGCAAAAGTATAAAGGTGATACATTTAAAATGAGAAAGTCTTATTATGTCTATAAAATATTAATTAAGATATAAAGTGAAAAAGAACGAGTTACATTAAAAGTACATTAAAAGATGTAAAATCCCAGTCAAACAAAACACTGTGAGAAAGAAACTCACTGATATAAGAAACAAAATAGCAATTACAAGATTTAAAGTCACACCATAGATATATGTTTTATTTAGTGCTGTCAAATCAGGATTGATCGCATTAAAAATAAAAGTTCCCTTTCAGTCAGTCACTATGGCGTTACGTCATTGACTGACGTCATGGGGTCCCATCCCACCTGGGAGACCAATCGACTCGAATGACAAATGCGAATGACAATTGGCCTGGGTGGTCCTCCGGGCTATCTTTTCAACCGTGTGCTTCTAGGTGTGGGAGTTTCCTCACCTCTGACGACGGCCACAATCATTGTCTCACCTGTCTGGGCCTCAGTAATGCTGAGACGGCTTTGCGGATGGTTCATGGTTTAGGTTTACTCACTGACTTAGCATAGCTACTCACTGACTCCCAGAGTACATAGCAATTGCTTTGTTTTACAGTTGTTGTTGTTGTTTTTATTTGCACATTTTATTAGCTGTTTTGTGTCAGTTGTAGCACAACAAAAATAGCTAATAAAATGGCTATACAATTAATGAAAAATAAATAAAATTCAATTGTTACCATTGTTGTGATTTGCATGCTGAATGAAGTGAGTATGTGAATTCAGCATATTAGCACAATAAATAAAGTATTATATCATCCAAATTAAAATCTTCTAAAGTGGTTAATGAAAATCGTGAAAAGTGTAAAAGATTGTTAATTAACACAAAAAGTATACACTACTAGAAAAAAATAAATAACTTTATAAAACAATTATTAAAAGATAGGTCACCTGTTAAAAGCAATCTAGTTATTACTTTTCTTCTTTTGAAACCAAATAACTCTGATTTCATGTTGTATCAATGTAAACAATGTTCTAAATGTCCAACCAAAAGCAACGCTAATCACTACAATGTTAAGTAAAAAAAACAAACATTTTAGGAAAATCTTATGTGGCATATTTGATGTTCAATTGTATTGAAAATTCAACACTGAAGATGACTTTCTTAAAGGAGTGAATTCAACTAATGAAATATAACAGACAACAATATAACAAAGTTTTTCTTCTTCCTCTGTTGTTTTGTTGTGCGTTAGCAACAAATTAGAGCACTGCTGCCTCTCACTGCTTTATTAATGTCATTGTTCCTTTGTGGCTAAGCAGTAAATAAATAAAAAAGAAAATTATCTTATTTGCCTTGAAAGTTGCTGTAACTTGGTAAAACCTAGTAAGTATAACAACTAAGTACAGCTTACTAACTATATATAGGTATGGTGAAGTATGAGATTTTACAGTGTAGCTTTGTCCGCTCATCGGCTGCATCAGCTAGTGGCTTGGCAGACCTCCGAGTGACCTCCCACGGGCTTCTGACCACCCAACTCGAGACCCTGTGGAGTTGCAAGACGATGGTGCCGGTTCGTCCCGCAGTGAACCAAGCATCTCTTTTGGTGCTCCAGAGGAGGATGAGATGTCTCTCGCTGCATCAGAGGAGAGGCTATTGTCAGCCCCTGCTGAGGGCAGCACTGTGGCAGCTGCTCAGAAGGAGTCTGAAGTGGAGCTGGCGGCCATGCTCTTCTGGGCCACCAAGAGCATTTGGCTGGAGGTGACTCGCTTACCAACCCCCGAGCGCTCGGTGTGGCTCCCAGCCTCATCCGGCCCCAGTGCCTTTCCTTCTGGAGGTGCATGAGGAGCTCACCAAATCATGGAAGGCACCGTATACATCTAGGGCGTGGTCCTTATTCACTACCCTCGATGGCAGAGCGGCCAAGAGGTTTACAGAGATTCCCCATGTGGAGAGTGCAGTTGCGGTGCGCTTGTCGCCCGGGTCTCCCATCCAAAACCTGTAAGCTGTCATCAGCTCTAGCTGGCAAGGCTTTCAGCGCTGCGGGTTAGGTCATGACATGGCCATCCTGCAGGTCTATCAGGCCAAGGCTCTAAAAGAACTGCACAAGTGTAGTTCTGACCTGAGGTTAATGCAGGAGCTGCGTTCGGTGACAGACTTTGCTCTATGGGCGAGGAAGTTCACGGCGCGGTCCCTCAGGCAGGTGATGTCTACCATCTGTCTGAACCTGGTGCAGATGTGTGTCACCAATAAAGTGCATGCTATGCTTCCGGGGCCGACTCACTGGTTAAACAGGACGATCCAACTCAGTTATGCGATTCAGTTCGCCAGACGCCCACCCAGGTTCACAGGCATCCATTTCACCTTTTCATTCGGAGATGGATGCCTCTGTCCTGTGTGCGGTAATCGCTGTCCTGCTGGCAAAGGACGCAATGAATTTATGGTTCTGCAGTCCCTACTTCATCATACCCAAGAAGAACAGTGGGTTACGACCAATCCTGGGTCTGCGTGTTCTGAATTAGAGGATGACACAGGAGTGGATTTTCACTCCTGTCCCGTCCCACTCCCATAGAAAGAAATACTGTCCCGTCCCACTCCCAGACCAAAGTTTAAAAAATAATCCCGTCCCTTCCCGCTCCTGGTAAAATGACTCCCACTCCCATCCCGCTCCTGTTTAAAGTGACTCCCACTCCTGTATGGTGCATGATTTACATTTTTTTTTCGCCTTTCCTATTGGTTGATTCCCGCTCCCGTCTGCTCCCGTTAACTATTTATCCTGTACCGTCCCAATCCCGTGATTAATAGCAAAGACGACTCCCATATCCCGTGACCCGTGGGATTCCCGAAAACATGTCAGCGTCTATTCTGAATCGGTCCCTTTACGGTTGCCGTTCAGAATGTTAACACCGAAAAGCATCTTATCCTGCATTCGTCCCCGGAATTGTCTTTACCAAGATGGCAGAGGGTGACTGGCTAATCGACAACTGGCTAATTCTAGCTCATTGGAAGTACAAATATTTTTATCATATATATCTTCATATACACTATTATACATTATCATGGGGTTTATTATTATTATTTTACTCTGACATAGACTGCTATACTGTTTGAGATCATAATGATTTTTTTTTAAAATTACTTTTATTAAGCAGTTACTCATTTATTTGACCCATATTAAAATAAAAAATTTTAAACAGAAAAATTTTTATAATACACAAGATTTATATTTCAAATACTGTAAATGGTTTAAAAAAACATTACTACTGTTTTTATCATTGGTAATAATAAGAAATTGTTCTTGAGTAACAAATTGTCACTCCGTCACCCTCATGTGTCCCCGGTCCTGTCACCCGCTCCCAATCACCAGACTATTGACACCTGCACTCATCAGTTCCTGCTATAAAGCTCAGCTCAGCCATTCACTCGATGGCTGAGCTCAAGGTTGAAATGTTCTACCTACCTGCTATCTGGAACTTACCTGTCTGCCCCTCTTCATGTCTTTAAGCTCAGATCGCTGAGCACCAAAAGGAACTTTTAACTAACAGTGAGTTTACCAAGCACCTAAAGACTTCTGAGCACTCTTATAATCACGGAACACCGGAAAGACTCTTGATGCCTTTAAAAGGATATGGAGACATGCTGAACCCTTTACTTACCTGCGAGAAAATGTCTTTATCCTGACTCTGATTCTCTGTTAACCTTACCTGAGTTACTCACCTGTGTTGTTTCCAACCTGCTTGAAAGGCCGTGTTGGTTTACTTACCTTGAAACAAACCTGTTGAAGAAGAATTTATGTTTGTTTAATAAATATCACAAACTTTGATTTTACTTAGTCGTCCTGTCTTTACTGAGCGTGACACAAATCAGCATATTACAATGATTTTTCTAAAGGATTTTGAGAGATTAAACAGTGGAGTAACAATGTTAAAAATTCATCTTTATCATAGAAATTAACTACATTTTAAAATATATGTAATAGATGAAAATAGCCAATGACTCATACTGAATGGGAGTAGTAACCTCATACAAACCCAAATACACAATGTGCTTCCTTCATACACTTCCACATGTTTCTTGTTCTGAGATAATCAATAGTTGTGCCAATTACTTTTCGATAAAAATACTTTTAAGCTGATTCCCACACCTCTGATCTCAGCCAAATCCGAGCAGTGAGACCCATCATGTCAGGACATGACAATACATGATAGCAGTTAACAAAACACCAACAAAAGGACTGTGATTATGGTGATATGAGATGAGAGTGTCACTCCACACAACTCCACATGTCCACAGCTTACACAAACATGACAGTATGATAGAAGCTGAGGGGGAGCATTTGCCTCCGGGGTCCTATTGACTTTCAATGTGCCGTATGTCACATGGAGAGAAGTGTGAGAGATAATTTATCACAACAAAAGACAAATCAATGGACTTTGCAGGGCTTCGGCTAATTATGTGCTCTATTGAAATTTTTCCAATGATGGAATGTGTGTGTATGCGTGCCAGGGTATGCCGACATTGTGGGGATGAAATGTCCCCCAAGCATAATAAATTCTGAAATCAAACAATTACTCAGAACCAGGAAAAGTACAGAATTTAATAGCAATAGATCAAAAAAAAAAAAAAAGGGAAAAAAAATATGTATCTTGCTTTGTTGTATTTTTTTATTTATTGTAATGCTGTCAAAGTGTTAATCACAACATTCATCAGATCCAAAATAAAAGTTTTTGTTCATATAGTATACGTGTGTGTTCTGTGCTTATTTTTATGTAAACTGTAAAATTAAATTAGTTGGGCTTACTTAAAAAAAAAAGCATGCAAAACGGTTGCCTTAAAAAAAAAAAAAAAAAACTTTAGATACTTTAGATTTACTCACTGACTCCATTGAGTGCATTGCGGCAGAATGAATTATACAATTGCTTTGTTTTACAGTTTTTTTTGTTTTTATTTGGAAGTTCAATTTGCTGTTTTGTGTCAGTAGTTGCACAACAAAAAGAGCAAATAGAATGGTTATACAATTAATAAAAACCCATTTCATTTAATTGTTACCATTGTGGTGACTCACATGCTGAATTTTGTGCTGAAAAAAAAATTAAATACCTTTATAATAAATTAAAAGATAGATCACCTTTTAAAAGCAACATATTCATTACTTTTCTTCTATTGAAACAAAATAACTCTGATTTCATGTTGCATAACTCCATTAATAGGAAGAAAATTAGTGTCCAACCAAAGGTAACACTAATCACTATATAACTATATAACTATATAAACTATATCATAATTTAAAACTATAAAAAAAAGGGGAGAAAAAGAAAACATTTTAGGAAAGCCTTATGTGTCATATTTGAAAATTCAATTTGAAAATCGATGTGCTTTCCTCTACTTTCTTCTATCCAGGGCTGGTGGTGGTGAACTCGGCGTGGGCGAGTAGGTAGCATTCTGAGGAGACAGGTGAGTGCAGCAGGTAAGTATTTACAGGTAGGAGTTTAGATTGTCTTACGTGAAGGAGATGAGACACAGTATTCGTAGCAGGTGAGGCATCAGGTAAGAAAGTGGAGATGTTACCTTGATCTCAGCCAATTAACTACTGATGCAATGGGCTTATATCCACGCTCACCTGATCCAGGTGGCGGTAATCAGTTCTCCTGTGATTGAGAGCATGTAAAACTGGTGGCATGATAGTATGTATGTATATTAATATATAATTTTTTTATTATGATTATATATTTATATATTTTTAATGAATTTGTTTAATTAATCAAATACCCCAAATTTCCACATGATATCATGATAATGATGTGACACTGAAGGCTGAAGTATTGATGCTGAAAATGTAGCTTTGCATAAAAGAGTAAAGGATATTTTAACATATTAAAAAAGAAAACAATTTCATATTATTACTGTTTTACTGCATTTTAATCACATTAATGCAGTCTTGGTGAGCACTGGTCTCAAACTCATTTTCTGTAGGGCCACAGCTCTCCAGTTTAGCTCCAACCAGCTTCAAATCACACCTTCTTGGAAGTTTCCAATGATCCTAAAGACCTTGATTAACTGGATCAGGTGTGTTTAATTAGGGCTGGAGCAAAACTGTGCAGAGCCCTCCAGGAATTGAGTGTCAGAGATTTCTTTCAAGAACATGACATCTTACAAAATCTTAACTTTTGAATATGTATTCTGGTGTGATAAAATAAATTTTAGGGTAGTTACGAACATTATAATTACTTATTGTATTCATCATATTCTCATCATGAATTAATAAATACCTTACAACAAAAGCTTTAAACAATCCAAACAGTTTTTGTTACACCACCCTTGTAATTTTACACATTCAGCTGTGCCATTAGTGTCAGCAGCGTTGTTATTTCAATAAAACTGTGAATTCCACACAAATCCATTCATGTCAAAATGAACACATTAATTGATGGCTCTTGTAAATATCTCTTCTCTTTCAATGCAAATCTAAAAAAGATTAAAAAAAGCTGGCTGATCTAACATTTTAACCGTATGAAACTCCCTTTACTCTTCTCTGTCTGCGAAGATGATAAATTGTGACCATTATTTTCTATAATGGAGCCTGTAATTGCTTGCAATTAGGCCCCATTATGTGAGAGGCATATGACCTGGCTAAGGATAGACTATACAGCCTCAAAAATTCGGAAAATCTGTGATTTCAGGAGAATTTTTCTAGCTCTCTGAGAATGATCATAATTTTGACATTTTATTGTCATGCACTGGAGCACCAGCCGTCATTCTGCTGTGTTCAGATGAAGGAAGGAAACATATCTGTCACTGTATATGTTTGCTTATTTTCCACATTCTGCATCTGCGAAAATGATCAGTGTTTAATTTCAATTTAACTAATGAAACAGTTAATAGAGAATCTTTCTTAAAACCTAAGACGTATAATGAATGGATATCTTTCTGTATTCAGATTCATTGGACAACATTCATGGGTTCAGCTCATCCACATGAAGTAAACAGATAAATGCTCTTTGAAATACATGAAAAAAAAAAGAATCCAAAAGCCTCAGGTGGAATATTCTAAGAGAAAACGAGCTGGATCAAAGATGATGAGATATGTAAGCTAATAGTTTATTTTCATTGTGTCTGTTTTTCATCCAGCATATTCAGAGTGACAGTACATGTTCTTTATCTCTTGAATGTGATTTCAAATGTTTCTTTTTTTTGTATATATGCTTTCTATATGCATTAGACTGACAATATGGGAATATATTCTGTAAAATTGATTTCTGCTTGTTGCAGCATCCTCAGGCTATATATTTTAACTCTTTTTTTTTTTCCTTCCTTCATTATATTATATTTTTTTCACAGAAATGTATTCTGTTCTCTTGAAGAAACGCATATGTGCCACAGGGCAAGTAATTTAAATATTAAAAGCAATATAGAGAAAGCTTTTGAGCTTAGCACAAATAGTACCCAAATTTATATATTAATATATATATATATAATTATATTTATATTTGGGTACAATTTTTTACATTTTAAATATATTTATATATATAATTATTATAAAAAATATTTTTACTATCATTACATACATACAATTGAGATTTGTTGCACAGTTCTAGCTTTTGATGCATGCAGAACACATATGAATTTAATTTATATGTTTCCCGTAGGAGACTTTTTGTTTGTTTACGAAACTGATTCATTTAACAGTCAAAGACGTAAAAACTGTACCAAGGGAGCTCTCATGCAAGCTAAATGCAAAGCGTACTTTCTTGTGAATCTTTGGTGGCCGTCTTCTACAGTCATCTTGCTTTTTCCCTCCAAATACCCCATAACACAGTATTGATTTTTAACTACTGAAATATCAAAAGCTTCATGATTACACATCATTGCATCTGTTCTGCTCAAAAGAGGTCTCTCATCGACCCAGTCATTGATCTGAATGTTCACAGTACAAGCTAAACTCAATAAAATAAAAAGCTTTATAATTCCTTGGCCACAACTGACAGCTGAACAGATTCTACACGCCATCTAATGTTTACATAATGAGACACTCATCAGTAAATAAGTTGACATTTGTTTTTATGTTAGAATTTTCTCACTGTACCTTTGCTAAGGTAAAAAGGGAAAAAGACAGAACTGTATATGAACTACAGTATTTGATATGGCAACTCGTAAAATATGTACATTTTAGCAAAAAATGCATGAATTTGTACGAGTATGGTTGTACGAGTTAGCCATCTCGCTAAATTTGTATGAATTACCATGGGATCAGGCTGTATATATATATATATACACTGGCCGTGATTCGGAAGCAGGATTTAGGGACAGCTCCTCTGACCATAATTCTGGAACTGGGCCTAGAGGCTGTAGACAGGAATTTGTGGGGAACGGAATCAGCCCCCTGACCGGCTCTCTTGTCCGTAAATCAGGAACTGGATTCGGGAGACTTAGGATTAATCACTGGGCAGGATGCAAGGGCTGGATGGAGTTAGGATCGGCTCTCCTGACTGAAACACTTGGGACGACTTGATTGGCTGAAACGCTGGGACAGGCACTGTTGGTTGAGACAGACAGACTGGACAGACAGACTGGACCTCACTGATTGCATGGCAGGTTAGAGAATTTTAGTTCTCAAGTTGTTGGGATGGGAAACTGGCACTACTGATCGGGACTCTGGAAGTAGATTCGGGAACGGTTCTACTGGCTGACCCCTTGGGACTGAAAACGAGAATGGTTTTATAGGCTGTCTTTAGAAGCTGGATCGGAGATCGGCCCTACTGTTAGTGTGGAACCTCCCAGCCATAAGGCCTGGTCCATG
>JAUCMT010000154.1:15316038-15337205 GCA_032357475.1 Enteromius thamalakanensis | reverse complement strand
TATTTGTATAGCGCTTTTCATGATACATATCATTGCAAAGCAGCTTTACACCAAGGTAATGTTTTACAGTATATGTACTGTAGTAGTAGTTTGTACATTATGTACATATGTACGATCTGGCCTGGGATTTACCCAAATCTAAAAGCCCCCGACTGCTAGAGGATGTTATCAAACCAAGATGATTGCTTGGTTGAAGAGTGACAGCAAGGAGCTGGAGAAAGTGTGGCTGAGTGAAGTTCTCAAGGTCCAGGGATGTTAGGAAGAGGAAGATAACCCTGATGAACTGGGAGACTCTAACGCCATCGAAGGACATTTTGATGACGCCTCTCAGAAAAAGGAGCTGGATGAACATGATGAAGCTGTTCTGTGTAACCTCTCCTGAAGTTCCAAAAAATGAGAACAAGCACAATGTGAATATCCAGGAAGAGCCACAGAATACAGAAGGAGAAGGATCAAAGAGAAAAATAGTTGCTGCTTGAACGGTACATCAACGATCCAAAACTGAAGCACTTGTTAGTCAACAAGCACAACCGCCACTACTGCTTTTAACCTCCTGCACAATTCTGTGTACCAAAAAACTGTGCAAACTAAAAATTGAAAGATCAATGCAACCTCCTGACTATTATCACAAAAAACATGTTTAATGTTTAAATGTTTCAAATGAAAACAAGTTTGACGTTATTTTCAACCATTTTCAACCATCAACCGTTTCATAGGTACATTACAATTAGGTTTATTGTATTGTCTATGATATTCCAGGATATTTCGCTCTTTTTATTTTTCTTCCACTAGAGGCTCCCTTTGTTTATTTTGCAACATTTTCTCCTTACAAAATAGTATACATACCATTCTCTGTTGTTGTTTTGGGCACAAAAAAATGCATGTTTATTTATTTATAATTTCTCTTTAAGAGACTGCAGCACATTTCTGTTGAAGCAAGGGGTGTAATGGTGAATGTCAATAAAACAAGTCATCAGAATCCGTCGCTCTTCATTTTGCTAAAACAAGTCTTAAAACATTTGTGTAAAAATTAGTCATGTTTCTATACTGTTATATACCCCTCGTTAACAATCATATAAAACCATATTTTATATAGTATATAAAGTTGTGATGGTGACTAGTGAGGACTATTAAAACTAAAAAAAAAAAAATCTAAAAAAAAAACATGCCATTTTAGAGAGTATCACAATGCATGCGCATACTTTCCATTAAAGCATCAACAACGGCTGTTACGTGTATGTGTGTGACTGGCATCATTTTGATTTACATCAAAAACTACAGAACTATGTTTTCAGCCCTGTAAAGATAAGTTTCTCCCATATTTAGACAACTTATTGTCACAAAAGTTAATTAAAATATGAAATGTAAATATTTTAAGCATTTAAAATGCCTCACTACATCTCAACTTTGACCCATGTCATTATCCCTTACATAAACATGATCCCTTACATAAATCATAGATATGACCCATGATAGTAAAAAAGAGAGGTATTTCATGTGTACTTTATGACCAAGGATTTACAAGCATGCAACCAATTGCCAGGTGCAAACCAAGACGACTGAATGACTGAATTTTCTTAAAAAATGTTAGTATGTTAAGTGTCTAAATCAGTTAGTATGTTAAGTAAATATCATGTTCCATGAATATTTTGTAAATTTCCTACTGTAAATATATTAAAACTTATTTTTTGATTAGTAATATGCATTGCTTAGAAGATTTTTGCACCCTCAGATTCCAAATTCAACAAAAAATTAATCTTGTCCACATGTTGTCCTACATCCTAACAAACCATAATCAGTCAAAAACATATTTATACATCTTTAAGTATAAATCATTTATAAAAAGCTGACCCTTATGATTGGTTTTGTGGTCCCACAAATCATTAACTCCAGTCCTGACCTCTGCTCCGTTGATGTGAAGATACTAAAAGGGCAAAATATAATTATTTACATAGCTTATGTAACATCATTAACTAATCCATCTCTGTTATAGTCATAAATGTAGTAGATTTCCACTATTCTATGTTTACTTTTCATTACAGCTCTAAAATAAATATTTGTCTCAAAAAAAGTTTATTTTTTTTGTTTTTTTTTAAATGCTTGTTCAAGAAAAGATAAAAAGTGTTTTGTCTTGTAGCCAATAATACTGTAAGTTGTAATAATGTAACATGTAGAACCTGGTTGAGAGGAGGAGAATAGACTCAGGTGAGGAGGGATTTAAAAACAGGGCTGATAAAGTGACTGCAGAGCAGTTTCACGTCCACTGCCTTCTCATCTTACAGGACATTGTCAGATTCTGAAAAAGGGAACATGGCCAGATTATCTCTTGTCCTGCTCCTGCTTTCAGTTCAGTGGTCCTGGGAACAGGAAGACCCTCTTCTGCCTTTCTCTGAACACCTGGACCCTGAGCACAAGGTGCAGCTAAAGTGGGGATTTGATGAAATCCAGGGTACCATCTTGTTTGAGCTCACGGTCAACACTAATGGCTGGGTCGGCTTTGGCTTCAGCCCCAAAGGAGGAATGACTGGAGCTGATGTTGTCATTGGAGGAATTGGACCTAAAGGCAGTTACTTTACGGTAAAGTCACAGTGAACCTAAAAGTATCTAAACTTTTAATAAGGTGCTATGGGTTTAGTCTTTAACTAGTAAAACCGAGAGTCCTGATTGTAAACTGTACAGCATCATAAGAACACCTGTTGCTAGGCATGCATACATGCTACATTTCTGTTTTTCTGTATTCAGGATCGCCATGCTGAGGGGAATTCAATGCCTGTGGTTGACCAGCAACAGAACTACAAACTCCTGTCTCTGACTGAGTCTGATGGCAAAACAGTCATGAAGTTTCAGAGGTCCATTGATTCCTGTGATAAAGATGATCTGCCCATCACTGTGAGCTGTTTAACCATTTTACTTTTAACTATTCTTTACAAGGAAAGTAATTAAACCAGGAATCAGCCCATGCCTAATGACATTGCAAAGCAAACAAGCAATGTAAAGAAATCCACACAATATAATTTAGCTGCAGTGTGCATGTTGCCACAGAGCTTGACATTTAAATGATCAAGTAAAAGTGATTTTTATTGCATGATTAGGATCTCCCCATGAAGCTGATCTATGCGTATGGGCAGTCTGATGATATCACGTACCACAGTAACCAAAGAGGCACAAAGGAGCTGAACCTGTTGAAGTACATGCCTGATGTCAACCCTCCAAACAGCAGCTTTTTTGACATAACTATGGTCAATGTAAGATTTGTACTTTGTTGTTTTGCTGTTCTGTCTGTCAAACCAATTTTTGTTCTTGACATTTCATGAGCAACATTTATTTGAATCATTTAATCAATCATTGTACTCATTTACATGTACTGTAATTGTAAAATGTAATGCTACATTTTTAGCAGCCATAATTCCGGACTCGGTGTCAAGTGATCCTTTAGAAATGTAATGTTTTACTGCTCAAGAAACATTTTTCATCAATGTTGAAAACAGGGATTTTTTTATTTTCAGAATTTTGATGAATAGCAAGTTTATATTACAGCGTTTTAGTGCCACCAAAAAAAAAAAAAAATCTAAAACTACGAGCCTGAAGCCGTAATATTAAAAGAATAAAATATTACGAGATTAAAGCCGAAATATTACGAGAATAAAAATTGAAATTTTATGAGAATAAAGTCTATATACACTTGATACAATTAGGAAAAACACATTAATTTGAAAGCTGAGCTGTTTTACATCAAAAGCAACAAAGCAGAACATTATTGCAATTGCTGGGTGTCTGACATGCTACAAATAATTAATATATATATATGTATATAATATATAGCGAAGAGCTTGAACAACACATTACTGTAATTTGTGTTTCTCTATAAAACTGAAAGCTGAGACTTTGTTTTAAAAGTACTTAAGGGACAAATCTCGTAGTATTTTGATTTCATTCTCATAATATTTTGACTTTATTCCCATAGTATTTCGACTTTATTCTCATAATAGTTCCACTTAAATCTCGTAGTATTTCAAATTTAATCTCGTAGTATTTTGACTTCATTCTCATAGTTTTGACTTTATTCTCGTAATATTATGACTTTAACATATAGTAGTTTTAGATTTTTTTTAAACGCCGTCGTAAGTTTTTTTTTCGTAAGCATTTATTTCAGTTATGGAAAGAAAACCTTTCTGAAGAGCTAGAGGGTGTACTTTCACTTGTTTGAATTTACGATCATTTCAGTTCACTGTACCAGGCAAGCAAACCCACTATCACTGCAAGATCATGAAGGCCCCTACGTTTGGTTCCAAACAGCACATTTATCGCGTGAGTTTATGAACTTACAAATATTATCTATCCAATGATCTGTTAGGCATCTTCATATCTGACTTACATTCGTTATCTCCAGATTGAGCCAGTGATCGAAAACTTTGACCTTGTGCATCATCTGCTGGTGTACCGCTGCCCTCCGACTGTGACGGAGCCACTAGAGGCCGAGTGTTATACTGGAGTGGATGGAGAGTGTATGGAGGTCGTGGCTGTGTGGGGAGTAGGCGGAGGGGTTAGTCTCATCTTTGGCTGGGGTTCATTTTCATGCAAGAAATAAAAGGTGCACTAAGCAGTTTTTGAAAAACGCTTTTTACCACAGCGTTGGACTGTGTCACAAAACATACTTTCAGCCAATCAGGACCTGTTGGGTGTGTTTTGCGCTTTCAAATATTAACATTGTTTGACAAAAACCGCTCAGTGTTCCTTTTAAACCCTATTCACGCTACAAGCGACACACAACAGCAAAGCGAAACATTAATTTCAATGGAAAGTTGGCAATTTACGGCGATTCCTCGACTTTATGCAAATATCAATCACTGATGATGAAACGTAAACAGGGTGCAAACATTGGTTTCAGAGGCATGCTCTGCTCTTGACTAATTTTATTTTTTCAAGGCTTTTGAATTTCCTGAGGTGACTGGACTTCCAATTGGAGGAAATATTGGAGATTTTTTCTACAGGCTTGAAGTGCATTACAACAACCCCAATAAAAGTGAAGGTCAGTCAGTCTTGTACAACGTGAAATGTGAATTGAGGAATATTTCAAAATTTTGACATTCCCTGCACAGGCCGAGTTGATAGCTCAGGTCTGAGATTCTACTACACCCCTGAACTCCGTCAGCATGATGCAGCTGTTCTGATGACAGGGCTTGCGGTGGGCCCTGGTTATGCCATCCCACCCAAAGCCAAATCTTTCCTCACATACGGCATGTGTGACACGGCTAATATTCCAAAGGTATGTTTATCCAAGCACATTCTCAGAATCAGATTCAGCGCGATCAGTTGTGTTCTGTGCTCTAAAGGTTCTGGAGACGTCACATGATCTTCAGGTGTTCTCTGCAATGCTGCACACACACTTGGCTGGGAGGAAAGTGCGAGTCGGACACTTCAGGTAGACATTTTTGACCAATGACTGACCTAAAGAAACAGTTCACTTAATAAAACCAGGGTGCATTTCTTAATTAGCGAGTCTCATAAAGTTACTGCAATGATTTTTTTGTCAATTCTAATTCTCTTTAGAGGGGGAGAACAGATCGATCTTCTAGTTGCGGATGAAAACTATGATTTTGAATACCAGGAAGTGACAAACTTTGGTAAAACTAAGACAGTGAAGCTGGTAAGTGCTGTTTAGTTAACAGGGATTTCAAGAATAATTATCAAATAAATGCACTGCACAATACAAAATGGCATATTTATATAAAGTTATAGTCAATATGTGACCTAGGATCACAAATACACTAACCAAAAATAAAATTAATAAAAAAAAATAGATTTTTCTTTTATGCCAAAAAGTAAAGATCATGTTTCATGGAGATATTTTGTAAATTTCCTACTATAAATATATATAAACGTAATTTTCAAATAGTAATGTGCTTTGTTAAAATCTTAATTTGAACAGCTTTAAAGGCGATTGTATGGTTTTATTGTTGTTGGTTTTTGTTTGTTTTGCACCCTCAGATTCCAGATTGTATCTCAGCTAAATTTTGTCCTATCCTAACAAATCACACACCCATGGAAAGCTTATTCATTTAGCTTTCAGATAATGTATACATCTCTATTTAGAAAAACTGACACCTATGGCTGGTGTTGTGGTCCTGGGTCACAAGTTTTAGTATATAATTATTGACAATAAGTGAAATAAAGAAACTTTTCGGTCTTTCAGGAGGACAGATTGTTGGTGGAGTGCACCTATAATACTGAAAACCGAAACACACTGACATGGGTTAGTATTTCTATGTACATGCTTATATTATAGGCTCATGTTGTTTTTATTTGTCAAAATTTCACTGATTCTCATTATTAAAAGTGGTCAGATCCTGGTGGGTGCACCACCTCAGATTTTCTTAATATTTGTATGAGTAAACATCATTAATGGAATATTTTATGTAAAAATAATGTGTGACAAAGAACTACAACCAGACGTTATTTCAGGCATTGAACCAAATATCCCTTCAAAACTGAGTTTAAAACCGAAATACATAATTCATATAGTGCTTTATTTATCTACTCACTGCTCATCAAGACAAGACAGATTATTAATGTGTAGAACACCCTTTTTCTGCCCACAGGGGGGGTTCTCAACTACAGAAGAGATGTGTTTGGCCTTCCTCTTCTACTATCCAGCTATGGATCTGAGTGGCTGTACCAGCTTCCCAGATTCTAAGTCTTTACAATCTGCGATGGGAGCAACAGATCTAGGGTAATTTAATTGAAAACCCTTGTTTTTAATCAATTTAGCTCTTAAAATGAGCCGTAATGATAACATGTCTGATCGTTTTGCAGATCTTGGCTCAATATAATGTTATCAAAGACTTGGGATGACACGACTATCAATGAATACCAGCAAACACTGAAGAGTATCGACCAGTACATCACAGTGGTCAACTCACTCGTAAGTGTCCACACTTCCACAATACCTTCTGTTTTGACCACAGCTGCATTTACCTTACACACTTACCACTTGTATTTCCAGAACAACGCATCTTCCTATAAAGGGACACTTCCTGATCTCAAAGTCATCCCGCCTGCGCCCTGCATAAGTGGCTGTGTGACCAGAAGTTTTGCTGTGCTATCGCTGCTCAATTGTTTGGCACTGCACTGGGCTTCCTTCTGAAATACTAAAGCAAAATAGCACTGATGTAACTTAGAGAGAGTAAAAACTCCTGGATCACTCTGGGACTTTAAATTGAGAAAGCTATAACTTTTTCCTATTTGAACAAATCATTGGAAATGGACTTTACACTTTACTTTCATTGTTTTACTTGTCTTTTATTAAAATCTTCAAGTATAGGTGGCGGTAAATATCTTTTATAAAATTAATTGTTTGTAGTCATAAAACATGATATTCCATAAAATTCTTGCATTTTAGGATTTAGTTTTCTTTTAAATAATGTCTGTGGCAAGAAAAATATTTGCTGCACATATGCAAAATGTGTTCCTCTGTGTCTTTTCCATGAGACATTGATAAGAAAATATTGATTTCTATTGTACTAAATATAAAGCCCTGCTTGAAAAGGACCTTGGTCATCTTGGTGCTTTTACAGCTGATGGCACCATACCATCCTGTGTGGCCTATAAAAGATTTCATGATGGCCAACTTTGTCCCTCAAGGTTCACTGTCCTGCTGAGTTCAGCTCTAATTAAAAACATTTGAAAAATCCAACCAAAGTCTTCAGAATTACAGGCAGGTGTTTTTGATTAAGGAGATAGAGGTAAACTGTGCCACACAGTGGATCTCAAGGGCCAAACACTGATTCTATCCAGTATTGTACTATACTGAAACTATACTAAATATATTCAGTGTTATTGCAACTCAAGTAAAATGATTTCTTCTGTTCAATGCACACATGTTGTTTACTATGGTCTTTTTTTCAATGCCTAAAGAACATTGTTTATATATGTTAAATGAATAAACCTGCTAAACTACTTCTAGTGTTGGGAGTAGCACGTTACAAAAGTAATACAGTCCATTACAGTAATAAATGACTTTTTGCTGTAACGCAATAGTGTAAGGCATTACTAATCAAGTTTCAGTAATATTTTACTCACTAAATGTTCAGTAACGCTTGCGTTACAACACACTTTAGCAGAAATTAATTAACATATTAACGACACAAGATATTATAAAATATGTCCACTCTATTTTCTCTTCATGGTCAGTTATTATCCATGTGTGGTGTACAGGTTTGTAAATGAATACAAAAGGACAGCTTCTAATATATATGTGTAGAGCGATATCTTTAAATGATCTCGCAGGGGTAACCTTGTATGTCTGACGCGGTCAAGTGAAGGCATATTTAGGGAAGGTTTACAGGAGTGTCGCGAGGCTACTGGCCAACAGTGGAAACGTGGTGTGAATTCGTCCTCTGTGTTCCCGGTCTGAAACAGTTCATTTTTGTGTGTAATGGCAAAATAATTATATTTAATTTAGTTTTTTATTAGGTTAATTTAGAAAAATGCTTAATTTTTGTTCTTTTAATATACGTTTTCGTTTTTTTTTTTAGCAATGACAAAGTGGCCAGCGGCAGGCAGTGCTGATCATAAACTATGTTTGATAAATTTAACCTTTTTCAAATCATCACAACTTGCCTAAAATGCATTAAAAACATTTCACGCATATAACAATGTTTAAACATTAAACCACCTCCAGTGGAAACTAAATGGCAGACGCCGTCATTTTATTCAGAATATTACATCATTCAGAACAATAAAGGGTCTACATTTATTATTTGGGTGCACTGACAATATCTTGAACAAGAGCGCTTCACAAAAAATAAACAAAACTTAAATACAAAAAGCTTTAAATGACCACTTAACAAAATAATCAAAAATAAATAAATAAATAGAAAACAAAACCTCTGTCATTATAATTTTAATTGATAAAGATGACTTAAAGTGCATAAGGTGCAAGATTGATATTATAGATGATGATGTTCCCATTAATAGTAACACGCAATATTTAATGTATGACAGTTTGGAAGTAACTCGCGCAACACTGGTTAAAACTTGATGGTTGACCACAACTATCAAAAGCCTCCATTCTTAAAATTATTTTAATTTATAGGAATTCCAAGTTTGTTTGTTAAAAAAGTAACCAAATGATTTATAATTAAAATCATTACATTTGAATGTGTTTCTCTTGGAGGTTTACTGAGGCCCCTGGTTGAGAGCCAAGCTGCCTTTACAGCGAAGGCCCATATAAGCATTATTCACTGGGATATCAGATCTTTTAGAAAGTCTGTTTTTCCTTTTAAACCACATTAAAATTATAATAATGTTTAAGTCCTCTTTATTGATTACCTATATAACTAAATGGTTATATTTCCAATCAATTATTTATGTATTGTTATGGTTTAGACATTTTTATGTTTATTCTGTAAAACAGGTAAAGCACTGCCTAACAGCAAGGTGGCCCTCAAAGCCAGCATGTTCCTCGAACAATAGCTACATCACTGAATAAATACATTATCAATATTGATTATGATCGTGAAACACGTTTAGTGACAAAGTGAAATGCTTCTGAAATCTCTATGGCATCAGAGTAATTGTGAATAGCAAAGATGTATCAGCCTCTCTCTTTCAGTTCCACATCCAGAGTCGGTCACTCTTGCAGGTCCTGGACTCTTGGCACAGGTTGTGCTGAATCATGGGATATGGAACAAAGCGTGGCTGGGCGAAAACTGACAACTAATGAAATAACTTTGTGGGGTATCAAAAGAAAAGGGAGGGTAGGATGGCCAGGGTGAGGATGTTTGGCTGGTACTTCTTCAGCCCTCCCAATGCCAGCTGGTCAGCCTATTAGGACCTGACTATGTGCGTGTTCTGAACAGAGACATGTTTTGGCAGTGTTTCCGCCCCTGAGTTTGCAGTATATATTGAGCCACTCATGCCACCCCACAGCAACTGGCAAATCCCAGAGCTGGTGAGACATGCACATTATTGCTTTTTCAGTATTATTATTATTATTATTGTTAGTAGTGTTATTTTCTTGTTTAAGTATGAAATGTAATAACTCAACCTTGTCATGCATGCACTGCATGCTTTTGCAGTATCTTAACATCTACACAATTAACAGTACTATATATGTTTTGCTTCCTATTTTATTTCTAACGTTATTTCTTAACAAAGCTCATCACACTCATCCTGGTTCACTATGGCAACTGAACACCAGAATCCTGCAACCAAGCAAAAACAACCAGTTGCCAGTAACTTCAAGGTACAAATATTTCTGTGGGGTGCGTTACTTACCTGGTACTCATCCTCCTTAATAATACTTCCTCTCCTGTCTTATGTTCCACAGTTGGTGTTTTACGAACAGGAAAACTTTCAAGGCCGCTGTCATGAGCTGACTGGGCCCTGTAACAACATCAAAGAGGCGGATGCGGCGAAAGTGGGCTCAGTACTGGTGCAGTGTGGACCGTGAGTTTGTGCATGAGGGAAAATAACACGTTTTTGGGAGTGATATTGTGTTACATTCAATAAAGTAGTAGTTGATTTTGAATAACATACGTTTCAAACAAAAGTTGTTTAATTAGGACTGATACTGCGTTACGCTGACAAGGATAAAAATTCTAAAAGAAGCGCTTTAGGCTTTGTTCGATGCTAAGCAACACACGAAATGGATTTAAATGTGCGAGTGGACCGGAGCGACTGCGACGGCTCATATAGATTCCACCCCGGGTTTTACTTTTTACTACAGAAACGCTAATGGACTGATTCGTAGAAAATATTAATATTTGGGTTACTTTTTACTCTTTTGACTCTTACTGCCCACGTGTTTAAGGTTTGATAAAACTGTATTTGCATTACTTAAATATTATAATGCAATTGATATTCTACCAATGATAAATCTTTAGTTGACGAGGTATGTGAGTTAGTGAGGGGATTTTGTGAGGGAGTGGCACTGGCAACTCTCTCCAGGGTTTTTGCTAGCAAGACAAAAAGTATATGTTGTCTAAAGAAGCATTTAATTCTCATATTTGATTTGTTATATCTTGAACTTTGTATTTTAGATTTAAACTGCTAAATATAGATTTCCAAACAGTTCCCTCCAAAGGGATTTTTTTTGTTTCACTAGATGTCAATAGGGTAAGATGATGGCTAACAAACTGTTGAAATTATAATATATAATTAATAATGACATAATAGGAGTATTTTATAAGCCAATTCGACTGTTTCACAGATCACAGACACAGTGAAATAACTTTTCTGGAAATCCGTCAACACAGGATCAGTATCAGTTTTGCTGGACTTGCATGTCTTCTTGTTTATATGTTTATGTTTTCTTTGTTTGAACAACTATTATGTAAGGATAAATGAATGAGTGAGAAAGTATGACAAAGACGTTTTGTTCCAGGTGGGTCGGATATGAGCAGCCCGGCTGTAAGGGGGAACAGTATGTGTTTGAGAAGGGTGAGTATCCTCGCTGGGACGCCTGGACCAACAGCAGACGCAGTGACTGCATCGTCGCCTTCCGCCCCATCAAAGTGGTAACTAGTAGTTAAAACTGTCTAACATATTGAGTATAATATGGTATGGTCATCGTCAAATGTATAATACAGAATTATGGAAATTATAGTGACAATAAAAAACAACAACTAAGTAATAATTTAACTTCTTCAGTGTCCTCTGGACATTCAGGACAACTTCTGAATCAAGTGTGTCCAAATGTATGTTTAATAATTAATATGTCCTAAAGGGGGTATTTTAATACTTTGTTCTACACGTTCTGTGTCCTTGCAGGACAGCCAGGAACATAAGATCGTACTCTATGAGAACCCAAGCTTCGCTGGGAAGAAGATTGAGATCATAGATGATGATGTTCCCAGCTTCCACGCTCATGGATACCATGAGAAAGTCTCTTCAGTTCGTGTGCAGAGTGGCACGTGAGTAAAACCCTAAAAAACACTCACAGTACAGTTTCAGGACACTTTCCAGGCTAATCTTTAAATGTGTTTTCCTGTATCGTAATCGTTTTCGTTGACTTTATTTCTTCTTGTTATCTGGGTTTCAGCTGGGTGGGCTATCAGTACCCAGGATACAGAGGCTTCCAGTACTTGTTTGAGAAAGGAGAGTTTAAGGAGTGTACTGAGTTTGGGGCCGTGCTGCCTCAGATCCAGTCAGTGAGGCGCATCCGTGACATGCAGTATCACCCAAGAGGGGCTTTCCAACCCTCCACCTAAGTTCCCAGCGCTTCTCTTCAAACCCTAAAGCTTCTGAAACACCCCATCCTTTCCTTACCCTTTACCTCTGAATGCTTACCTTTGACCCTTTCGGTTGTGTCAGTGATTCCATTTGCTACTGCTGAGAAATAAATAAGTGATTTTGCGTTATGAATGTTTCTGAGCTTTTATTTGGGTGTTCTGTGATGTATACGTGAAATGGACTTTTTAAAAATCTATAGGTTTTTAGAAATCATCCATTATTAATTTATTACATTCTGAACCTGCATCATATTAAGATTCAAGGCTATTTACGATTAAAAACATACTCATATTTTAAAACTAGGAAATCCAGTTGAAATCAATAATTGTTTTTTACAACTAATCTAATACCTGCTGGGCTTTTTTACATTTATTATACTTATATGTCTTGATGAAGGCTGCATTTATTTTATTTAAAATATAGAAAAACAGTAACTTATGAAATTATTACAATTTAAAATAATTTCCTATAATTATATATTAAAAAATATATTTTATTCCTGTGATGTTAAAGCTGAATTTTCCCCATTTGTTGCGCCAGAAAGTCAGAATTGTCTGATATAAATAGATAAATAGTAAGAAAGTCAGAATTGCGAGATATAGAGTCGCAATTACAAGTTATAATGTCCGAAATACGACTTTATAACCCAATTGTGTGATATAGTGGCAACTCTGGCATTTTTTTCTCAGAATTGTAATATGTAAACTCACAAGCCAGGTTTATTTCAGTTAGTCTGACTTATTGTCCGTTGATTTGGTTCATTAATAAGCCTGGCTTATTTGGTAAACTTGCTTTATGAAACAGGCCCCAGGAAACACAGCAAATGCTTCAAAAGCCAGGAGAGAGGTCTGGCAAAAAGTAGCGAACTAATTAAATGCATTAGTGCTGCCCATGTTACATATTTTTTCCTTAATATTATATTTTATTTATATTTATAAATATATATATGTGTGTGTGAATCATTATTTTATACAGTTTCTTGCAAGATACTTTTGCCACGTGGGTCAGTCGTGCTCTCTAACCAATCAGATGTGACCTCGCCATTTCAACCAATCATAACCCGCCTGGAGTGCAGCCTAAATCCTGTTTACATGAAATAAACCTAACCTAAGCTTACGGACCTGTTGCTATGACAGCAAGTCCAAGATGCGCATCGAAGAACGAAACAATCCAAGATCAGGACAAATACACAACAATCCAGCTAACTGAGTTAGCGACGTACAAAAAAACGGACCCAGTGGGGCTGTTCCATAAAACAAGATTGGAGTACAAGCCAGGCTTATTTTGGATAGTAAGGCTTATTGTCAGTAGATTTGTTACAGACTAACTAAAATAAGCCTGGCTTATTTGGTAAACTTGTTTAATAGAACAGGCCACTGGTGTCTTTATTAAAGTTTGAAATTTACGATGGCATTTTAGTGCCACCAAAAAAAAAAAATAAATAAAGAATCTAAAAATACGAGATTAAAGTCGTAATATTTCGAGAATAAAATCTTTAAATAATAAAGAGCACTCAGAAATATTCTCTGCTTTTAAAATCTGGCAGTTTTATCGCAAAATACAAACAACATATTATAACATGACATATATATTATAGCCTGACATTTAGCTGAAATGGCTTTAGTTTAAGCGGCAGTGTAAGAACCAAAAAAGAACCAAATTAACACGATGATCTCATCTTAGATGTGTCAATTCATCTCGGATGTATCAAGCGACGTACGAAGAACAGACCCCAGCGGCCTGTTCCACAAAACAAGTTTACCAAATAGGCCAGTCTTGTTTTAATTAGTCTGACTTATTTTGAACCCAATCAACTGACAATAAGTCAGACTAACTTAAATAAACCTGGCTTATTCTGTAAACTTGTTTTCTAATGCATGTTTATAAAAATATACTTAAATGTTCTAAATAAACTATGTCCTAATCCTGACTTAAGCACTGTCTATGAAACTGGGCCAATATCTTGCAATTCTGACTTTATAACTCCCAATTACGAGTTTATGTTTTGCAATTCTGGCTTTATAACCTGCAATTGTGTTCATATCTTGAGTTTATATCTCACAAATTTGAGAAAATAAGTCAGCATTGTGAGATAAAAAGTCGCAATAAACATGTTTTATTTTGAATTCAGTGGTGGAAATGTATACAGTATATAGGCTTGCAATAATAAATAAAAAAACCTTCTAAAAAAGCTCTGAGACACACTACTTTGTTAAAAAAAAAAAGAAAAAGAAAGGAATTAAAATATATTTATAGTAAATTTTATTACGAATTTACAGTATTGGACACTGGCATTACAACAGTGCAATAAACAACTTTACAGTCAAATTTAAAACAAAAAGGACAAATTACCCTTAACAGACTATAACAACTGTATAGGCAGACAATGAAAAGAAGCTGATAATAGAAAAAAAGAACAAAATCGTAGGACACATTACTCACATACCATCAGCATACCAACATCACAACATTGACATCACGTGTGAAGACACATGCGTTACAAAAGTGACTACCGGTCAGAACAGCTGTTCATTAAACGGTGAAAAGTGCTTGTTAGGTGGGAGTGGCACAACGGCCCAGCATGTCTTTTAAAATACGGTAACAACAAGTGTGCAATGTAATGTGAACAATGTTTACAGTACTTTGACATTTCCCTAGTAAACAAAAGAGATCTCAAGATGTGTGTAACCAAGAGTGAAGGACACAAATAAAACATTTTCCCTTTTGTTTCAATTCATTATCTTACAAGGGAAGAAAAACGGATTAATATGCTGATTGTGCAATTTCCTGTCATCATTTTTGGCCCACTGTTTAGTATAGGGATAAAAAGAAGAACAGAGTGACTGATTGTACATGCGCAATTTTTCCAATCACGATATTATTATGGATTCAAACATGATAAAGGTTATGATGGAAAAGTGAAAGCTAGACAAACTGAGGCGGCCTTTGAATGTCTAAATAAAATATGAGTTATTAAGAGTGAAGACGTGTGCAAACAAATTCAGTGGTGCATTCAAACAGGTTCCCACACGCACGTTTTTGATCATTAAACATTTCTCATTTTCCTGACATTAATACAAATATAACATTCTGTGATTAACATTTCATCATAACTAAATACACTTTCTATACAGACAGCTCAGCACTGATTTGTCGACTATTAAAGTTTGGGAATAAAATCAGTATCGTCTATGGAAATGCATGTGCAACTTATACCTATAACCATCAACTGAACATAACCAATGAGAAAATGACAAACAAACTAAGAAAATGCATGACAGCTGTACGAATATGAACATAAAAGGGTAAAAACAAACCAACATCATACTCCAGTTATATGAAGCACTTCAGGTTACTTGTACTGTAGGTGCGTGTGGTCCCACAGTTCCACTATAAAGGATGATCTCTCGCTCACTAAAGGTTAAAGTGGCTCTATGCAAAAATAAATTCTCTCTTGTGTGACGAAGAGCTGAAGAGATGCTCGACAACGAAGACATGGACACACGCTTCACTCACGGATCTCTGCTTGCGCTTTACGTCAGTCAGACATCTTTTAGAAAGGCACCATGCACATGTACACGACTCAGGCTGGAGAGGAAGGCCAGAAAAACCAACAAAACAGAATGATGTCATAGTCAGCAGCAGCAGCAGAATTCCTGTCAACTCCAGGTCAAAGGTTAAGGCTTCTGTCACGAGTTACAGCTACAGATCCTGCAGTTATAAGGCATCCTGAGACGATGGGGAAAAACACGTGAGGTTTGTGTTAGAGGAGCAGGAGCATTACAACACAACCTTAACAATCGTGAACAATTTTCCACCAATGTAAGTAGTACAACTTTATTATTACGTCTTTGCTGAATTTGAATACCAATACAAAAAATAATGATTTACTAACCTGACGATATGTTATGTAAATGCCTTACACTATGTATTTCTAAGGTTTCTTTTTTGCCATGCATACATTTTTGTGCATTACCTTGATTTGTTTATTTGTGTTCTGGTGACTTATTTAAATGACGATGACATCAAGTCATATGAGGGCCTTTCGCACCTAGTAGTCCTTGGCACTAGCCAGCATGGTGGTTCCTAGAGAACCAGTTTCCCTCTTGGGCCGTTCTTCTGTTGCATTTGCAGTCAGTGTTGCCAGCTCCACGGTTTTCCTGTGGAATTGGGCTACTTTAACACTGCTGGCTTGTTTTTCATGTGGGTCAAAGTGCCCCCAGTAACGTGATATTTAACTGATGGAATGCAAATTTTGCCAAGGAAACCCTGGCAAAAAATGTGTATTTTACAGCCCAGAATGCAATTTTAAATGGGGAACCCCCCTCAAAATGCAAATTGGCTAGTTTTGACTAGCCATAGGGAGGGTTTTGTTGTAAAACCTTGCAACCCTGATGGCCGTAAATGACCAACAGTGACATCTGGTTACACTTTATTTTAAAGTGTCCTTGTAACAGTTTAATTATACATTTAAGTTTTGAGTTATGTTAATTAAGTACAGTACATGATCAGGGTTTGGCTTAGGGTTAACAATATTATATTGTTATTATAATAGTAAGTTAATGTAACGTGTAACAAGGACACCTTAAAATAAATGTTTTTGTTGTGTCATAGGTCTGAAATAGGAGCTAAGACAGTTTCCCCAAAAGATTAGAACTAAATATATTTAGTGGAAACTTCTGCGAATAATTCTAGGAAATATTAAAGGGTTCCTCCTTTGCGTAAGCCCCTATAACAACCCCTAAACTACATCAGGGTGGGTATGATGATATTTTTTCTTTTTTGACTGAACTAACCCTACATGCATGTATTGTATCTAAATAGGAAGCCAGTTATTTAAGTGGAATAATTTTTAGACAGCATGACGGGAATTATATTTACTCATCTACCTTAGCATTAAATGTTTCTTGAAAAACCTTGAAGCCCTTAAAGGACTCTTTATTTGATCTACTGCTTGCAAAAAACAAAGAAAAACTTATTAACATAATATCATTAAAAAATTTTGATAAAGTGTAAAAAAAATTCACAACCACATGTTGCAATCATCTACAGAAATTGTGACGAGCCTAGTTATAATGTAATAGCACCTACAGACACATAAGACCATTTACCTGCTTGTTCAGGCTGTATTGTCGTTTTCATACTGACTCAAACGTTTTTTAGTCTTTAGTTCTTTCAGCCACTGAGGAGAGGACTCTTCTCTGAGAGGGGATGGAGAGAGAAAAAAAATCAGAAACACCACACCATAATAGTCAGTGCTGGCAAACAAGAGACTATTGACCTAAAAGCACTCACCCATTCTCTTTGCCGCCAGCAGGAGGCAGCACATGAGCGGCTCGAGGCAAGAATGGAGATTTGGGTGAGCGTGAGAGCTGAGAGGGAGAAGGGCCGTCTGTCTGATTGTCTGAGTCTCCTCTCTTCTTTAGCTGAGCCTGAAATAAATGAGCGAGTCATGCATCAAACAAGCTGCAAAATGATCAGCTTCCAAAATAATACTTACAATTTAAGCCTGTAAGACTTAAAACAAAGATTGTTAATAAGGTGCTTGTGTTTATTTTTCTTAACAAACATTTTTATGAACTGCATCATTAAAACATCAGCAAAAACTTCTCTAAATCGACTCAACAAACTGTTCCGTTTCAAAAGGGATTTTTCGGACTATTATTTCACATGTCAGGCTGTGCAAAGTTATGGAAATGAAAACCGGTGGAAAAAATCCCCAAAATCCCCTTACTTTGAGAGCAGATGGGTCCATGCCAGGGAACAGCGCCACTCTCTGAGGCTGAGACATGGAGGAAGTACGGGATTCGATTCCCTTGGCCTGCTTCTCAGAGTCTGACTCCTCACCCTGCTTACAAGAGTCTGTCTTCTCCTCTACAGACAGAGAACTTCAGAGTGAGTGCAGAGGACTAGGCTTTATTGAAAATTATGACCCACAACCTACTTACACTCAACCTTATGGGACGAGATTTGCAGGTACACGCGTCCCGCTGCAAAGAGGTGTGTAATACCTGTTGAGTCTTTGTAGCGCCATTCATCATCTGCTCCGGTTCCTTCAGGTACTTGTGATAAGAGGGCGCTGTGACGGGCGGCTCGAGTGGGCGGGGCTCTGCGAGTGCTCTTCTTGTTCAGATTGACCCTGGCACGTAGTGCACTAGAGTCTAACAGTGTTGTGGGGGTCTACAGACAAAGACATTGTAAAAGTAATCCATGTGAATTAAGTGGATTAATCTGAAGACTAAATCAAATCTGTTCATTTCTGGCAAGGAAAAAATTCTTTGTGTTTTAATGAGGAATGAAAGTCTTATGGGTTTGGAACAGCATGAGGGTAAATATTGACGATTTTCATTTTTAGGCAAACTATCCTTATGTTTTGAGGGGAAAAACGGACCTCTGGGAAATGGAGGTCTGTCTGTTTTTGAGGAGATGTGGTGAAGCCATCTGGTGTGTCGTTGAGAAGGGGCTGTTCGGCCGTGTGGGGTGGGATGGGCTTTCGTGGAGATGGGGTGAGGTTGTCATCAGATGTAGGTGTAGCTGGAGTTAGGCTGAGAAAAGAGAGATTTGAACACACTTATATGCTGTCTGCATTTGTGCAGAAAATGTAGAAAGCAAGCCAAAATATGATCGCACTGATATTAATTTGATTTGCACACGTCATGTAGGCCTTCATGAGTGTTGGTCAGACTCCCGTTCATATAATTGATTTTAAATCATGTATAATTTGCCAGTTCCTAATAAAGTTACCGGCCAACTATAAGTACCGAACGGCTACGTCGCTCCATCCCTAATAATAAATAGCACAAACCCACTCTTCAAAAGATCATTTCAGGGCATTGATACATCCCATCCAAGCCAGTGATTATCGGCTCTTGTTTCATCTGAATCCCTTTAGTCACCGCTGTAACCAAACCTCTCTGACAAGCCCAGCCTGCTCTGTAATGAAGATGTATCTGCCAGTGTGTCTGTCCATGAGGTCAGTATAGAATTATAGCTCTGTTACAGATTAACCACTCAATAAAAGCAATTGATCCTGGCGTTGAGTTACAAACAGTGACTGAGGACAGTTTGTTTGAGGACATAGGCGGTTGATTTATGAGTTTGGGAAGCATGTGTTCACCTGTCGTCTGTGCGAAGTCCTGTCTCCCATGTGCCGTACTGACTGTCGGTCTCCTGCACCAGATTGTCTGTGTCTTTATTATCCTCTGGTCCACTACCACACTGCTGTACCAGATCCTGTAGACAGAAGAAAGAAAAAGAAAAAAGGTACCAAATTAATATCATTTCACACACGGATGTCTTTTTTTTATTTGAGGGTGTAACAGTGGCTGATGAGTTGATGAGAAGAAAAAAGTCTGTAACTATTACTTGCATTTAAAAAAAAAAACTTATTGAATTGCAATCTTGTCGTCTTTATTTAATAAGTCTCTATTTAGTCTTTTTTTAATAAATAGAAAAATAAAAAAACTCTGGAAGTGAACTTGAAAGTGTTGTTTTTTTTCTGAATGGGCAGAATGCTTCTGCCTGTGGAAAGGCATGAATGAAGATGGAGAGAACATTTTACCCCTCCTGCAGCACCTTAAACAACCACCAGGTGAAGCTAAATCTCACACTGAACAGCCCAGTCATGAACCCAGCCACTCCTTTAAGGTGTGACATCACAGCATCAGAGCTGGACATTAACCAATCACTGAGTGAAAAGACGCAATACACCCTAGCAGGGCATAAAAATCTTGTGCATCAGAGAATAGAACAGCAGGAATATTAACCCTGATTACATTACAACTACAAACCAGTCCAACTTCCTGTAAGAAACAACATTAAACTGGCATCCTGGTGTCATAACTGGGCAGCTGTTGATAGCAATGTAATGTAATATAATAAAGGAGATTATTTTCATATAAACCAGAAGTACAAAAACTCGTAGTGTGACAGAGTGAAAGTGAATGACAAGGAAAACAGGAACATAGGAACAAACTATTGAGACTCCCATGAAAGTACTGCACTGGCCTTATAGAAATGTACTGGTTGAACCGGTGAGCGCATCCGTTCAACCGTGCCTCTTTTAATGAGGAGACTACAGAGGGTACAGTGTATCTAACACACACACAAACACACACAGTCATCAGCTCTCTGATCACAAGCAGAACTGAGTGTAAGCACTGTGTATTTGACTGTCAGGGGGTTGTGCCAATCAGAACTGAACTGAAAACCCTTTGAGAAATTCGAAGCAATTCCTGAATAAGAAGAATATGCATAATTCAAATAAAAAGATTAGGCAGTTTTTATTAATAAATGTAACGATTACTTAGCTTTACAGTGCATTTACCTGTGAGATATATATATATATATATATACATATATACACAGTGCCCTCCACTAATATTGGCACCCTTGGTAAATCTGAAGAAAGGTTAACTGTGAAAATAAATCTGCATTTTTTTTTTCCTTTTTTAATCTTTCATTAATTTTTTATTTTTTTATTTTAACATACCATTGAGGAATAACAATAGAAAATGGGGAAAAAAACTCACAGTGAAATAAATGTTTTTCTCCAATACATGTTGGCCACAATTATTGGCAACCAATTATTACTACTGTATGTCCTTTTCCTAAGATAACAGCTCTGAGTTTTCTCCTGTAATCCCTGAACAGTTTGGAGAACACCTGATAAGAGAAAAGAGACCATCCTTCCTCCAGAATCACTCAAGACCCTTTAGATTACCAGCTTCATGATGCTTCTCTTGTTTGACCACAGCATTCTCTTGAATAGACTAAAACTCTACTGGCATTAGTGGAAGTGCCTTAGCATGGCTCAAATCATACTTATCTGACCGCTATCAGTTTGTAGCAGTGAACGAGGACGTATCATATCGATCACAAGTGCAGTATGGAGTACCTCAGGGCTCAGTACTAGGGCCGTTACTTTTTACGCT
>JAUCMT010000154.1:15287627-15303373 GCA_032357475.1 Enteromius thamalakanensis | reverse complement strand
CACCAGCCTGTATGATTATGAGTATGCTAATAAAGAGATGCGAATGGATCTACCGTCTCCCGAGTGTTCGTCACAGATCCAAATAAATATTAATATTAATTAAAAAAACAAGTAATAATGGAAAGAGCATATAATAAAATTAAAATTGCATTAAAATGAAAACTGAAAATATAAAATAAAAGCTATTTCATAATAGCTTTCATAAAAAGCAAATCAGCTTTATATTTTAAAATACATTCAGAAAGAATATAAATATTTTTATATTGATGTTTTTGCTGTATTTTTATGTAAATAAAGGCAGCCTTGGTAAACAAAAATATCATGGGTACTACTGAGTTTTATATATTTTATTAATAATAGTTAAAATATATAATATATATATATAAATATATAAAATATAATATATAAAATATACAAAACTATAAAATTATCAAATGAATTTGTTATAAATAATTATACCATGATATAATGAATTGCTAAAATAATTAAATACAAAATAATTGGCTGGCCCCCAGCAGTATCACTGTCCTAAATTCTACATACTGTACTCTAAAAACCTATGCACTTTTTTAAAGTTGCTTTGGTCTGTGCTCATCGCAGGGGTCTTGTGCACCTGTTTTATTCATATGCTCATATTAATATTTCCACCTCAGAGAGGTGGTCTTGGTGTGAGAGGAAAAAAACTTTCAAACATAGGCCACAGGAGAGAGCGTCTGAGCTGTGTTTTAAGTGAAAGGTCATTGTTACGCTGGATCTTTGAAGTGTCTTTCTCTCTCACATGTATCTGTACCTAGATGTCTGACCCATAGTCACCAAACAGACTGCCCAATGTGCTTTTTGACACACTCTCATACACGCACAGAGGTTACTCTCTGAGTTCTTGGAGAAAAACTGGTTCATGCTCATTGTGGTTGACGCTTGAAACAGATCTGGTGTGGTTTTTGTAGCAGTCTATAATGGGGAGTGTGATAACTACGCTCTCTTTAGAAGCGCGTCGGCGTTTCTCGAGACCCAGCTTCCTGGCTGACTGTCGTCACAGTACAGCTCGCTATCATCGCTCAGGTAATGTTCATCAGTCTTAAGCTGTCTGTGTTTGGTCACTTTAATTTGCCATGCTCCGTTTTGCATAAGTTGGACACATTACAGCGTTACTTTTAAAGTTAAATTATTAGATTTGGTTTTCAGGTGTTAATTATATGCGTATAATGCTAATTGGTCTCATAAAAATAAGTACCTCTGTGCACTTTTTGTGCATATTTACATGCTTAACTGCACGTTTCCCTGCCGTTTCAAAGTAAACGGTAGGGAACATGTATCAGTACATTGCATTGCTAGTATTGGGTTTTAAAGAGACCGCAGCCTAATTTAACTGCTATGGTCAAAGTCATGTTAATAAAGCAACAAAAGTAAAATCACTCAATGCCCCTGAATGAATCACGTATTACTTAGTAGTTTTAAAGATTAACATAAATTTATTTATATAAAAAAAAATTCAGCTTGAAAGAGTGAGTAATATGGTAAACAATAAAAAATACATAATTAGCCTATATAACCATTGGTATTCCATTGAAAAGGAGACCATGTTCTTGACCTTAATGAGAAGTGGTTATATTTAATTTTAACATAATGGCATGTTGTGTGTCATCACAGTTAAATCAGTGTCTATTATGATAAAATCTTAATGTCAAATATATTAAATTTGGAAATTTTAGAGAAATGCATACTAAATGAATTACACTGTAACTAAATTTACTATAGATTTAGTCGACTAAAATCATATGGTATTTAGTTAACTGAAACTAAAAACTATTCAGATGACTAAAACTAAATGTCATTTTAGTGTCTAATTAGTCAAATAAATAAAGATTTGCTGTCAAAATTAACACTGATTAGGTTAAAGGGTGGGCTTTGTTATAGGGTCACCAGAGTTATTATATATTACCACAGCATTTAATTACAGGAGAGTATTTTGTAAATGCACACACACAATACGCACATTGTATTAAATGATTAAAAGTACATAGGAGGTAAAGACACTTTATATTAAGTTTGCCTGCCTGTGCATTAAAGTAATTATACCATCAGTCATAATTCTCATAAATGCTTGTAAATTGAGTCTCATCTTGATCGAGCGTCTCGTAGATTGACAGCCGCTCAGTGGCAGAGGGGATCAGGGTCTGGTACACACAGCTTACCCTCTCACTGGTGTTTTCTTGAGACTGGTGCTCATCCTTAACACGAGAGAACCAATCAGTTGTACAGAATTTTGCTTTGTTTATATGAGTATCTTTAAGGATAAAGCTGTATTTGCCTGGATGATTTCTGGTCCGCTGTCTGGATTCAAAGTGTCGCCCACCTCCAGTGTGAATTTACCTGTTCAAAAGAGAATTACTATTTTCTGTGTTAAAAAGGAAAATAATCATTGTAATTATTATAATAATTATATTCACCCGTTTTACTTTTTTGCCTCCATCTCTTGTAGAATTCATGAAAACAATGAAACAAAAACACCATCACAGTAATAGCACAGATGCTATATAGCATATAACCGATCCATTCTGTAAATAAATTATAAAACTGATCAGCATTGCCGCTCATGATTCGAACATCATACCCTTGTTAGGCACACAACATATAATGTAGTCCAAAAAAACAGTTTACGCCTCTAAACAAACAGTTGGGATATTTCTAAATGCAAAAAAAAGAGAAAATAAACAAGAAGCACTTCTGATACTGTACTGTTTCTAGATTTTTTATGTTTTTATTGAAGCTATTTTATTTAAATGATCTCAAATCATCAGGTTTCACACATATTTTTGAGTTCATGCAGTTCTGATTTATTAATAAAGTATAAATAAAGTTTAAGAAATTCTAATCAATTCTACTCTGTAAGTTTAGACTGTTTACCGATGACAGACCGATGAAGTTTGTTAAATTACCAAAACGTGCAAAATTCAAATTCAACGTGCACGCGTTTGTACTCCGCTGTATGTTTACTCGGAGTGTATCAACATCTTCACTGTACGCAAGTGTTATTTCTAAAGACTGTAGCTCTTGAAAGAATGCAGTATTTTGAGCTGAGAATGCATAAATATGAACATACGTGTTACAAACAAAGCTGGTCCAGATGAATTTGAAAGGTCGGATGCTGGTGCATCTGTGGCCCAATACACTTGTAGAAAGGCAGTAGTTATGAAAAAATGAATAAAATAATAATGCAGAGCATTTAATAATCAAGCAAGCATGATTTGAGGACAACAAATTGCAAAAAACACTAACATTTGGGTTCCTTTGGGTTAAATGTTTTAGATATTTAGCAATTTTCAATATACTGTATGGAAGTCTGCGATACAAGTGTATATCAAGTCTTTATCAAACCAATGACAAAGACAAGCGTACATGTAGCATTTCATACTTTAGATCTACAGCTTAATTTGGAGATATTTAAATGTAAAAAAATAAATAAATCATTAATAGATTAATAATAATGGCTACTCACTTTCTGCAGTAAGACATCTAAATAATGCTGACAAAGTCCCTTATTACTACATATAAGAGCTATGGAATGTATTTTCACTTTCAAGAAAGACCCCGCCCAAATATAAAGAGCACTCCTTCTTACTGAACTCAGACATGAATCAGACAGAGATAAAGATGGTATTGTCTGAAGACCACTGTCATGACTGCTTTGGATGGCAGTCTAAGATAGAAATATGACAGTATAAAGTTACTGCGCACAAGTCACTGTAATTAAAGGAAGGAGAAAAAACAAACAAACAATAGAGACAAATATTGATCCTTTCCAAAAGGTTTGCACAGTAATGTGTCTTGTCCAACAGAGGGCACTGTAGGACATTGACAGTCATCTGAACTACATTTGGCTGTTGTCGACAGGAAATCAGGAAAACAGAGTGTTCAGTTATCTATGATGCGGTTCATCTTTTTCTTTGGGACCAAAAAAATCAAGTAAAATATCAATATTGAAATGTAACAGTTCCTTAAGAATGAAATGCAGCTAGTTATAACAGATAATATAACCTATAACTGTGGGTTTTCTTTGATGTCTGCTACTAATGAGACTGAAGTGCAGAGATTTGTAAATTATCATTGGCTTCTTTACCTTGCGGGGTTCCTCAAGGGTCCATACTAGGACTGTTACTTTTTAATCTTTGCATGCTTTTACTTTGTAATATATTAAGGAAATATAGAATTTCTTTTCATTTCCGTGCTGATGATTTTAAGCTGTATTTTCTATTATAATCTAGACATTTTCTGCTGCCTCAAATTGATTGTCTTAAGGACATTAAATGCATTAGATGGCCACCAGCTAAACAATGAAAAAACTGAGGTGATTATTTTCAGTCCCTCCAAAACCAGAAACTCTATTACTCTATTACAATCTTACTATGTTACTGTAAGTCCCATGCAAAATTAGGTGTTATCCTTATCTTTGAGCATTGTATTGTTTAATTAAAAACAGCTACTATTACAAAAAAATTCTATAAATGGGCACTTTGCTTTTAAGACTTGAAAAAGTCATCCCAACACTTTTGGACTACTGTAATTCTTTATACGTTTGTTGTTGTCAATCTTTACTGCCACATTTGCAGCTTCTCTTATACGGCTTCCAGTCTCTAGTAGAATGTAATTCAGTCGATAGTTTGATTCGATTGTTTTTAAAGCAATTATTAGACTTTAAGACATATTTGTACTGCATATCATTATTAATAACTTTTAGTGATTAGTTTTCAGTCTTTTAGTCTTTAGATTCTGATGGTTATTTGATGCTAACTTTTTTACGTATAAACGTAACTGGAAAAAGGATGAATCTTTGGCTAATCAGAAGTAATTAGTCATTGGCTCTGATCAATGGAAGCCCATTCCGGATCCAGAATGGTTTGTTGTTGTTGTTGTAAAAGTTATGTTGTCAGTACTTTCCAGGGTGTTTTTATCATTAAAAAGTCGATCCATGGCACCTCATTAAAAGAGAGGAAGAGACAGAGAGAGCACTTCTATCAGGTCTGAGGACTCAAAGAGCAGGGCCGTGTTTGGCCTCAAGAGTGCTTATGTATTAGATAGAGGACCGGCTGCATTATATCAGGTTTCAATTCTGTTCATGCACAGTTACTGAACATGTAGAGGGGAAGTGCCGTGTTTGTATACATTGAGGGATCACTTTGCCAGGCTATTCCTCTATAGTATTGCTGCTTTGTTTGCTGTGAATGAATACTGCAGCACTGATGGACATCCAGATTTTGCCATTTGTAATCGGAGCACATCAGATCAATATTCGGAAGAACACCTGGTTTTAATACATATAATGAAAAGAGAAAATAGATTTGTTAAAATAGCATAAAAAAAACTATACTCATCTATGCCAAGCTTTTAGATTGTACCATTGTTTTTCTAATGCCTGAGTTCAGGTTCAATGAGTTATGTTTGTCCATAGTGTCTTGTCAGCAAAAGCTTCATGCTTGAGCTCCTATTAAGAAGTGTTCATCTTCTAATGGCATTACTGGAACCTGCACCGTCCTCCTAAAAGCTCAACATTAATTCCTATACACAACAAGCACTGACGCCAGCCATAAATACAGCAGCTTAGTCAGAGCATGCATTTTAAAGGTGAAATTAAGGCATTGCAGCCATCATAATAATAGAAAAAATATGTACATAAATGTATGTTTTTTTATTTTTGTGCTTAAACTCTGAATGTAATTTCTGTCTTTATTTGCAACCAATCCAGATATCAAAATGGGTCAAATAAAATACAATCAGTTTTTACTGGACTATTATTCTTCAGATTATTGTTTCTTAATTAGGATAGAAAAAACTAAATATATTCTTTCTTATGTATTTTTTATTAATTTGAATAAATCAATTCATTAAGTTATAAAAAAAAACCTCATTTACATTAATTCTAGAGGGTGTATTATTTTTTCATAATTTGAATTTGGATTTTTCCCAAAGATTACCATTACATTTCAACATATCGACACTGTAGCATTGCTTTTCTTTATTTTCAGTTCCTGTTTTCATCTCAGACATTTATCATCTTTTAATGGCTCTTTTAACTAGAAAAAGGAGGAGGAGGAGGGTGGTGTGAGAGAGGACGAGCGGATGCTGGCAGTAGAAACAGCGTTTGATCTCACCTTGTGTTTGGTTGACTTAAAGCTGCCATTAAGACTTTATTGATTTCTTTATCTAACTGAGCTATTATAGCTCTCTCCTTTCCCTTCTCGTTAAAGTAGAAACAGGAAAACCCGTAAGCTAATGTTATCTACTCTGGTTGTCCCAGTCCACGCAGAGGCCTTGCCTGGCTTCACTCATGAGGAAGAAGAGAAAGAAAGTGCTTCAGATGGAACAGATATGTGGGTGGATGGAGGCTGGGAAATCGGTAGGGGAGGGCGTCCCTGGAATCTGATCCCCTTAGTATCTCTCCCTCTCTCCTGCCTTCTGCCCTGTTTGGAAATGTGACTTTTCCCCAAGTCCCCAGGCAGAAAGGAAGGAAAGAAAAGGGAGAGAGAGAGGGGGGATTGTGGTCAGTTCTCACAAGGGTCTGACTTTGCAGTCAGGGGTATTGAGGCTTGGAAAGTGAGCAATGGATAAAAGAAGGGATGGAGTGGTCATAGATGAGCAGAGAGAAAGAGACACAGAAGGAGGGGTGGGATGGACAAAGAGGTGAAGATAAACTGTCCACTGCAGATTATTACGGGACAAGAGAGGGCAAGAGAAGCAAGGGAGGGAGGGAGGGAGGGAGGAAGAACGTGAACTGTACAGTACAAGTTGAAAGAAGAGACAAAAGCACTTGATGCTGACTCTGAGGAAACAGACGAGGAGAAAGATGAGGGCGCTTGACTGACGGCAGAACCCCTGAGAAGGAGGAGACCAGAAACCGCATTCTTCAGGACCACTCCCAAGAACTTAATGAGCGCTTTGAAAGATTTGACGGGGAGCATAACTTGAGAACTTCAAAACAGGGATCTGCGCCCAATTCCAGACGGATCGACCCGACCTGCGAAGGATTGCCTTATTTTTGCCACCGCCACAGGAAGTAGCTTCTTCGCAGCAACCTGGAGGCCTCCGACCGCTTTGGAGCAGGATCCGAGATGCCACCTCAGTGGATGTCGCAGTGACCGAGTCAGTGCCAGATGTTGATCCAGCGTATAACTGAGTATTACTTCTACGTAGGCAAATGATTCCAGTTTGAGGCACTAGAGTGCCCATTAGTCTCAAATTTCTCTGTCAACATCCACAAAACCTGGATTTAAAAGCCACTTAGGACTTGAAATGAAATATGATCGTTTTCACAGCAGAATCTTTGCAGCGTGTCGGCTGCTTCCAAGTCGCGATTCCACGTTGTGTGCCACTGAATGAATTTCCCTTCTCTTGTGCCTCCTGTCTCACTTTGAAACGTACACCTTTGGATCAACAATCTTAAATATCACTGCAGCACTTCTTCACAGCAGAGTTTAAAATGCTCTTGTCTGTTGTTGACACTTGCAAATAACATTTGCGGCCCAGGATGGCTTTTACACATCTGGACTGTGTACAAGAACTGCAATCCAGCTCTTTATTTATGCGATGGGGCTTTCAAGAAGAATGACCTAACATGGAAACACTGAGTTCTCTTCTCATCTCCAAAATAAGTGTAACTAGACCGGATTCTTTTTCCCATGCACACTGCTAGCTTGACGTTCTGCCAAAAATATCCCCTGATTTTCCTTTTAAATATTCTTCTAAAGGAGCTAATGAAATGAATCGTTCTTTTTGAGACACCCTGCATCTGGCGCCATGCTATATCGGCCAGTTGGCTTTATCCCGTGTTAGTACACACACTAGCAGATTAATACTTCCAGTAGTTCTAGAAGTTCTCGTGCCAAGAGCCATAAATCACCGCAGTCATGGGTATTCAGGGAATGGAGCTGTTTGCCATCGGAGTGGTCATCATTCTGTTCGTGGCTGTTCTTAAGCAGTTCGGCATCCTGGAGCCCATGTCACTGGAAGGTAAGGAGCATTCTAGAACTGAGGTCCTCCCCTTTGTTGTCATAGTGATATGCTTTACCAATGGGGCCCATGGGGCCCGGGTTGCATCAGGTACATCCTGAAGATAGAGATAACAATTCTGATTATTTTTCGCTAGTAATGTTGTGATATTTGTGTTCACGTAAAGGAAAGGTATCATGCTTTTACAATGCGTTTGAATGTAGATTTGTTACTGAGTTTTTCATGCTTTGATTTTTTGAAGGTCATTGGTAGGAGGAAATATTAAGCGTTTATCGCGTTTGCTTTATTGTACATAGACATAAATGCAACACATACATATCACACAGTGTGGGAAAAGTCGTCCTTAGAAATGTAAAATCTGGCAACCTCCATTTGGGGCTGATCTTACAGGTAAAAAATAAATAATAACACAAATAAATAAGATTTAAAAAAAAAAAAAGTTTATTTTAGGAGAAGGAGTAATCATAATTAGTTTATATATTATTTGGCGATAATAAATTCTAATTAGCTCATTGTATTTTTAATAAAACCAATGAAGGCTATTGTGTTCTTGTTTAAATGTCCAATTTACATGGAATTGAAATAAATGTAACATGCTATGTTCCATTTAACATGAAATTGACATGCTATACTCCATTTAAAATTATTTGCTACAGCATTTTGTCATTATTATCCATGCTTTATTATCTTATTATCATCTTATTAATTAGGAGATTTAATGCAAAAGCTGAACTAAATTTTACTTTAAAAATGTGATTAAAATTATGTAAAAACGGTGAAATGGTGCTCAGTTAAAAATGTTTAACCCTGATTATATATGTGTGGTTGTGTCTGTTATTAATAATTGATGTTATACTGTATATACAACATTTTTTATATTGTTTAGGTTTATGATGAGTTAGTATGTTATTTGTTTTGAACAAACAATGCATCCAAATTTCTTCATACTCAAAGACTTACTGAGAATGTTATATTGCTGTCAGAAATACTGCATTCTCTCTCTCTGTGTCTCTGTCTAACTCGCTCACACACTCACACTTTCTCTCTTTGAATCAAAACCCAGTCTAACATTACCCTTCATTCATTATGTATGCTGTATTGAACAGGTTTTCTTTACGACTACCTAAAAATGGGTCCACTGGTCTCTGTACTGGGTCCTGAAGGGCACTGTCCGTTTCCCTCTCACCCCTCGCTTCATCACAAGATCATATCCACCAATCATTTCTAAAAGTACAGATTAGAGTCAGCATCTGCTTATAGACACACTTCTTCTGCAGTCACAAACTTGAGATTTGAGATATTTTTATTTTCTACACTGTTCTGCACACTTGGTCTGTGGTCTGGTGGACGTGCCCTGTGTCGTGTCCCGTCTTTGTTGTCTCAAATTACTTACTATCGAGACATTAAGGGTCATGTGACAATTGGCCTTCAATTGGTCTGTAGGCTGTTTTGTACATTCATATTTCTTCTTGGTTATTCTGGTTTTAATTTAGTTCAGTTTCCCATAAATGGTCTCAGCATTAGTGTCTCTTCTGACTTTCAGGAGCAGAGGTGATTGATCATTGTTATTATATTGAGAATCAATTTAAAACTATCAGTCATTTTCTACATTTAAGTATTTCAAATGAAAAAAATGGCATTATGGAAATGTGCTTTGAATAAAATGAATAATTCAGTGTTATCAGTATCCTGATAAAAATAAAACTTCATAGAGTCATGGATTTTTGCAAGAATGATTTTTTATCACTTTGAGGGGCCTAAGCTGGTCATAGCTTTTCTCTACACTGCAAAAAAAGAAAAGATTTTCTGATTTATTATTATTACATTTTTTTTGTCTTGTTTTCTAATATTTTGAATCCATGATTAATTAATCTATTGTATATACAGTAATGTACATATTTAAAAAATTCTTATATCAAAATGTAAAAAAGTATTGTTTTTTTCTAAAGAAAAAAATGAAATTATCAAAATGTTGTTAGTTTTTGCTTAAAACAAACAATATCTTCCAATGGGATTAAGAAAAATAAACTTTGTCTATTTTAAGCAAAAACGTCTAGGTTACAAAGGTAACTTGTTACATATGGGAACACCCATGAAAAGAGCCACGACTCTGAGGCCACGTTACTCAGAGAGCCCTGTGCAGACAGGGAAGTGTACCAGCAGAGGAGTCTGCACGTAACCTTCCCAACACCCTGGGGTGAAGTAGGAGCCCCCACAGGGCTGTCAGTTGTTACTGATGCAGTTGGTTGGGGTTGCGGAACACATGTTTCTAACTTACCATTTCTACATGTGTATTTTTGAACAATTGAATATATCAATGAGATTATGGATATAACTGAACCAGCCTTTTGGTTGACTGTGGAATATTGCCACAACGTACTGGGCGAAGGAGACCAGAGACCAGACCTGAAGGACACAGCCGAAAAGGGGCTGGAGAGGTCTGATGCGTCTCGTCCAGAAGCCAGATGTGCAGGTTCCAAAAGATCGGAATGCAGGTCGTCCTCCATACCTATCTGATCTGCTTCATGTTGCTATTCCCTCTCGCACCCTTAGATCATCTTCTAGCACACTCCTGTCTGTCCCCTTCACTTGTCTCAGTTCCATGGGGAGCAGAGCTTTTAGCCACTCTGAAAGGCGCCTTAAATAAAATGTATTATTATTATTATTATTATTATTATTATTATTATTAAAGGAGGTCCTTCCTCACTGGGATTTTCCAGGAAGGGGCTGCTGTGAGGAGCATGAGGTCAGCAAACCAGGTCCGCGAGGGCCATTGTGTTGCTACCAGCAGAATCTGCTCCTCGTCCTCCCTGATGTTGCACAGAGTCTGTGCAAGGAGGCTCACTGGGGGAAAAGGCGTACTTGGGCCCCGGAGGCCAACTGTGTGCCAGTGCATCCCTGCCAAGGGAGTAATACAACCGGCAGTGGGCGAACTTGGGGGAGGCAAAGAGGTCTATCTTGGCCTTGTCGAAGCGCCATTCTCAAGGGGGGTGGACTGCCATGAGAGCTAGTTGGCTGCACGGTTGAGTGTCCATGGAATGTGAACAGCGCACTGCGATTTCAGCCATGTTTGACTCTGGTGTGACATGCGGCGGAAGCGTAGACCACTTTCTCGGGTTGATGTATGCTACAGTTGCAGTTTTGTCCATCCGCACGTGCTTGTGACGCTGTATCCGTCAAATCGACGTAGGTCCAGAATTACAGGTCCACACGGCTAACAACTCGAGGCAGTTGATGTGCCAAAGTTGTCGGACACCTGTCCAGGGACCCGAGGCTGCTTGCCCGTTGCGTACAGCACCCCAACCTGTAGAGGAGGCGTCGGTGTTGATCACAACATGCCTGGACACCCCCTGGGGAAACGCCAATCCGGAGAGTGCCAAGGTGCCATGCCCATCTCGGGACTCGATTGTGCTGAAGTGGTCTCATATGAAGCAAGTCTACTGCGGCTGTTGCTGCCATATGCCCCAGGAACCTCTGAAAAGTTTTAAGAGGGATCGCTGTCTTGTGACTGAGGAAATTCAAGCACTTCAGCACCGTCTGCCCCATCTCGTTGGTGAGGCGAACCGCTTGACTGAGTCCAGCTCCATGCAGAGAAAAGAGATCCTCTCCTTCCTTTTGGGAGAGTTTGACCTGAAGGACCAGATGGCTGAAGGGGCCGACGCACTCAGACGCAAGTCCCTACCACCAACTGGTGCACTGACCCCACCCTTTGGTTTGCGTTGAGGTACAAACGAGACATAAAGTACATGTCCTTCAGGTTAATGGCTGCGAACCAATCCTGTGGATCCCAATCCTTCTTTTTTAGTATGAACTTTGGGTTAAGCATTTTCTGAACGGCATCCTGAGAAGGGACCGATTTAAAACTCGGAGATTCAGGATGGGTCTCAACCCACTGCTCTTCTTGGGCACAATGAAGCAAGGACTGTAAAACCCTGACCTCATCTCGGCTGAAGGGACAGGCTCGATTGCGTCCTTCCCCAGTAGGACAGCAACCTCTATACACAGCACAGTGGCATCCCTGTCCGAGTGGACAGTGGTGTAGTGGATGCCTCTGTACCTTGGCGGTGGCCTGGTGAACTGAAAAGCGTAGCCGAGGCGTGCCGTCTTATAAACCATCGTGAGGGGCTGGGAAGCTGTAACCAGGCTCCCAGCCATGTCGCTAGGGGAATCAAGGGAATGTTGACCGCCGTGATCGCTGTGGGGCAGCCTACGCAGGAAACGGGGAGGGGACTAATCCCATAAGGATTAACATCAGAGCTCACACGCTTTGGAAGGCATACGCAGTTGATTCAGCCAGCGGCAATGCTGTGCAGGCATGAACCGCAAAAGCATCCTCAGCCTGTGGGACTGCCGCGCAGCCCTTGGCTGCCCCGCCATTGAGGGTGGCAAGGGGGTAGTAGCCAGGGCATGGTGAGGGTAGGGGGCCTGCCACGATCTGATCAGCTCCTTGAGCACCTCTGAGAAGTACCGGTGAAAAATGCGGGAATACTGTGGTCCCTGCCTCAGAAGCCAATCAGCTAGCCTTGAAGAATCAGACAGAGGCCCCTGACACCCCCAATTCGATCCCCTCGGCGGCTCGTAGGAGCATTGCCAACAATTCGGTATCCAGTGCGGACAGGGCAGTGACCACGTCCAGGGAGTAAGAGGTCCACTTATCCAGCCAACTCTCCCTCTGATGCTGCAATAGACATCTCTTCCCTCTGGGGTGCACCAGAGGAGACGCTCGCCCGCTGTGCGGGGAAGCAATCTGCTTTGGCAACACTGATAGAACTACGTGACATGGTTTTTATGCCCGGCGGAACATTCTGCGTGGTCAACGTAAGATCTCCCAAGCGCCTCGCCACAGCAGCCGAAAAACTATTACGGCTCAACGATCTGCTTAAAGCACCTCCAGTGGAAACTAAATGGCAGACGCCGTCATTCTATTCAGAGTATTGCATCATTCAGAACTGTAAAGGGTCTAAATTTATTTGGGTGCACTGACAATATCTTAAACAGGAGAACTTCACAAAAAATAACTGAAACTCAGCAAAAAATACATAAATACAAAACGTTTTAAATGACCACTTAACAAAACAAAAACTCTTTCATTATAATTTTAATCCATAAAGATGACTTAATATGCATCAAAGGAGATCTTTGTGACACGGACTAAGAAAACACAAAATAATTTAAATATCTTCCCACTATTTTCATCTGACATATTCCTGGTAATTAGGCTACATAGGCTGATGATGTGACCAGTAGGGGTGGCACGGTTCATCGGTCTCGGTTCGGTACATGCATGCGTCGCACGGTTCGACGGTTCATGACATGCGCAATGTAGCCTCGTGCCCCGTATGTGACGTCAGTGTGTTTCCCTTTCGCGCGAAAGAATTGAGATGTCTACGGTGTGGAGTGAGTGCTGCAGGTCATAATACTGTACGTGTAGAAATGGCAAGTGGAAGAGAAAAGAAAAGGCAGTTGGAGGATGCGCCAGCATCGTATAAATCTGGTGTGTGGGAACATTTTGGCTTTCATGTTACCTATTAGAGGATGGACAGATCGGACAGATATTTAGAAAGGATGCTCAGGCTCGGTCACATCAGCGTGAATGTGCGTCTGTGTTTTAACAGCGCTTTTTGCCCCATGTGCGCTGATGCTCAAATCTGTTGACATTTCCGAACGCCTTCCTACAGTTGCATAATAAGAGCGGACTTTTGTCGTGGCCCAGAGAGGTTGTTTGTTGATTCTCAGTCAATGCAGACAAAAAGGGCTCAAACAGCAGAGTTTCAGGTGTTGAAGAAAACAAAGACTTTATTAAAATAACAAAGCCGAGAAGAATAGCCGCCACATCAGACTGCCTCTGACTTCTGATTGTTAGTACAAGACATATTATACCCTTGGAGATGACACCCTTACTTTCTAATTGGTCATCCATCATTATCCTTGCCCGTTATCTTTGTTTATAATTTCTTATTGGTTGACCATTTCATCTATGCCCGTCTATATTCTATTTCTTATACTTCATTGGCTGACCATCACTATCTTATTGTCTTACCTATGTATTATCTCATGGTGGCTCGTTGCAAGGTTGCACTCTTTGCCAAATATAGCGCCTTCCTTTAATTGAAGGTGAATTCACAAATCAGATGTCTTTGGTCAGCACTTGGCACTAGGCCAATGGATCACACGGGCCGGGCTCGGACAAAAAAATGCGTCCCGATCCGCGCTCTATTACCCATGTCGACAGCGGAAATAGAACCGTACCGAAAACAACTGATTTTGTCCAGGAATTATAAAATTAAGTAATACACATAAATAAATAATGAATGGATTCCCTACCGCATTCGTCATTATTACTCTTTCAAATTCCACTCCCTGTGTGCGCGCACCCATGTTGCCTAGTAACGAACGCGCCGGCAAGCTGGCACATTGTATGCTTGCGCCTCGTCTATTAATTGTATATACAACTTATAATTTTCTCTTACTTTTCAGCATGAGAGAAGAGCATGTGAACTGGCTGAAATGCGTGTGTCTCACGGTGAATGCATGAGACTTGAGAGCCCTGCTTTAAAACACTAGTTGGTGTTCTAGTATAATCGGTCTGCCGAAACTCATCCAGTGAGAAACGTGGTGCAAAAATAAATGCGATTAAAATGCGTAAAAAAAAATCAAGACGTTATTTTTGTGTAATTAATGAATCTAAATTAACGCGTTAAAGTCCCGGCCCTAATGATAACTAGTAACATTATTTTGTCTTCTATCACATGAACATTACCTGTCCTGAAGTGAATTTAATGGTGCATGTGCTTTAAATGAATAGTAGAGATGGAAAAGTGTGTATTTGGAGCAGATAAATTCCATTATGATGTTTTGAAAAGTGGTTTTATATTGCCTTTTACTAAAGGAAATTCAACTCCATCATATATAGGACATTTCTTTACAAATCCACAGCATACTAAATCTTTTTACAAAGCACAACAAGGCCTTGTGAATGACTGACAGCGCTTTCAATTCACAGCCAACATTTATTTTTGTTGAAGTAATTTTATAATCATGTTCGAACAGTGGGAAGCTCTGGGAAATTGAACCCTTTGTTCGGCCATAACCTTTTGAGATTCAGTCGCTTCTTAAGAGTCAAGTACTTGTGTGGTAGTACCGGTTGCCATGGTGAAGGGATGGTATTCCATTGTCCCAGGTGGGAAACATGCCTTAAGCAGAGATGATTACACTCTCACTCCTGTTGCTTAGATAATCACAGCGTGCAACTGATAAGATGAGGAAAGGTTTCTTTTTTGGAAGTTGACAATAAATAATTTCTGTTATCAAACCTAATGTAAATTTTCATATACTACTTGTAAACTCAATATAGTTCAGCTGTATGTGAATGTTCTGACTTCTGACTAAATGACTTATGATCCATTTAAGTGTTTCTACGGTTCTAAATGTCTTAAAGGGATAGTTCACAAAAAAAAAAATTGTCAATTTGTTCAACAATTTGTTGTTTATGCTATCCAAGAATTTTTTTTCTTCAGTAGAAGAGTAAGGAAGAATTTTAACTAAAAATGTAAAATGTTAAAATCTTTGATGATTTATAAAAATTAAGTCAATGGTCACTGTACCTTTAATAGTCAAAATAGCATACACAGACAAGATCCTCCTGATAATGTTTTGAGGTACGGCGGCCGAGAGAGCTCAACGCGCTGCAATTTAAAAATAACGCATGCAAACAGAAACAAATGGCTGCAACTTTAAAATAA
>JAUCMT010000154.1:15259581-15271177 GCA_032357475.1 Enteromius thamalakanensis | reverse complement strand
TTCATAGCATTCGAAATTCAGTAGGCGAGAAGTACCCGGATGACCTACTACTTCCGGCCGAATTCTGTAGTAAGCATCCCATGGACACTTTCCTATCCCATGAGGCTCCAGGAGAGGAGGCGTCATATTCGAAAAATGGCGGAAAGTTGAGACACGGCTCATTTTAAGTGTAAGCACCTCAGGAAAAAAACTTTGTTTATTGTGATTAAATTACACTTCTTTAACACACTCTAAATAAACGGATGACTTATTGAAGGTTTAAATTGTCGTGCTGTTGTGACATCATTAATATGCCGGATGTAGTACGTCCGAATTCCATTCATACTACTCACATTCATACTATATAGTACCTACTGTTTTAACGTCAGGGTAGTGTGTTCAATTTTAAATGTAGTACCTACTTTAACAGTAAGCGATTTATTCCGTGTATGATTCTCGCCGCCTGCCCTGACCTGACTTATTCTGCCTGTTTATCAACTACGATTCTGTTGATAAACAGATAAACATGAAATTTATTAGGACTTTTAAAAAGGGCCTGTTCACACATGATCTCTTTTGGCAATTTACCGGTAATATATTGTCTTTTTAAAAGAAATTCTAAGCCATTTCATGTTGCTGTAAACATGAAACATTAGCACTTGTTGGTCTTTTTGCATGGCCTGAATGTAAATCCCTATTTATTTTTTTTGCCACAATTAGATAATAATAATAAAATGAAAAAATCTCTGTAACGCTGTACACAAAGCAGTACTGCACTCACAAACACTGTTTTATCAGACATTACAGGCATGATGAAATGAAAATGAGATTAGCGTCGCAAAGGAGGGGTTTGGAAAAAACTTTCCTTTGAACAAATCAGTTGGAAGTCGTTGAGCAAATAATGTGGATATCAACCTTGTTAGAGACTCCAAAAACCAAAATATGAACTTTTTTTTTAACCATAATTAGGGGCACTTTAAAACTGCATTCCATGACACAAAAACAGTATTATTTTTAAAATTATAGTGGATTTGTGCATTGGTCATGTGAAGAATACCGCAAGCAGAATGATACAAACTGTAAAACAAATTCACCAATGAGATTCTTTACTAATATCTTACTTACTTTAAATGTACTGTATTTATACACGTAAGGGCCCTATCAAACATATAAGCAATGATCACACGGCTTGCATTAAAAAGTTGTGTAGGCCTACTAAACACAGGTAAAGCCAGTCTTTCATCCTCAAAACACTTATTTTAGGCTTACCAGTCAACACAGTCATTATTGTTAAATCCTACACCAATTACATTTGCAATTCAAGCATTCCAGTCATTAAATCTGAGAAAACATCATTCAAGTGAGTAAAGTCCTTTTTTTTCCCCTCTAATTTTCTGCTGCTTAAAACAAATAGTAAAATAAATAGCAAAACCTATTTTGTTTTTGAGAATTATTTTTATTATAAATTTGTATAAAAAGGCCATATACACAAGAAGTTGATTTTTTGCAAATGACATTTTATTTATAGCCCCTTCACACCACTAGGGGGACGTCACAAGGTAGGCTGCACATACTTTGAGTCATGTTTATGAAGTGAAAGCAATTCTAAGTAGTACACATTGCATGTAGACTGTTCCTTAAATATTTTATATTACATATATATATATATATATATATATATATATATATTTCTAGTGTGGCTCTGCTCTGTTAGCACCAACAATAAAAATAAAGAATAAGCTATAATAAAGCAATTAAGAGTTTCTTTTTTCAGTGCTGATGTTGTAAGCCATGTGTTCACGTGTTCAGTGATTTGTCTAGTCAGTGGTGTTCTGCTCGGTCTTAAACCCTTCATTGAAAGCTTAGCAAAACCCCAAATTGCAACATTTCCACAACAAACACTGCTTCTTCTGTGTCTTCAATGGCCCTCTGTTAATGGAAAATAACTCAGCGACCTCCCTGTAGTTTGCTTTGTAATAATGTTTAGTAATGATGATACAGAAAACAAGGCTATAGTTGAAGGTTGTTATTTTTATTGGACGGCCCTGAAAGGCTTAAATGTTTAACCCACTTAATGCATTAGTGAAAAACTGTACTAAAGTAGCACATGCCTAAATTAAAATCTGCTCTTTAAAGTTTAAAGTTCTCACTGTTTTGTAATGTGGTAAGTGCAGCTCAGATCATTGGTTTCATGCCATTAGTGGTTACTGAATGTAGGTCAATTAAGTAATGATGCAGTACACTCTAAACACCGGAAGGGGGTACCAGTTGAACAAATGGCCTTCAGTGACACTGAGAGCGCCTAAAAACCTTTTTATTGTAAATATAAATTATTTAAATTATTTACTGTATTGTTATTTGAAAGGTGTGCACGTTTCATTTAAATATATTTACATAGATCGTCTATTTCCTTAACCTCGTACTTTTTGTTTTTTATTTGTATAATTGCATATTGTTTGTTATGAATATGTCTATTTATTTAAAAAGATTAAAAACAGACTAGCGGCGCCATTTTTACAGCTAAAGAAGCACGACGGAGGAAATGGGAGTCCTGTGAGGCGTGTGAAGAGCTTGCACTGAGCGGGCTTATGGAATCGGCAGACACGACACCGGCAAAAAAATGTTGCGTCATCGCTTTTGAACAATTCTATTGGCCGGGAGTCACCGGAAGGCGGGGTTTATGAGCGTTTCGACGTCAGAGTTTGTTTTGAGCATGCGTTGAAGTAGCACAGTGCCCCGTGTGCTCTTGTGTATGTCCGTGTGTTGCTATATAACAGGGAAAATTCGCCCTACTGGACTCCTGCTCTTCATATAAGCCATTCTGGTCAGAAGACCCTGTCCCGCCGAAGGTGTTTGGTCAGAGAAAGCCTCTGTTTCTGTTTTTACCCTCTGAAGTGTTGAAGTAGGACACTCAGTGCTGCTACTAGGTACCACGGCAGAACACCAGGAGGACAACGATTTCTTTCTTCCCGGAAAGGTGAGAAATAACGACTCCGTGTGTTTTATCACATATGTGGTGTATTATAACTGTAAATATACATTTTCATAATGTCAAATAGGCGTAATTATTACAATAATTATTTCACAAAATATCATAGGCTAACGTTAGTCGCATCCCACCAACACCTCGGGATTCATGTTCCAGAGATGTGATGCTGGCTTATTACTAGGTTCCTTATATCTACAATAAAGACGATTCTGTTATATGATCATTTACAGTTTTCGTGTTTAGTTAATATGTGTAGCCTATATAAATATAGATGGCGGTCAGCACTATTAACCTGTCTGTTGGGCCATGGCCATCGAGATGTTTAAACACAGACTCTTTTTAAAAGGCCACGTGCTTTCAGTCTGCTCTGACATGTATTTTGTCGTCTCATTGTAACTAACGTTACCAGTGACAGCGAGTCTTTCTCTCTCTCTTACGGACTGCGCACATGCTTAATGTTTTTTATCACTTAAATATGCAATAATAAAACAATGTTAAAATGTCACGTTTGATTAAACTGAGCGTAACACAGTATTAAGTTTATGTTTCCAAATAAGTTTCATGACCTGATAGTTTAAATATTAAACATTCTTAATTCTTAGTTGATTAAACAAAGGTGTACTAGTTTTGATTATCTTGTATGTCAAGGCCAGTAATAATGTGATAGAAGAGGTGACTAAGGGTGAAGCATGTGAGAAGATGTGCGCAGGTTCATGCCGGTTCAATAACTGACGTCATCATCTGTGACTCATGGGATGCAACCTGGAGGTTTATTGTTTGTGCCTCATTAAATATAATAAGTGGTTTTGGTATTAAGTGCATGTTTGTTCCGTTGGAGATATCACAACTGTAAAGGGTGTTTTAAGGAAATGGGTAGTAGGTGATGTGAGCTAGTAAAAGTTTCTAGGTTAATTCCAGCCTTCAGCGTCACATGATCCTTCAGAAACCATTCTAATATGCTAATTTGTTGCTTAAGAAACATTTATCAATGTTAAGTATGGCTGGGCTGCTTAATTCTTCAAAAGAAAATCATTTCTTAGCATTATAAATGTCAATTTTGATCAAGTTGACGTGCTTGCAAAAAGAACGCAGTCATTTTTAGGCAGTAGTCTATATGTTTATTGCTCAGGTCTAAAAAATGTATTCCGCAAGATGTTGATTCATGCAAAACCTTTCACAGAGCATCTGGATAGCATTATTCTGTCTGGTGTCATTGGAAAAATGTGTACATTTTTGTTACTATTTGTACATGAATATGCAAAATTGTTCAGTAGTCAATATAACAACCTGCTACCTGACAGATAAAATTTTTCCTCGGCAATCTCTACGAAACCCAGCAATCCTAACTGGAAATGTCATGGAAATCGATTGAATCAAACATTAAGAGAAAGCTGCGTTATGAATGGCAAAACACTTCCTCTCCAAACTTCCAGTTATGCATAGAGATACTAAAGGGCATCTATAGCAAACCTATGCTCTCCATTTGTCCGATGCATTTGTTTTTTCCTATTCTTGATATTTTCTCATGAGTCATTCATAGTGTAAGTTCCACTTTGGGTATTTGTGTAAATGATGCCTGGAATGTCTGTTCATGCTGTATCGTATGAACTATCACTTTTGGAGTCTGTGTGGTTAATAACATCATCTCCACCTAGATGCCAATAATGACAGTATTTCACTTGTGTATTTTTTGATACGTGGGCAGTTTGATCCCATTTGCTAAATTTCTCTGAGAACTTCTCTTTTTGAACCGTTCCTTTAATATATATAAACTGAAAGATATCCAGGATTGCACAAACACTTTAGATAAACAGATGTAGCCCAGGGGAACACAGACTGGTTTGTGGCAGCTGTATTTTATAGCACAGACCGTCAAGCAGCAGAAGACTCTTTTGAGTGGAATGCTTTGCTTAAACAAATCTGTTTAGACTTAGGTTTAGGCTTGCCTAAATATTGTACAAAGAAGTTAAAGAGAGCTGATCATAATGATTGTATTTCTCTTCTGTGATTGTGATCTGTAAATGTGTTTTAATTAGCTTTTGTGCATAGTGGGCTGAAAAAAAACACTTTTCCTCTTGGTTTTGTGTTAGTTGGAATCAGCATTTGTCAGCACACGTTGCTCTTCGCGATCCAGTCATGCACAGAAGTGGATTATTTAAGAAATTGCCAATTATCTGTATTGATTTTGCCGAGCTTTACTAAGTAAAGTGAGAAGCATGTAATTAAATGGTGGAGCTGAGAGAGCATGTTAACAAACCAGCGGGCTGACAGTTACGAAACATTACCTAACACACCACTGAAAAACAAGAGGGTATTAAAATCTTTCTTCCTTTTTTTGATTCTTTTTTTCTTGGTCATCTGATCACTCACAAATTAGGATTTAGTCCCTTGAAGCGAAAAAATATCATAACTCTAGCTAATGCTATTTCAGTCTTTCAAACCAATACTAATTCTCTGTTCTCTTTTTCGGTCTCTTCGTGAGGAAATATTTGCATTGCAAGTCTTTTCTAATCATTTACAGAATGAGTGTGTTCAGGCTTTTGAGTTAAAGAGCAGGTCATATGGGTATTTGAAAAATATCATCTTTATAGTTTGTAATGTAGCTGTCCTTCAAAGTAAACAGATTGCAAAGTCGTGAATAAAAAATTGCATGATAAAGAGACTCTCAAAAGGAAGAGTCAAAATAATCCCCGCCTGCTTGCGAAATACGAACAAAGTCTAATCTGCACATCTGCTAGTCAGTGTCATGTCAAGAAGACACACTGTTCTGCGCTATGAAAGAAAGTGTGTTTTGTGTTTATTGCCTAAGGATGAGGATGTGAAGAATCGGTGGTTACAACTCATATTGTACACAATGCCACAGGGGTGCAATGAGAATTTTGCCATTGACTGCAGTGTCTCCCATTCAGACTTGCACCATGTATGTAAATGAATACTCTACCAGCGGGAGGTGCTGTTGTGGTGGTAAAGATGAGGTTTCCCTGGTAACGCTGTATACAAAGCAGCGCTTGGCTCGCAAATAGTGATTTATCAGACATTACATGCTAGAGGAAATGAAATTGACATTGAAAATTTCAAAAAAGTTCCTATCAGAAATACAGTGATATAAAAACACCCGCATGGGTTTCGATTTTAAACCGTGCGATGCTCATTTATTCAGCAAAGTCAAAGCTGTTTGTGCGACCAATCTAAACTGGCCAATGGACCAATCAGAGCAAAGTTTACAGACCTTAACATTGCAAAATTATTCTAATATTAAATGCATATTCTGGGAAAATTCTAATGTTTTCTTACCTTAGATGCATTAAAACCTGCTGTAAGGGACTTTAACACAATATTAGGACACTTTAAAATGCCGTGCGACCTTTTTGGGTTTTTGGTTGATGAACATGAGTAAACCATGAAATGTATTCATAACAAGCTAATAAACTGTAATGATCTATTTGGCAGCAGTGCATTCGCATAGTAGTTCAGAACAAAACCCATTTTAAATCGTGTTTGAATAAACCCCATTTAAAACCTGTGTGAAATAGCCCAGCCCTGAGATTTAAATTAGTATTCAAAACTCACCAATGACTTTTGCAATAAGAGTCTAGCCTTATTTCATGTACACTCATGTTATTCCAAAACCTGTATGACTCATTTAATTCTGTGGAATCTAAAAGAAGATATTTTGAAGAACGTCGTAAACCAAACAGATATGGACTTGTCTTTAAATATCTTATTTTGTGACGAAGCGTTGCACTGGTTTGGATCATTGTGAGGTAAATGATTACACACATTTCAAGATGTTCTGTAGTTGTAGTTTCTATAGTTGTATTTAATAACAACCTATATATTGCACCTATTGACATCTGATTGAAGTTGATCCTATCAATAAATCATTATTATAGTACTTGCATAATTCAGACCTCTGGTTTGCAGTAATGCAAATTGAGAGGACGCCACACCTTTTAAAACCTTTCTCTCATGTCACTGGTTTCTCAGCCAAGCAACCTCAGCTTTTCATATTCCATTAGGCAACTTGTCAGATTTATCTCCATGATTTAACAAGGAATGTTCCTTTTTCCTTCAATGAGTATTGAGATGAGTCAATGTGCTTAATAGTGTTGTCACAGTACCAACGTTTCTGTATTCAAGACTGAAATCATGCTAATTAAAAAACTAAAACTCACAATTTTAAGTCGAACTAAAAAAATTTTACAAAAATCAATGGCATTCTTTACTTATTTAAAGCTGTGTTTCAGGTTTTTCCACAAGTAATCAAAGTATGAAAAACAGTCAAAGTTTCACCAAAATTTAGTTAGTCTTTTAATTAATTAAACTGAAACGCATTTTATTTTTTGGTAAATAAAGGAGATTTACTATTCAAATAAAAAAAATATATGTATTATGTGAATATTGTTACGTCTTTAAAAAATAAACTAGTATGAATTATTTTGCACCGTAGTGGTAGTAGTTGCCTATCACATACATTATTCTTAATATTTCTAGACTTTAATATAGAAGTCTAAACTAAACTTATATTCTGAGGGGTTACCACGAATACCTTTACATTTCTGTGTGTATATGATATGACGCTGGTTTTACTCAAATGAAACGGAAAATGAAGGGAAGTGACTCTCAGAGCAGTTCTGGAGATGTTTATGTATTTATGTCCTCACTGAGACAGCCGATGCTGAAATCAAAGCAAGTGTCACGCACTTCAGTGTATAGTAAACAAAACCGCCCATCTCTACCATTCATTCATTTAACACAGAGATGCACAGAACATACAGGATTCATGTTTTAATCAACTTTTGCAGTGCAATATTTACAGATAATATTCCATATAGCAAACTGTAGGCTAGGTTCTGCTTTTAAACTGGATTCTGAGATTCTGTCTGCATTTTCTGCGTCATGGAAATCATGAGGGCGTCAAGAACCAGATTGACCGGGTCCTCTGTACCACCGGTACTTAAACACTGGTACTGTGATGTTTTAATTTTTTTAGTACTGACTTGGTACCGAAGTACTGTGTTTTTTGACAATACTAGCTCTTAATAACTGCCAAAACAAGGTTGCTTGAAACGATATGATTTGTAGCAAAGGGCAGAAGTGTGTGTGACCATTAATTACATTTTAAACCAAGCATATTTTTTACCTAACAGTGTTGACACTAAACACGAATGGCATGACGCGACAAGACAAAAAAGATAAGAAAATCTGTTATAATCAGTGATTCTGTCTACACTGGATGAGGCACGGCAAACTGATGACCTGTTCTATTTCTGACATACTCCAAGTGCTCTTCTGTCATGGAAGACAAATCAATTTGACAGTCTCTTGCAAGTACATCAGGTAAACTACTTTTGGTGAACTAACCATTGAGGTAAATGTTCTTATAAAAACAAACAGAAAAACTGATTCAATTAACTTCTCTTTAGCGAACTCTTGGAATTTGCTTCCAAAAGAGGACTAGATTAAGTTGTATTCCCAACACTGTCCCAGAACAGTTCAAGCCAAATGTGTTCAGCGCAATTACGGAGGATTGATTCCTAAAATCATGTCATAATCATGTCGGGATAGTTAGGTTTAAAGAGTTTACGTTTCATTTACACTTTTTGAGCTCTCCTCCCTTGTTAAAGTTCACTCTAAAATTTAGCTGAAATTTAGCATTATGTCACTTGCTCATCAGTTGCTCATCTCATCATGATGTAGTTCTGCACAGGCCTCTCCCATGATCATTGATTGACAAGGCTGTCTTACCTTTAAACCCGCCCTGAGTTAGCTGTCAACATTGTTTTCTACTGTCATTCATTGTTTTGCGACAAGATCATCTCTGATTAAGCGATTGAAGTGTTTTGTTGTTGGATGTAACAATGAATATAGCAATCGTCATTTACTCCCAACATCTGAAGCGCTGAAGACACAGAGGATTACCGTTGCTTTCATTTTGATCTGCATAAACGTGTCTGTTCACGCAAATCATTCGTAATCCAACATCATCTAAAGAAGTGAGTATTCAAATCTCCTTTCTAGAGCTGGGAGATTTAATGGCTTTGATTAGCGGTAAATCTCAATCAGCTGTTTTTAAGGGGCGCCCATTAATACACAGAGCCGTAGATCACTGGCACAATCTCGTCTTCAGAATCAGAAGCGATTCATTTTGAACGCCATATTGTGTAGCTCATCAGTGATCTACGACTCGAATTCGAATTTTATAGTCTGCTTGTCATCATCCCACTCATTAGCATTAGCATTTAAAGTGACATGCCGAAAACACACAGGGTAAAAAGGGTGTTTAACACCCTAAAGAATCATATCAACTTGTGGAAAATAAGCATCCGATGACCCCTTTAAAGTCAATATTCTATTTATTGTAAAAGTCCATCCACTTTTGTCTTCTCCATAAAATACATATTTGTTTAAAATCTCTGTATTTGCCACTTGGTCTTTTTTTTTCTTTTTAAATGGAGATAGAAATACGGTGGATAGAGGACTGTTATATTGACTTGAATCAGCCCGTTCTTACTAAACACCATTTAATTGTACCACATCTCTTTGAGATCTTTTATTTAATACACATTTCTGTTGCTGTGCTGCAGTAAATCTGGAGCTGATTCAAACCCTCACTATTCAGATCCCCCTGTTGAGATAAATGACCCCTTCATTCCCTTCGTGTTTAATTGATGTGCATCCAAGAGAACCAGTGGATGTATTCATTTCTAAAGGAATTTGTCATTCTTTGATATTCACTTTACTGAAACTCAAAAGCTTGACCTGCACTACCCTGTGGAGGTGTGCTGTGATGCATAGATCTCCTCTCGCAGGGCCTGGGGCCGCTGTCCTGTGGTGTCAGGCTCCTACAGGGCTGTGCTATTGTCACTAATCTCACCTCACCACTGAGAGGGCTAATTAAACGGCGTGTTTGAGTGAATTAGCTGGTAAGGAGGAATGTGTTGTCATGGGTGTGGAAAGGTCGCCTCTTTCTTGGGGGAAACCAATCATGTAGCTTAAGTGAAAAAGTGGTATTCATTTGTTTATATAAGAATACAAAAAATATTACCACTTTGAATTCGCTTTTTTATATATATATATATGTTCTGTTTTCATTCTGTGATCTGTTAGTTAACTTAATATATGTGAACAATTATAAAATGCAATGTTTTTTTGTTAAATGTTATTTTATAAATGGTTTCTTGTTTTACTTATAAACCACTAAACGGAATGGATCAAATTTTATTTGGAGAATATTGAATTGTTACATTTAAGGTACAGTTATAGTTTTTGTAGATATTCTACCTGATGTTATAATAATACAGAAAGATTTCCAGTTGAAGCCAGAATAATTTTTTCAGTGATTTCCCCAATAAATATTAAAAACTGAAACTATTATCAAAAATCAATTCAGTTAATATGTAAAAGCTGAGAAAAGTGCCAGATAACCACAGAGTGAGTTAGAGACAGCTGCAATAATAACTCCCTTGAAAGATGTCAAGTGTCAACCAATTTTGCACATCTTATTTCTTACTGTTAAAATGTTTTTTCTTTCTGTAGCACCCTCTTGTGGACACTTAGGGGCTTCTTTTTACCTAATCCTAAAACCTTTGACTCACAGAAGTCACGTTTTTTTGAATGATGATCTTAGCAAGACTCAAGAGGAAGTTTGGGGATGTATCAATGCTGAGTTGTAGAATGTGATTGTTATCTGATGAGTTTTATTTTTTACGAGTGTCAAGTTCCCCTAAAGCTAGAACTAGTTATTTCGATCAAGTCTCTTGATTGTCAGGCCAACTCTAGTTTCAGTTCCATGAACATTGTAGGTTTACCTTTGATAATGGGAAAAAAGACATTACCGTTAAAAGTACTGAATTTTTTTTTTTTATTATTTTTTTTTTTATAAACATGGACAGAATTAATAATTATAGTCTTTATATTTCAAATAAATGCTGTTTTTAACCTAATCAACAAAGAATTATGTAAACTGCTGACAATTCAGTTTAGCCATCACAGGAATAAATTGTATTTAAAACTATTAAAATATAATTTAAATCTCTGAAAAATATACAGTGGTCCGAATAAGAGTCTGGACAGTGGACACTTAAGTCGCACATACCATGAATTGTCTTTGGGACTGAGTTTGACTCTTCTGAATTCCCATATGAGACTTGTAACATTCCCATAATGCTAAATATGTATGCAAAAAACAGTCACAATCTGTTAGTCTCTCTCAGTGGCCTTCACAACCAAATATCTGACTAGCAGATGTTTCATAAAGGCTGCTGCAGAAATGTGCAGCAGTGTGTTTTGTCTATAAATGTGCTTTTGGAAGAGGTTGGATGTCTAGGTTTAAACTTTTAAACATCAGTAAGCTGTAATTATGAGATGATGGGATCATTAAAGGTGACCAAAATAAAGTTTGCGCTTTACACGCTAGTCACCAATACAGCAACAGACATTGTTGTGGGAATATTACAAAGTGTTCTGTCTGGACTTCACTATTTTCTTTCCAAAACAGATCTCTTCGTGATCTATAAAGCAACTCAAGTTCTTCCTTACATCTCCTCATCTGGGGCCTGATGTATAAACGCTGCGTACGCACAAAAACTGTGCGTACGCCAGATTTCACGCTCACGTTCGGATTTA
>JAUCMT010000154.1:15246184-15256602 GCA_032357475.1 Enteromius thamalakanensis | reverse complement strand
GAAACCTTTTCTAACAAGTCTTATTTCTATCTCATTTCTATCTGAAGTCTCCCTATACATTCCATGACAGATTTCTTCAAGCAAACATTAAAAATGAAGGCGGCAGGTTACGTTTTTTTTTTATATTTAACCTATAAAATCACAACGCTTTGTTGATATTATCGCCAAACACAAATAAAAGTAGACTCTTTACAGTTCTAAATGATGTATTTTATTGATGGACATTTAAATTGACAAGGTAGGCTATTTTGTTTCTGAAAAAATGCAAGTGGTTGTGCTTTTTCCTCCGTGTCCTGCTCAGTGCACTTCAGCCTCTCCGCACGACTTATCCCACATTTATTATTCTAGCGCATTATTAACATATAAACATTGTTATACTCTTTAACGGTTTTAGCAGATATATCTATAGTTTTATTTTAGATAAGTCAAGATGGTTTGAGAAGCCTAAAGTGATCAACAGTTTATGATTAGATCACAGTCTGCTGTTGGCCTTTTGGTCGTCAGCCTAGTTTAAAAAAACTAAAACTTATATTTAACAAACAAAAAATTCTAAATTAACTTAACCATTTAATTAACCAAAACCAAAAATAATAATTTTGACATTAAACTCAGAACTGAACTATTTTAATAGCCACACAGACTTTCTTTGCGTGCAGATTAATGCCCGCCTATTAGATAAAGTTTTGATAGGGTGGCAGGTCGCTACAAATAAATAAATGTATGGGAAACAGATTCCACAGCACAATAACCTGCCTTACTCTTCATTGGCTGCGTTTGTAACTGGTTTGAAACCAGACCGATATACAAACACAACATAACTTCGGTCCAGGCGCGTGCGCCCGATGAAACCGTTCATACACAGTTCACGTGATTTAAAAAATAATAATAATAAACAAGCACGATTTAAAACGCGGTATCAGTATTTAACCTGATTGAAAGTGGCTCCCTAATGCCCGAAAGTTACATATTTACCCAAACATATTTGTGAAAGAATGCAAAAGCATTTCCATATTTTTCCTCCCTATATGATAGCCTGACGGGCAGGGCTGAGATGGATTTTGAGAGCCCTGTGGTTTTAGTGCTGACAGTGGACACGCCTCCAGCATCTGAGAGCACAGAATACTGTTTGTTTGTTTTTTTTAAGGTTTTGATTACTTATTTTATTTACTTTTTTATCATTCCAGTTTTTGGCTGGTTAACAAAAAGATTTCTGGGGTGTGACAAACTCAGAACACCTATTTAATATGGCTTTACACAGACTTAAGACAACTGTTAACTGTTAAGACAACAGCAGGTTTTTAAAGGCAATATCTAAAAGATGTCTGACTGGTTATATGGTGGTAGAATGAATGAGATATTAAATATAAAAAAGAAGTAATATAACACTATGCTCTAACTATGTTGAATGCAAAACTACAACTAATCATAATACTACTATATTAAAGTCTAATAATCTATTAACATTAAGCTAAATATCTGATCTACATCCAAATCAATGTCAAAATATCTTGGCGTTTGTTGTGTCCGTGGCTAGTTTGGACACGTGTAAGAGTCTGGCACGGCATGTGCAGCACTTTGGGGGTTTTGTGGACCCATATGGCTTGTAGATACCAAGCAGATGTGATTGTCCTGGAGTTCAAGGCTGCTGCAGGATCATGGGGGATCGTGCTGACACATCTAATCACTGTCATTAATAGGGAGGGAGCTGGACCGAGGCCACAAGAAAAATAAACAGGACTTGACGGTTAGCAAAATCAACAATGTCCACTGATACAGTGTACTGACCTTCACCAGTCACTCGCTGTCTTTCTCTCACTTCTGTTTTCCATCCTCCCATCCTATAAACTTTATTTTCACCTCACCTTTTATTTTTTTTAAATCCTCTTTTTCTTTTGTCCATAAATGTAGATGTTTGATCACACATCATTATTATATAAGTAATCGTTTAAGTCCAAAACCAGCCTGTAAAGTGTGGGATGTGAGTTTATAAATCCATTATTTATTTGATTTCATGTCTCAGATCTAGATTTGTTTTAAGATTCCATTTTATTGCATAACTTATCAGTCAGTTTATTCTTCCTTTGCCTCCATAAAATTACTATAAATTACAAATATGACGTAGAAATGATTTTTAGGTAATTATAATGCTTTAAGACTATATGCATTATTATGTTGAGTGATTGCAGGAATCATCAGATGAGCACTTTCATTACTTTATTCATTCATGAACAACATCGCTCTGTTTTCTGACCCCAGATGACCTGGCTGGCCAATCAGTGGAACATGAGAGTGTGCTGACAGCCAGAGCAGCAGTGTTTCTACCAGAGCCTGAGCAGGAGTGGAGGAGAGGAACCGAGCCAGAGGGAGAGGAGGAGGACGAGGCAGAGGAGCGGAGGCGAGGAATGGGTGTTGGTAAAAACACCACCTCTAAATCCATGGACTCCACTGCAGAGCCTGGCAAATATGAGGAGGAGAACAAACACAGTGCACACTTCTATCCCATCCCAGTGAGTGTGTGTGTGCGTGTTTGTCCCAGTGGAATGATGCTAATCATAGGGTCAGAAACAATGCCTTCTAGTCTGTTATTTCAGTGACTCTACAGGACACAGTGGTGATGATGTGTACTTTAAGCAGGACAGTGTGGTGTGCAGATTGCAACCTTAAATATGTGCCATTTAAAAGCTGGCTTTTCAGCGATTTCTTAGCAAGTAAGCCTTAAATGTATCAGAAGTGACATTTTATACATTCGAGTACTGTTACATTTTAAGGTGTGGTATAAAATTGCATTCATTATTGTATGTAGAACTGGCATAAATTAAAAGCGAAGAAAAATTTCTTTATTAATTAACATAAAAGTCACAAATATGACAAATATGCAGGAATGTTTTTTTCTTAAAGTTAAATAAACGGAGCAACCTTTAAGCAGCTGCTGCTTTTTAATAGTATTTTTTGTTTCTAAACATGCAAATTGAAATAAAGCATGTTAAGAGATTAGTAAATTATCTTGTAAAAGTTTTTTTTCTCAGAAGTGACCCTTTATCAGGCCGTTCATTATGGACTGCTCTCTGTAACTTTATCTGTTCACTTATTTAAAAAGTGTCAAGGCTCGAATTTCCCTTAGTCATGCCTAACACTCCCTTAAATTTAGTTACATAACACATCATCTCTTGTAACATTTATGTGTATTATATCATTCTTTTAAACTGATGAATTGTTAGTGACTCGTGTTCTTTTCTAGTCCCCTTGCGGAGTCGTTTCTGTATTTACTAATTGTTTGAGGTTGTCTTAAAGACCGTTTTGCAGCCATCTAAATCTTCTGCCTAGTACAAAGTACTTAAAAACCACCAAAAAGAGCTTTAGCTTTAGAGCTAAACCTCATGTAATCCTTGTTTTGGGGAATTCTTCTCTAAATGAGTGTGGTGACTTACTGTATCTGCTTAACCCTGTCTCTGAGTGACCTGGTTAACTTTAGCGGATTGATTTGTTTTGCCAGTGAGGGGATGTAATATCATGAGATGTAAGGTAAAACTATTCATTTGTCACTGAAACCCTGGCATTTTAATTTGGCAAAGTGAACCAAAGCAAAGCTTCTGGAAGCTTAACCCTTTCTGTGCCAAACTCTCCTGCATAATGTCAGATTTCTTGCCAAGATGCCCACATCCACTTATTTCTTTTGTCATGACAGCAGAAGAGTTTGCTAGTAGTGTTACTTGTTATCTTTATTTTGTTACTCGGTAAGTATGTGACGTTTGCGCATTTCTGTGTATTTGACAGGTGGTTAATGGTGCCGTGCAGACCCCCGGAGATCAGGATGCAGAGGACACGCAACTCATGGCCATTTACGCAAAAGACAGCCAAACTGAGGACAAAGTGAGCTTTTTGTAATGTTTTTGGTACTAGTAGAAATTCCACACTTCACCTTTAAATCAACAGACCGCTCGTACCAGTCACGCTTATCTGTGTTAAGCCCTCTTCTGTAATAGCTCAGTCATTATGACTCGCCACTTTTCCCCCTCAGAGGGAACGGGATTTGGGAGGTCACAACAACCAGTAGATTTTCCTCGCAACACGTTGGGATTCTTCTTTAGTTTGTCTCTCTCTCTCTGGTTTTGTGTCCCCACTAATATTTTTTGTCAGAAATGAGAATTATTTAACTGGTATTTGAGTTGAGTCGTAACAAATAATTGTTGCATCTCATAATAAAAACTTTGAAAGACATAAACAAGGCTTTTATATAACTGTACTGTAACCTCGCGTTGTGGTTTAAGTAGTCAAATTGTTAAAACCAGTATGTATTTTCCACTACAACATATTTAAGATGTAACTGAATAACTCGTATAGTAATATATACTAGCTATTTGTAGTTTATTTCTAAGTATGAATTCATTTCAGGATTCATTGCAAATAGAGGAACTGATTTTCTGCTGATGACATTTGAATTGCAAGTAGTTTTGCTGTGTGTGTGCGTTTGAGAGTGTGCTGATACTGTTTATAGCTTACAGCTCTCACTCAACTTCTCTGTAATAGAGATTGGTTACCATAGGAACAGCCCGGAGCCTGAATCCCATGTGTCTTGTGTTTTCTCTCCCCTTCAGTGCTCCATATCAGAGACTGTGGACAGTACAGACAGCATAGACGCCAGGAGAATGGACATGATATACACCATAGAGGACACGCCTCCTTGGTACCTGTGTGTGTTCCTAGGTTTACAGGTACAAACATGTGCTCAGCCACTAGTGGACATACTGGCTTGAACATTCAAGTCTAAAGTAATGTGCCCCAGATGTTTAAGATATTCCAACTATGACTCAACTAAGACGTTATAGCAGCTAGATTTAAAAATTGCAGCAGTAACCCTTCAAGTTTGAAGTAGTGAACTTCATCTTTACAGCAGGGACCGTTGAGATTGAAGCAGTGGCCTCCAACTTTACAGCAACAGACTTCAAATTACTGACTTTACACTTTCAGCAGTGAAACTAAACTTTGAAGCAGCGACACTCAACTTGGAAACTGTGGCCCTCAAATTTGACTGCTATAAACTTTAACTTGGATGCAGTAACACTCAACTTTACAGTGGTGGCACTTATTTTTACTGCATTGACCAACAAGTCTGAAGCTGTGGCCCTTAACTTTACAGAATCAAGACACTGGCTTGGAAACAATAACACTCAACTTTATAGCAGTGATGCTCATCGTTACAACATCAAGTTTGAAGCAGTGGCCTTTAACTTATTTGAAGTGAAATCTTAATATGGAAGCAATAAGACTTAATTTTACAGCAGTTATTATAAAGTTTGAAGGAGGGACCCTTGATTTTACATCAGTCCTAGACTTTTTAGCAGTGAAGCTAAACTTGGAACCAGTGACCCTCAAGTTTTAAACACTGTCCTACAACTTTCGCTGCTGTAAAGTTGTGTTACTGTTTCCAAGCCAGTGTTTACAGCAATAAAACTCAACTTTACAGCAATCACACTCAACTACAGTAGTGACACTGACATAAAAATATATTTGAAATTGATTCAAGAGATTCCTATGGAAGCTTATTTCCGCCACTGAATAAAACATTTAAAAAAGTATAAAGTATAAAAAGGTCATAAAGTCAGGATTTTTTGACTTTTTATCTCGCAATTATGACTTTGTCAGTAACAAAAATAAAAAAGTTGATCTGTCGTCTTTTCACACCATTCATCCTCAGCACTATCTTACCTGCTTCAGTGGAACTATCGCTGTGCCCTTCCTGCTTGCTGAGGCCATGTGTGTGGGCTTTGACCAATGGGCAACCAGCCAGCTGATTGGCACCATTTTCTTTTGTGTGGGAATCACTACCCTGCTACAGACCACGCTTGGCTGCCGGTAAGTGTGTGTTAAATCAAGGTCTAGAACGTGTTCCTTGGTGACAATGCGTGATGCAGGTTTGCATACAGTCGGTGAATCCCATGCAAAGCTCCACTGTCGGAGAAGTTTAATTCATTTCCAACTAAGCTCATCGGTTTACTTATACCTTATAGCTTCTAACAAACATATAAAAGTATTCAGAGTATGGCGGAAACCCATTCGTTGTGTGCACTTTTATTGTGTTGTGTGGGTAGGTGGTTTTATTGATTACTTTCAGGATGTCAGATTCAGGCTCAGTTAGAAAGTGCACTTAAGTTCAGCAAGTACTGCTTCTACTTCACTCTCCTTTTGTTCACTTCCAGAAAATATGGTAGAGAAGAGGATAACATCTAGAACATTTAGACCACAATAAAGACAGCTGTGGAGAATCTCCGCTTTTTCACTGGCTTGTCTAGTGACTAGTTTAAAAACTGTATAAAAAACGAATGCTTGTTCACAGTGCGAGAAGGTTTTTAGCAGTTATTAATGCTATGAAGAGTTAATTTGCCAAAAAGATTAATGCCACTTTAAAATATTAAGCTTATTTGCCGTGCATTATTCTCCACTTGTAGCGCAAAAACAAAAAAGCTTGAATTCTCCATTTTTAAGGAATTGAGAGAGTTTAAGTTTCACTGCAAAGGCGACAAGAGCCCTCTTGTTTTTTGAACAGAAGCCGATAAGTCCATTTTAGCGATTCAGCTCGCTGTATTCAGGTCAGGTGACAAGACACTTTTACTTTGAAAAGACGTCTGAGAGGAGTTTCGTCAAAGCTAACTAAAAGTGGTCGAGGATGGATTATTTTGGGGAACTTGATGAATCTGTGATATCTTCTTCAGGTCGTAAAAGGAAAATAAAAGCAGCCAAAGCAGTTTATGATAGTGAGGGAAAAGCCATACAATCCATATCTATGATCACAACAACCACAACCTTTGCCAGGCATCTACATCTACATCATCTGAGGAGATCACAAAGATTACACGAGCAATATTGTAAAACTCTAAAACTTGAAATGTGGAATTATCTGGTTTTTCAGGGGAAAAGGCTGTTGGAGTTATCCGCTTTTGATATTTAAAATAAACTTAATATGAAAAAAAATACTTTCAATTAACTTTAATTTTGTAAATGACCTTTTATTTGTTGAAGTTAATATTGCAAAAGTGATTTATGGGAGTGGAGTTGGAGTTACCATTTTCTGCAAATGAGCTCTTCATATGTAGAATCAGTTGAACACTACATCACTTGTGTCAGTGGGCTGGTGTTGGTATGTCTGGGCATGCACTTGAGGTTAATATTACACTTGAGCATAATGCTAGGAGATTATTTTTTTAAAGTCTAGATATTTTTCATCCTTTTTGATGATGGTCATTATAGATTTATGTTGATGCAAAAAAAAATAATTGGCATGAACATCTGTTTGTCTTCCCCTTTTTTAGCACGTTGTTGTTTCAATTACATTTTTGAAAGCCAATTTTTTGTGATATGGACCATGAGCCTTGAGGTTTCTTTGAAATGATTTCTATTTTAATGGCACTAAGCACTCTTAGACAAACAAGGCTGACCACATTTTATGAAAGAGGAAAAAAACGACTTGGAAAGTGGAAGAGGACTTAACCGGTTTCTTGTGGTGTAACAGCTGCTTTTGTTGGAATAAAACTATCAGTTGTTTGTGTAACAAGGAGGTCTGGAGAAAATGGGTCAGTTCAGTTTTAGCTGCGGTCGTGTTTGTAGTTCATGTTCTTTAATCACGCCGTAATAAAGGCCTTTAGCTCTTTATACTTCTGAAACTCAGACAGAGCACTGTGTCCGGGACACTCTGTGAGAGATTTAAAACAGAGGTGGAGACCTGAAACTGAAAAACCTTAAACTAGTAGTTAGTTAAGTTAGTTTTAAAATTACCATACCCGGTAATGCCTTATACAGATAAATTGTAAAAAAAAATAAAAAATAAATCTATGATCTTGGACAGTAACTATTTTAGTATTTGTTATAGTATGTTATTAAAAAATACTTTCTGGAAAAAAAAAAAACTTTTTTAAAAAAGGTAACTTTTAAATGAAAAAAAATAAATGAAAAGCAAATGCATTTGTTTAATCAAAATCAAAATAAATACAGTTTTTGTTTTTTTTATTTCTAGTTATCAAAGAATTCTGGAATGGATCATGATAAAACTATTTAGTAGCACAAATGTTATCATGTTTTTTTAAACCGTAAATCAGCTTTTTAGAATGATTGCTGAAGGATCATGTGACTCTGAATAGACTAGAGCAGTGATGTTGAAGTTTCAGCTTTTTTTTAATTTATTTTTATTTATTTTTTTTTTACATATAATTTGCAAACCATTAACCTTAGTCACCAATCTGGGATGTCCAGTTTTTTCCATGACCCTTATGTTGCCCTACCTCTGCTTTGAATAAGGATTAAGTGCATTTGATAAAGCAAATGCGTACATATTGGTCTCTTATAAAATATATATTGCGTCAAGGTCTTATCAACAGTCCTTGGGTCTTTTTAGTCTCATGCAAACATATAAAACATCATCAATCATAACTCAGGAAACTGTTATTTCCTCCATAAGTTTCCAACATTAATGTTTTGCTGCTGGACTGTGCTTTAATGCAATTAATGTCTTCTATATGACGCACAACCCCCAATAGAAAAGCAAGTGGCCTTGATGTCTTACGAGGCGTAGATTGTACCTGAGGAGGTCTGATCCTTCAGGCTGTTCATGTCATAAAGACATTTAGCCTTTGCCTGTTCTGTGTCTGGCACTCAGTGTTCTTTTGAGGCCACTTTGCCACTTGTATAAGAGGGTCGTCTGATGTCTGTGATCCCTCCGGTTTGACGTCACTTGCTCATGGCACGTGCAGTCTCCAGGGAAACCTGATTCAGTGCCTGAAAAAAGAGGAAATGAGAGGAAGATAAGGGTGGAAAGAATCGAGTGAGTTTGACAGTTGTGCTGAATCACTGTATGAGCTTTTGTTAATGCGTGTTTCTGTGCGTATTTGATGGTCGCCAAAAACTATTTTACTATCAGTTATTCTAAAGGAAAACAGACATGAATGACCTAATACCTGTTACATCTACCTGAACAATTTTTCCACTGAACTGGACCTTTATCTTTACACACAAACATTTTAAATATAATCTTTTAATCAAGTGTTCTTAAGCAGTAATCAATTTTATAATCAATGGTCTTTTTTAATGGTTATTATTTATAATTATAATTCATATAGCACTAGTCTTTACTAACAGACTTAAGAGCCCACATCACTTATGAGATGAGTAGTGTGTGTGTGTGTGTGTGTGTGTGTGTGTGGAGACATCTAGTGGTTACAGCAAACCAAACAAAAATGTTGTATTATATCCAACCATATAACTGTATAATAAAATAACAGAAAAATAAGAAAAAAAATTGTAAAAACAAAATATTTATGCATTTATTTTTAATTTCATTTACTTTTTTATTTAAAAAAATGTTACTATGGTATTATTGGTATTTACTTATTTAATTAATTAATTGCTGTCCTTTTATTATATTTTGTTGAAAGGTGGGCCAGATCAAAGGTCAAGTCTTAAAATAAGTTGCAATTAGTAACATGCTCTTAATTAAAAATAACTAAAACTAAAATATTCTGCAATGACTCATAATGTGGTTTAGAGCTCCCCTTGCTGACTGTTACCTGTCTTTTCTCTTCAGCCACACATAAATGTTTCCAAACAGCAAGAGTGTTGTGTGTGTGTGTTGGTACAAACTCACATTCTTGTGAATGATTGTTGTTGTGTGTGTTTTGCCTCCAGGCTTCCATTGTTCCAGGCAAGTGCTTTTGCTTTCCTCGCACCTGCAAGAGCCATCCTTTCATTGGATAAGTGGAAATGTAACGCAACAGGTACTTGTCACACAAACACACACAAACACACACAAACACACACACACACACACACACACACACACACACATACACACTAATGTACCCTCTCGGTCACGCTTAACCTGACTGTCTTGTTTCTCTGCAGCTTTTACTTTATTGAATGCCACAGAGCTGCCACACACAGAAGACATCTGGTACCCCAGGATACGAGAGGTGTGTTAAAACAAAGGATTAAGGAGATGAGATCCAAGGAAGTTAATGAGAAACATTTAAACATGTTAAATTGATAAAGGAAGTGATATATATTATGATCAAATAAAATGAGATGACAAGTTAAGGTAGATTGGTTGTAACAGGTTTGGCTCATGGCACTATGTGAGACTAAATTAGATCAGAGAAAGGGCTCTGAATTGTCATTGAAAACATCTATAGAACCACGAACACTGCAAACATTAATAAAAAAGGCTAGTTTACAAATCAGCTTTACATTACATTTTTTTTTTTTAATTTTTATAGCTGATTAAAATCTAAATCTAAAATATGACTGTGATAATATTAAATAATTAAGATTTACATGTATGTTTGCATGTCTTTTAATGGTCCCACATTATATTAGGTGTCCCTAATACATGAGTACTTCCAAAGTAGATGTGTATCTAGTATGTAACCACAGTG
>JAUCMT010000154.1:15225509-15236636 GCA_032357475.1 Enteromius thamalakanensis | reverse complement strand
ATGAACAATAAAAACAAACGTGCAGCTAATAATGAAAACAACTGCACGAATTGTCTTCTGCAACAAAAATACAAACAGTGCAAATGATTCACAAACTACACCCAAAATGACTGAGAAATATACAGAGTGCAACATAAAAAATGGTGCAAATAATCCTTATAAACTATAGAAGTACGTATTATAAAGGCTGAGTGGATGATCCACTGACTGTGTCTGCATCAGAATGATTTTACCGGGACATCGCCTCGCGACGTGAATACCTAAATTCCACTGTTTTTCTGGGCTTTTTCAGAGAGTGCTGTCCTGCAAATGTGTTAGTTTGTGTTGGGTTTCGCGATATACTTTACTTTCACTTTGTGCTCATTCAATTTTCCATTGAAAACCCTTCAACGGTGTTTCAAAAGGCCAAAACCTATGTTTATTGATTGAATGTAAGACGGTTTGTACCAATCTGTGCACGGGGGTGGGACTAAGCATCAGTAATCGTTCCTGTTTTGCAATGACGTAATCACATCCGCTACAGGGCCTCTGAATATCCAAATGAGACGCGTGATATATCATGTGCCACTCTGTGTGCAATCAGATAGGATTAGTGGTTCAAAAGTTATTAAATGTTTAAGAAAAATAGCTATTTTTAGCTGCGGTTGGCTGTCTCGGATTTTGAGGGTTTCTTTTCAATTAATTGTGCAATATCAAAAATATTTATAAAACATTATTTTGTTTTTGCTGACCATGTTTTACTTCATTTTTAGTGCATTCCATGCTTTCCTCTCATTAAGTCTTTTCTATCCCAGGCACCCCGGAGGAAAGGGGCATCTGTAAGATGAATCGTGGAAACAGCGTATCTAAACGGGACAGAATGGAGTCTTACGACCTTCCGTTTGGCATGGACTTCCTGCGGCGCCATCGCATTTTCCAGTACCTTCCAATCAGCCCCACTTTCGCTGGCTACCAATGGAGCGTCCTCACCCATGGCTGCCACAACAGAAGAAAGGACGACATGCCAACAAAGCCAGAGCTTGGAGAAAGTGGAGTATAGTGTTTAGCACCAGCATGCTTTCAAATGGTAGTCCCACTGCTCCATTCCACCCAGACAGTGAAGTCCGCAGTCCTGTCCTTTAACGATAAAGACACCTATAAACTCTTTTCATGCTTCAATCCTTTTAAAACTCTGTATCCTTTTTGGAGTATGTCATCAACACTAAAGTTGGTTTCTAGCTGGTATTACGGCTCTTTAAAACTTTGACAGCGCAGCAGCTCTGGAGCTGATCTGAAGGTGTCTCCATGACAACAGCGAGTAGATGCAATGCAGGTTGTACCCGTTCATCGCTCTCTGTGAGGAAACAGAGACTGATAGATGGAGAAATCACTTTGCGAATTTCCAATATCAGTGTTCCTTTTTTTTGTTAACCTGCACTGCTCCGTCTGCATCCGTGTGTGGATAATGGGATGTGTTTGAATATAAATGATGTACTAATGAGTGCCTGCTTGCACACGGCGGCCACTATCGCACATCTACACATTCACGACAAACATGCTTGATCTCGCTTTATGCATGGCGCAGTTCCGGATCCCGTCAAAGCCGGAGGATCGTTAAAGGTTTACTTAGTGATGCAAGGTTATTGCGCTTTATGTTTGAATTGCACTGCTTGAATTAACGCACAAAATGTAGTTTGCTTGTTCCTAATTTAACTTCCAGTGTCCGAGTCTTGCTTCCAAATCCGTATGTATTTAAATTAAAATAAAAAAAATTTAAGTCCCAATGCCTTAAATGTAAGGAAAATTATACAAATTTACATTTTTGTCATTAGTTAGCTGCTATTTTAATGGATGGCTCATATCGAAAGAAGCGTTTCAAATTGTAGCGTGGTTTGGAGGCGGATAGCTATGCAGTACGTAAAACGATACGAGAAACGAATGTATATCAGTGCATGTTCTGCAAAAGAAGGAAAACTGGAAGAGAAAAATGTAAGAATGGTTGTACTCAGGCGGTCCCATCAAAGAAGACAAGGGCAAACGTTTTTCTTTTGGCCAAAATCTGTTGAGCCCTCTTTTGGGCGCCACAATTTTTTGGTGTGTTTGACGTACAGTAGGTGGCACTTCCTCACTGCTGTTCAAGTGAATGTGGTTTATAATGTAGATCCCACAAGCACTGCAGAAGTTATTTTATTTGTATTTTTTTGAGGATGGGCGGCATTTAGCAGGCATTTATTTAACAGGCTCTCTGAATCCTATTATACTGCATTATCACAATCATTAGCATTTAATTAGAGCTATAAATTCCTAATTCCTGGTTTACAGACATTTTATAATCTTTACAACACAAATCATTTTTAAATGTACACTATCCGTTTGTTTTGCAGCACTGAAACCAATTTCGGACCGTCGGAGACCCTGATGTCATGAAATGGAGACTTCATTGGTCTTCCTGATTCGATAGTGTGCAGTTGTGCTTTCACTTCTGTGGTTTTCTCACTTAGAGCTCCATTCGATGGTCGTATCTTTATTCGAAGCTCATACTATGTCCACTTTAGATTCAGAGATTCTTTTGTTGACTCGTAATTTATTTATTTATATGTACTATGTCCTATCTTTGTGCTGCCTGTAAGCAGGGAATGGGAGATGCAGTGCTGCAGTCTTGATATGCTGTCAGCATGGTGCGAGGAGAAAAAGCCGTTTTCTATTACCATGTTTTTATTGATATTTACAACATAACTGGTGCTTCCTCTGCGAGTCATTCCAACTAACACATTGGAGAAAGTTCTCTCTCTCTCTTTCTCTCTCTCTCGTTCTAGCTGACCTGTCATACACTGCAAAAAATGCTTTCTATTTCCAGCCAAAATATCTAAAAATATCTACAATTTTAGAAAAAACAAGCTAAATAATCTGCCAATGGGGTAGGCAACATAATCTAGTTTTCTGTTTGAAATAAGAATATTTTGCTTGTTTTTAAGTAAAAATTTGCTTAGTTTTAGCTTGTTTTTTCTTAAAACAAGACAGTTATTGTTTCTTGTCTAGAAAATCTTTCTTTATTTGATAATATTTAGATATTTTGGCTGGAAATAAGACAAAAAATCTTGCGGTGTACAGCCTGTTGTTGGTTTCTTTTGATATATATTTTTTTTGTGTGTATGTTTTTAACAAAAAACCCTAATTATGCAAGGACCATTTCACTCGGTAACAAAACATTACAACTGTTACTTTGTTTTCAGCCTTATTTACACATTTGTGTGCATTATAACAGGAAAGAGCACGTCGATTGTGTTTGAAAATGTTAAAGTGACAGTATTTGGGACCTAAAAGCCAGATCTGTGTGCTGTATACAAGGCAATACTAATGTACTTAAGGTTTAGTGAACACTTGGAACAGAGTGCTGCAGTAATGGAGTAAATGATGTTGTAAAGAAATCATTACTATAGCACTTTTTGTTCCTAAACTGATGATATTATAAAACATTCAGCACTCTGAAGTGTGATATAATGATTGTCTGTGAATCCGATAGTGCTTGCAGTGGTGCCAGTCCTCATCTCCTAAAACATTTTTCCTTTAATAGTTTATTGAAATGTTGTTTGAAACTAAATATGACATCTTATGAAGACCTTTCACATCCTGCGGTGTTTATTTGTCGTCAAACGTTTCATTCGTATGTGGCAGTGACATGATTGAATATTTGTCAAAATACATAGCAAATGGTGATTTCTCTAAAGGTTTTTTTTAGTATTTCTTTAATTCACATTATTATTAACACTTAATCGATGCTTAATATGGTTTTTAATATGAGAACATTTTGGAAACGTGCAGTGCTGTTGTGTTGAATCTCATTTTCTGCTGAGATGTAAAGGTTGTGATGGGTCTTAATAACACGGTGGCATGTGATTCAAAGAAAAACAACCCTTCAGTTATTTTGAAGGGGGTATATCTGAAGAATATACTTACTTTCTCTGAATTGTAATAGGTTTTAATGTTTTGTTTTTTTGGACATCATTTGAGAAAAAGATGTTGGAAAAAATGCTTATCTTAAATCATGCTGCAAAGCGCACCAATTTGTTACATTTTTATTTAAGAGTTAAACAAATTCCCTTTTTTTTATCTGTAGTTTGAATATATTTGTTTACTTGGATGTTTTCATATTGTATTTTTCTAACATTACTTCCTGTTCATGTTAAATGTAGTACAAATTTAGAAAAGTGCAATGCATTGAGACTATTATAAATATATCGAGTGCAGAATGTGCTATATTCTTGGACCAGCCATTGCAGCTCCTGTTAGTAGAAACAGCAGAAATTGTTTTATTCCGTGTTCTTAAAGACATTTAATAAGATGTTTCTGAGCAAATCATAATGTCTGTTGTGTCTTTATATGTGTGTTTGTGAGTGCATCAAGGTTCCCCACGACAAAACTATATATAATATAAACTATAATAATTTGTAAAAAAAAAAATATATTTTTATAAATTAATATAACGATCATTCAGACAAATCTATTTTCTATTCCTGCATCCTTGACTGTTTTCAGATCAGATGCAATACAGTTATGTGCATATGGAAAATAATTATGGCCATTACTATGTTAAACGACAGTAAAATGTTGGTCTCCCTTCTGTCTCCTCTGGTAAACTCATTAGATATATCAGGTTACACATGCCAGTTCTTTACCTCTGATTCCCCTCATCAAGTGTGTGTGTGTGTGTGTGTGTGTTGACCGTAACCATCTGAATTAACATAAGCACACACAACTCAACCAGAATCAATTAATATGGAGGCTCAAAGAGAAAAAAGTGAAGAGATGCTGTCAACAACAGCAGGTCTTTTATTTGTGGTCCTATATTCTAAATGGTGGGTCCTACTTTTTAATAGATGTGCTGTTTATTCAGTTAATTATACAATATATATGATAGACCTACAAGCATCCCACGGTAAAGATGTCTACAGGACAAAACTTTAATTTCTAACAAAATGTTTCAAAAAAATCAGTTTTTAAAAAAGCTTATTTTATTTTTTACTTTGTACTGTAGAACTTTCTAATCCTGAGCTCTCTGAACTCTTGCTGTTTTTACTGTATGAACTGTGTTCCCGACAGATGGATAGATCAGAGCTGGTAGCAGATTACAAGAGATTAAAATGATATCAGTCTTCCCCAGCTCAGATTTGCTCATTTTCTGACCCTTGATGACCCGTGATGATCTAATCCTCGCCCTCGGTGTCGCTTACCTATATTTTCCACAGGGTGAGCAAATGTGTTCATTCATTGAGCTGCCTATGTATAATTTGATTTAATGTGACCGTTTTTTGTATAGCATGAATACCCATTAGAAGGTGACTATGGAAAAAAGCATCTGCACAATGACTAAATGTAAATCAGTCTTATTCAAAATATGTTGTTAGTCCAAGAGATGGTTAAACTTTAGAATAAGGTTTCAGTTGTTAACATTACTTAGGCCTACTTAGTTACATGAATTGACAGTTAACACCTTTTTAAGCATCTATTAATATTATCTTAACGTTTGCCAATATATTTTTAAGATCATATACACTGTGAACATTATCATGAACATTTTTAGTATGTCAATACATTTTAAGTAATGCTTATAATTATAAATGCTTTGCAATGTAGATGATTTTAGATAATAATGTTTAAAAAATTTGACTCTTTAAAACGTCTTTTTATGAGACAAAAATTTTAATAACATTAATTAAATACAATTGAGTAGTTTTTAAAGAAAGAAACCTTAACCATTTAATCATGATATTATAACAATATTACTGTATGTGTAGCAAATGGGCGGAAAACCACTGTAATTAATAAACTTTTTTTTTTAATGACATTGATTCGATATTGATCCTCAAAAACCATTAATCATTTTTTTTGGTACCAGAAAAATAAAGAAAAACATTTTATATGGCCCCTATTATTGTTTAAAAAATAGGACCTTTTACATCAATTCTTCAATCATTGGTTCAAGAGGATATGATGTTGTTCCTTCAAGAGTCATTCACAACTTATCATTTCATAGAGTCTATAAGAAATAAGTCTTAATAGATTTCACAACACTTTAGCATGTTATTCTTATTAATAATTATCTAATAATTTGGCACACGTGAATATAAGGAGTTTTTGACTTTCAGTCTTCAATTATAAATCACTTCTACATGATTAAATACAAAATCAATAGTAGTTATTAAGATTGATGTGGTTTGGGACTGGTAAAATGTTCTTGTAAAAAAAATTTGACCAAAATTTTAACTAAGTCGGAGGAGGGGAAAAAAAGAATAATTTTAATACAGTTGCAGCAATTAATTTCCTTTTATTAGCTAATTTAATATTTTTTAGCATTACCAACTGATGTTTAGCTACTATTTTTTATTTTTTTAAAACATCACTAGCATTTGTAATAAAACCTATTTAGTAGCTAAAGTTAAATGTAATTTAAAAATGTAGACTCGAGTCCGGGCTTCGCGAATCTTAATCGAAGCGGTAACCAAAACCTGGTAAGGTTTTTAATACATTTCCATAATTTTAATTTATTTATTTATTTTGTTTGTTTGTTTGTTTGTTTACAGAAGCCATATAAAAGTGGTCATATATAATATAAGCAATCTATATGTTTATTTATAGTTCACACGTGTGTAAAATAACTCTTTTTGTGCCTTTTTTGTACATTCTAGTCCCAAATGTTACCGATGTGAATGTGAGAAACAGTGCTTTCCTTCCCCGTGTCCCTTCGGCTATTGTTTTGGGGATTCCCCGCTGAACGCATATGTTGTCCGGCGCGAAAGGAGCAGCGCGAACAAAGGGGCGTCCGCGCGCGCGCTCTGATTGGCTGCTGCGTTATCTGAGGTCTGTAACAGCAGATGGGGTATTCCTCCTCCTCAAACGCCCCCCTTAAACTGCGATTGTTCCCGATGCGAGCGCAGAAGATCGGTTCGAGTAAAGGATTAGATCGGCTCGTAGCACCGCTGATGGTAGATTTTGTTCGGTCTGATGTCGTCTGGAGACGTAGAAGCACAGATAAGATTGCGAAGCCTTCAGAATCTGATCTGATCTGATCATCGTGACATCGGGCATCTGGAGAGCAGAGATCCACGAGAGAAGGGTGGGTGTTTGTGCGCGTGTTGTTGTTTGTTACTCACGACTTGTTCAGACTTGGATGCTCATGCTGGGTTGTGTTTGCAACTTTGTATCATATTGTGTAATATGACCAGTTGTGTACTGAAATTCGTTAAGAATGTCTATTGGAAATGTAAGGCAATATTCAGGCTTCAGATTACAATAACATCTGTGGGCTCTTGTCAAGAGAATAATATGCCACAGTGTTTAACATGCAGAGTTGTTTATGTTCCCAGTGAGATATATCTGTGTCAGCAATGGGAAAGTATAACTATGGGCTCAAATGACACTATATTTAGACCTTATATAACCAGTCTGCTTTATCCAAAATACTGTAGTTCGACCAAAAATGTAAATTGAGTTTATGCGCATGTTGTTCCAAACAAGTACCCTATGACTTACTTTCTTCTGTGGAACACAAAAGGAGAAGTTCATACTCATATTACCATACTTTTGTTCATCGCAGACGCATTACATAGATCAGTAAAGACATGTCCTAAAAGTTTACACACTTCCTTTAAACAGCACAACTATTTTTACCATTAACTGAGCTGTAAATCAACATAATGATTTCTGAAGGATCATGTGACACTAAAGAGTAGTGGCTGCTGAAAATCCAGCTTTCCATCTAAGGAATAAATTGGACCATTGTGAGTGTGGTAACAGTCCTGGAGCACTTCTGGACCAATCACATTTGATGACCGTGAGTCCAGGACTAGGCGAATTGTTGTACTGTTGTACTTGTACCAAGAGTACTTTTAAATGCCATAAATGATGCCATTCTTGCGAATCTTAAGCATTTAGACGGTGACTAAATGCTAACAGATTTTTTTTTTTGAGTGATCTATCATGTTAACGGTGATCTTCACACCTTCATGCTTGTCTGTGACACGTTTGAGCGTGACTGAGTCAGGGAAACATCTTCAGAGACTTTAACCATGGAGGAAAAATGAGATTCCTTCTCTAAACAGTTTTTCTAAACAGCTGCCATCTAGAAAACATTTGTGGATTCTTTCAGTCTTCCGAATAAGTTACTCGTTTCCAGACTAGCATTAGCCTCTCGGTTGCAAGTCAGAATGTGGGCATCACGTTTTCCATGCAGCCGGTTTTGAAGTAGCTGTGTTTCGTCTTCTTTGTCATACTTCATAACTCATGAGGGTTTCGCAGCAGCAGCAGCCATCAAAAAACACTGCAGCAGTGAAAGCTGCTAAACACATGAGCGAAGGGAAGGAAGAAGAAAAGGAAGAGAGCGCAGACGTGTGACTTTTAGCATTGTTGGACGAAGCTTGTTGTCGGTTCGCAAGTATTTTCCAGGTTGCCGTGGCAATTTAACAATAGGCGCGCTATAGTGTTTGTGAGGAGATGCTGGCTGGGGGAGGTGAAGGAATGGATGTAGGCCAGGAAACATCAAGCGGAGATCTTGGCCTGAATCTTAAAGACCAAGGGTATGAGCGGTTGCTTAGGAATTGGACAAGAAGGGGGAACTTCCAAGCCATGGGAAGGAAGAAAACGCATGAAAAGGTGGCCGTGGTTGCAAAGAATAGCATGAACGAGCATGATAGAATTGATTAGTGACGTGCAAACATGCAAAAAAGAAGTTTGGTTAGTTTTGGATGCTGATTTAGGATAAACCACCACTTCCATCACGTCTTCCCAGCACCAAACACATGTTCAGCCACACAACCGTCTGTGTTCGACAAACGTGTAATTATTCATAATGAGGCCCTCTTATAGATGCAAAGTTGATCTTTAAGAGAACTGGGATATTGGAAAGTCACATGAGTCTAAACGACTGTAAAACTAGTTTCACATGCTCTTTTTTTATTCATTTTTCATGGACTCCCCTGACACATTTAATGCTAGAGTGCACAGTTGCGTAAGCGTGGAAAAGTACATGGCTCTCGAAACGTGGTGCTCAAGTAGTTTGATGGCTGCTCCAGTGAAGGCATGAAAGAAATGGCCTTTGCATTTCAGAGTGGGGTCATATATGGTTTTTTCTATATTTCTATATATGGTTTTCTATTTTTTTCATATATCTATATTTTCCTAACCGACATCTACCAAGCTTAGGGATCAGAAGTAAAAAGAGAAGTTCAGATAAGATTGTAAAAAAAAATTTTTTTGTTTTTCTCCCCACTTCCCTTTTTCTATTTCTTGGATTGACTTATTGGCCAGTATGTGTAGTACAGTATTCTAGTGCACTAAAATGCACTAAAAACAGTAATATTACAGTGTCAGTGTCACACGATCTTTCAGAAATCACTTGAATATTCTAATTTGATGCTCTGGTTATTATTTTTTTCTCCAAACCATGATACATTTTTGTCAGGTTTCTTGGATTCATAGAAAATAAAATGCATTTATTTGAAATCGACTGTAAATGTCTACTGTCACTTTGGTCATTTTATCAAATCGTTAGTGAATAAATAATATATTAATATATAATAATTTATAAAAAAATAAAATTATTTACATTTCTGAAACGGATTCATTGAAAACCAAAAACAAAACATTTTAAATGCTACAACTAAATATAGGTACTTTATTACCACACTATGAGGAATATATAAGCTGGGTATTAATTTTGAGTTTTCCTAAAGATAACAACAGTGGTATTAAATGATTAGTGTTTTATCAGCTTTGAGGAACGAAGCATGCACAATATTGGCCGATTCAGATTTGGCACCGATATATCATACATCTATAATCTAATCAACGGCTGTCATCTGATGCCTATTATCTGCTGGCAATGACTTTTGGATGTGTATCAGAGACTAATAGCTCCTCTGTAGTTCTGGCAGGACTGTATTTGGGATATGAAATATTAATGTCAGAATAAGCTGCTCTGGGTCGATTGGTATTGAATATTTAATAATCTCATTGAGCGCAGCTCATGTGCGATGTGGGAGGGGCCACACAAACACACACACACACACACAAGCTTTAACAGCTACACATACTTAACTGTACACTCTGGGTCAAAAGTTGGTGGTGTTGATAAGAAAACAAGTCCATACAAGAGAGAGACCCATGGGATAATGATCTTGTGAAAGGATAATCGTGTTGGAGTTTTGTCAGGAACTGAATGAGGCCATTAACGCTTCAATTTGGTGTCTCAGTAGGACACCTGTGCTCTGTTTGTGTGTTTTTATGTGTGTCCTGGATGCTTGAGTTACGTTTGTACACTAAGTAGTTCTCCTGAAGTGATTCTAAGTGCTCATAAAGTTTGTGTATCTTTTGTGTAAGATTAATGGCAGTGTGCATTAAAGCATGGGTGAACTTGAGAGAGACTGACACGGGGAGATAAAGGGAGGAGGAGGAGGCAGAGAAAGCACCATTGGGGAAGTCTGAAACCTCATGTCAGTTTCCGCTGTGCAAATCAAAGGGAGAGTTTAGAGAGGGAAGCTGTGTCACATGGGTCCAGCGCTGGTTTAGTGTTTAAAGACCACCCGACGATCAGCTGCAAAGGAACCGTTAGCAAAAGAAAGAAGGTAATGTGCTTTCAGTCAAATCTTCTTTTATCAAGTTCAGGAAATCCTATGAGACAGTGAGACAGTAAATGGGAAGTACTGGTGCGCGAGTTTTTGAAAATGTCAGGGTTTAACTGTCATGTGACATTTAAAATATGCTGGTTTGTAGTATTTCAGATGAAGAGGAGTAAATGCAGGACAGTTGATGTTTTAAGTAACTTGTATGTCATTTTATTCTATATTTCAGAGGACAAAAGACTGTTTGGTTGGTTATTTGTGTATGTGTTTAAAGAGATTCACAAATGGACATTCTCTCCTTATTCATCCACCCTCATGTCATTCCAAACTTTATGTATTTCTTTCTTCTGTGACACACACACAGATACTGTATTTTCAAGATTGTTTGTAATCAAACTGTTTCTTATCCCATTGACTTTCATTGTATATTTTGTGTATATAATGGAAGTCATTGGGAATAGCTGGGTTTCAGTCACGTGGTTCTGATGACGTGCGGAGGCGGCGCGATTTTTGAGCGGAGGGCGGAAGTAAA
>JAUCMT010000154.1:15144600-15165359 GCA_032357475.1 Enteromius thamalakanensis | reverse complement strand
ATACATTACCAGTTTATTCAATAAAGACAATTAACAGCCTTGCTTCGGAGTACTTAGTTAACCCGACACAAAAAGCGAGATTGTTTAAATTCTTTTGCAGTGGGCCGGGGAAACATATGTGTTTGGCTGGGTGGGCCATGAGTTAAAAAAGGTTGGTAACCACTGTACTACACTAATGATATATACTAATATTGTGTTTGATTTTGATAACATTTTCTGGAGAAATAGCTCAATAAACATTGCCCACTGTATTGACTTCTATACATGCTCTTCTCACTTCTCATTTTCATCAGAACCAAACAAAGATAAAAAAAAAAAATGCTTGTCCTTTGAACTAATTAGTGTAATACTGTAGTGTAGTACAAAACTATAAATTGCACTTATGAGAATTTAATAGGCAAGAAAAGTACAAATATTTTCACCTTATTTATTTCATAAATTATGAAGAGGAAGTTAAAACAAAAGTTGAAATTCTGATAAATGTAACATTTCTACACTCTTAAAAAAGCAGAAAAGGCCAATAAACAGATACCATAAACAAGTTAATAAGCTATTATATCATGTCCTTTAAAACTGAACAACTGAAAAAAACATTTTTAAAACAGTATTATTTTAAAATCATCCAGGGGCCCAGGAAAGCTCCTCAACGAAGAATCACTCTTATCTAAATCTAACATGTCCTTTGTCAAATCAAAAAGTAAACATAACTAGTAAATACACAGCAGGGGATTATGATAAGCCTCGTTTTCCCACTGGCATAACAAACCCCAGCCGTTGAGTGTGCTCTCCCAGCTGGATGTAATTACACAATAACCATAACATAATAAGCACTTTCCTTGCTGGCTTTCTTTCACAAGCTTTGACCTGATAAATATGGCTTTATGAAAGCTTACGAAAGCCATTTATCGGCAAGCCACACCTGATTGCCAAACATACAGCACAAAGCGTTTGTTTCATAGCTGCCTGACGGACGGACGTCCACGGCACAACACACACTTTGACACCTAGACAGTCAGATCGCACCCGCTACAACACGACCACTTCACAAAACGCCGCTCTCCTGGAAAAGCAATTCATGCTTGTGCAGAGCGCTTCGCCTCTTTCTGAGAACTTGACAAAAGTAGGTCAGGGTTGTATCACGGGTGAGGTCATAGGTGAGTCTAGGCCATGTGTTCCCGATATTCTGAGAAAAGCACTCCGCTGTTTGATTCGAGCTGCAGTGGGATTCCTAGCAACTGCAAAACCTCAGAGGTGTTTGGTTTCAGCGTGAATTATTTCATAGCTACGGTTGATAACATAATTACCAAACTGCTCATTAGTTTCTCAGATCCTTACTTCCATTACACAAAGTCAATGAGTAATGTGCAACAAATGACTGTGTTTAAATGAACATTAGTCTTTGTGTAATAATTACTGCATGATGACGTGGCTGGGTGAGTGTGCAAAGAAGTCTTTGCGTCCATACCCTCTCCGTCCTCCTGAGCCTCCTCCTCATTGCCACTGACTCCCGATCCCTCCATCTCCTCTTCCTCTGCAGCAGACGGAGCACTGGCCTCTTCGTTCTGAGGAGCTTTACCTTTACGTCTGGCCTTACGCTCTTTCTCCTACGACGAACACAAGCACAAAAACAACAACAACATGAAACCAATACCACTGACAATTATAAATAATTCACCCCGTACTCTCTAAGAACTGACCGATTTTATTTTATGCTGTTGCAGAATCTCATCCAGTTTCTGTCTCTTTTTGTAGTTAAAGTAGAAGTTCTTGCACTGGGAGACTGTTTTGGACCCAACCATCTTGGCGATAGCGGACCAATTTCTGCCATACTGGAGCAGACCTATGAAAGTAAGAAAAGGAACAATCTTACTTTACTAACGTAGAAACAGGAACAGAACTGTGAGTAATAGTGTAACTATCGTCATAGTTATTTCAATGAACGAGACCAAGCGTCATCACCTGGATAACACAACAACAAAAAAAATTTATTGATACAGAGTAAAGGAAGTGATGAGAACGGCCAGACCGATGAATCGCAATTGCAATTTAAAACAGATTTAAACAAAAAATGGGTATTTGAAATCAAATCAAAGCCTCCTTGGTCCCGAACAGTGGTGTATGTGTAGGTCTCATTTGTTTCCCCTACCTGGTGTCCCACTAAGTCACATGCACTCAAAATAGGCCAGCACCAAGGCTGTTGCAGTTTATATAAGATTTATATTACACACTGCCTAACAGACATTATCTTTCAACACTAACACACAAAATCCCTGTGCGCTTGGTAACGGAAGGCTTGAGCGTTCCCATTTGCCCAGCCTTGCGTCGTCATTAAGAAAAACCTCAATAAAAGGTCAAAGATCATATGCTGTTGCTTGCCGTCTGAAGGAGGAAAGTGGGGCAACAGTCTGAACTGTTCTCAATCATTTAACACCAAGCTAACGCTCAGCAGACATCAGCCAAGTCGTTGTGCGCTGGTTAGCTTCACATTAGGAACCTATCTTGTCCAGTCTAAATAGCTGCTTTGATTTATATCGCTAGTGACCACAACAAAGCACTGCCGCCCTCCACATCAAAGCTACAAGACAGTCAGTGTAGATTCGACAGGGATGGAGAGAATGAGATGAAGAGATAAAACGAAGAGTGTAAATGCAAAAAGAAATGCCCTTAGTGACATGCAAACAAGCAAAGCAAGAAATCATTTGAAGTCTGATTGGTATGCTTATCCTCACCATCTATGATCCTTGTTTATTCTTCAAACTTCCAGTTGTTTATCAGAAACGCACGCACATCCTAATCTATGTAACATGGCAAACACACACAGACACTCGAGTGCAAAGGCTGCTTAAACAAAAGCCTGCTTTACACACACACACACACAATTACCCAGAAGTACTTCTATAAAACAGGTCAAAAGTCAAGGAAACTCCATTCTTGCTCAATCCAACGAATGACAAAGTGGCAGTTAAATCCAGCGAAGGGTCAAACACAGTCCTAAACTTCCTGAAAGGCAGGTTTCACTCATCTTCAATTTCAAAACACCGCATTTTGTCCTGTACCTCCAAATGTTAAGAGTACTCCACTAGGACAATGCTGTCCAATCAGCTTTGGCGATTCAAGAGCATGTACCAAGGCTACATCCAATTGAAATCCTCAGCATTGGCCCACTGTGGATCATCCAATCAGGGAGTTGCATAAAGAAAATATGCGGCCCACTGGTCCACTCTTCCTCTTTTCTCTATCTCTCCATCAGTCTTTTCATCTTCGCTCACAAGATTTCCATGGAAATCCACAGCAGAGGCTCTTGGAGCTGCAGAACAGCATGAGGAAGAGCAAAAAAGTAGAAGAGAGAAAAAGGGAGTGGTGTTTGGAAGGGAAATGAGCTCCCCATTCTTCCTCTGATAGTTGCGCTGTCGTTTCTCTGACTCTCTCTAAACAGAGCAGCCCTTCTCTTTTTCTTCTCCTCCTCTCTCTCTCTCTCTCTCTCTCTCTATTTATCAAACTCACGCGCTTTCTCTCGCCAGCCCTCTCTCTCTCTCTCTCTTTCTGTCTCAAGGCCACAGTTTTTTTCCACTCCTCTTCACTGGCTGCCGCTTGGCTGGACTTTAACAGCAAAGTGAAGCTGAGATGCAGTGACTCCACCTCCCTAATGCCCGTCCTCCCTCCCTCCCTTCACAACCTCATCTGATCTCTTCTATCATTCTCTCTCTTCTGCGCTCTCTAATGCATATTATCTGTGCCAAAACACATCTACGCTCAAACACACAAAAACAAACAGACAATGAGAGCAAGAGATTGTGGCAGAAATAAAGAGAAAGAGAGATTTGAGAGGTTTGATGTTGATATCATGAGAAAGCAGAGAGAAAGCAATTCCTCCAAACTGACCTGCTTTTCTTCTTCAATGTGACCTCTACACACAGTCCTTAACAACAGTGTGAGAGAGGGAGAAACAGGGAGGCTTGCCAAATCCTCTAATTCGTGCCAACCCACAATTCAGCCACTTCCTTTCTTTCTGCACTCCAACAACTGAATCTAACCACTCACTCAATGTTACAGAAGGAAAGAAACTGAAAGACAGGAAGACGGAAAAAAAGACGACTTGAAAAACAGAAAAGACACAATTCAAAGACAAGACAGATCAAAAGAAAACAAACATTAGGACAGAGAGAAATAAAAAAAAAAGAAAAGAATGACAGCGACAGAAGAAACAGACACATAAACAATGCAAGAAACAGAGAAAGAGTGAGAGACAAAAACAGAAATAAAGAAACAAACAAACAAACAACACAAAGACAGTTGGATAAAGACAGACCACTTACACACTGCAGCTAAATTTGGCTGTCACACTCCTTATCAGAGAGCTGAACCCTGTTCTGTTCACACTGACTTCACTTATTCACGAGAGCTACAACTGAAACTGTACGGCTGTTACTCTCAAAACTGCAGAGTGTTTTTTTGAGAGTAGCGTTTAGACACACACACACATTTTTTTTTTACAATGTCACACATATATCTGCATTTTCTAGAGCTAGGAGAAAGTTCATATGCGCACACGTGTCTGCAGCTCCTGTCTCTAAAGAAAAGCATCTGAAAAGAACACGAGAGGAGAGCTGTGTGCAGTAGCTCAAGGTTATAAGTCACACAGGCCTTTATCCTGCCATCAAGTGCCCCCGCGGCCACATACACACTCACTTCCCCTCATTTACTCGTACTTTAGACGTGAACACAAGCGAGGCCACCCTGCCTTTAAAAGGCTGTGCCAGCGTGCATTAGTCACAGAGCGGAGCCGCTCGCTCTCTCTCTCTCGGTGTGGAGGAATGCAGCGAGACGGCCAGGTGCCATTAACATATATTACTGTTGTCTCCCTCTGCCGCTTTAAAAATGATCACAGATAAACACATTAGCATAGAGAGCTCTAAGCTGATTTACAAAGCACAGACGAGGTAACTGGCTAGTGTTAAGAGGGTCATGAGGTAAGGGGTGACAGTGTATTTTGAGATAAAGTAACAGTTAGACAATAATATAGCAAGCACAGTAGAGTTTGATTGGTGTTAAAGTTGGTGGTAAAATGTGAATGAATGAACTAATTCATAAATATTAAAGTTAAATTAAAAAAAGTTTGTGCATCTAAATAATTATATCTATAAGTGGGAAAACTATTTTTAGGTTTTTTTTGCTAAATTTATTTATAATTAATTATATTTTTTCAATATGCAAATAACCATTTTAATATTTTAAGACTGCAAGAGAAATCCGTAACAATGCTTTCAAGTCACTGAACAGGAAACAGGCATGAAATGGAAACAGTCATGTGTTAACTTGCTCATGTAATGTATTGTGTCTTGAACTCTAAATGAGCTGCTTTTGCAAATTATCACCATGCATTAACACAAACTCCTTTTAAAAGACCACAAAAGACACTCAAAAAAACTAAAACATTGCATAAACAGATACTAGTTGGCTTGGAGTCAAGTTCTTGTGATTGTAAAAAACAAACTTGATTGAAGGGGACTTTATCATTAATGAAATGTTATTTAGTTGCAGATCCTGTGAGTGGTGTGGGGCAGACAGCCTGATGGATCAGATGTGATCTGCTGGTGCCAGAGAGGCAGAGCGACGTGGAAGCAGCTCATCTGAAGTAGGTCAGCAGAGTGTCCGTTTAACACACTAATAGTCTACATTACAGACCAAACACTGACACGTACAAGAAAGAAGACATTTGTTCTTTCCTCAAACTTTCGGTTTTCTGCAAATATAATCACACACGAAAGTTTTGAAAGTGCATTCATGAAGCTGTTGTTACTAAACCCCGAGTAAATGACACGTCCGGGTGTCCAGCTGTCATAAAAAACACCGCTCCCACATATTAACACATTATTGTGTGCATTACTAAATGTGTGTGTGTGCATGAAATGAGGCCAAGGGCACAATGTGTGATCTAGTGCTCCTGTAAATGTTTGTGGAGTTGCTAGGCTATGTGTTACAGGTCTTATCAGGCAGAGTTACATTTAGTTAACTGAACACTGGGAAATCCTAACTGTCAACATCCTATCAAGACAAACAAAAAGCCCATTATGACCTTCTCTGAAAACATTATTGTCTTTGAAACTATATTTTGATCAAGGCCACCTCAATGATAAAACACTTACTGTGTTTTGTAAGGTTTTCTAACATAATTGTGTGTGTGCCAGTGGCTCTATACAGTGAGAATATTGTCTATTGAATAAAGCACTAAACATGGGTTCTGACCTTTCTTTGCAGTCTCCATCTCCTCTTCAGTCCAGCGAGAACTTTCATTCATTTCCAGATTTGCTAAAATGTACAGAAGAAGAATGTCATGTAAATAACACACAAGCCTCCATCTTGGTAACAAACCCAGGCTGCCGTTTAATTTTCTTTCTAAATGCAGCTTCTATATACATGAATAGAATAGATCGAAATCTCCAAAACTGGTTCAATAAAACTATATCTAACATATCAACTATAAATCAACTAAATCTGACATATCTAAAAGAACTAATCATGCAATGGTCAACCAACCAATCAATAAGTAAAACGCAAGTCCGCTCAAAATCAAGGTTGCAAATTCACATCCATATTTCAAGTTACTTAACCAAACTAAAAGCAAAAAAAGGCAAAGTCAGAAACTCAAGGTGAAGTGGCTTATGAAAATGACCTAAGCTCTTTTAACATTATTAAATGTCCAAGAGCTGCCACAGGCAGTGTTTTGACCCTCGTGCTGAAGTATAGGGGACGTTTTTAACTGAAGCACAATCAAAGAAAGCTCAACACCACTCTTAGCTAAGCTAGATGAGCTCTAAATGTCATGAAAAAGTGCACTTGGGAAATTAAAAAGCCTTCTCATTGTAAAACCAGGGAACACAGTGACACTGGGGACAGATGGTTTCTACTCAACCATCGAAGTATTTGTACAGCATTTCATTAATAGGATCATTTTCATTCTGTTGATACTGCTGTTAAAATGTCCTCACATTTAGCGAAAACAGAAAAGGAAAGTTAGAATACTACAAGTGGGACAAGTTATTCAATAAAAGATTGTGCGCGGTTAATTTGCATAGCAAAACAAAGACAAACATTTGAACACATGTGACCTCAGAGACCCACAGAAAAAAAAGTTAATGGTATGCAAGTGTGTGCTAACCAAGCTCACTGCTTAGCGGTGAAGTGTTTTCTTCCTGCTCATTGGTCATAGAGCGAGTGACTCGTCCTTTTCGGTGACCGCGGCTGTTTGCGGTGCGTCTGCCTTTAGCGGTTACAGGAGGCTCTTTCTCCTCTCCGTCCTCACCAGAGGTGTCATCTCTGCAAGAACAGAAAAAAAAATTCAATCATCATAGTCTAAACATGCTCTTATCACAGCAAAATCCCTCACACACACTGATTATCAGACAGACAGATAAATATTTGAACTGTTTACCGGAAACACAGTCCAAAAAAGCCCAATATGAATGTGAAACTATGCAAATGCTGGCTCACTAACTAGTGTATTCCCCTTCAGCTGTGCAGCAGCACAGTGTCAGGAAGTGGCTGTGGGATGAACAGACCCTCATTTATCTTACCTGCACATTATCCATCTTGCAGATACAGTTCTAAATATAGGAGCAGCAGCTGTGCCCGCAGGTTGAGAGAATCATGGGGGAAAAGTCCGAGAAATGCACAGACTCGGCTTAATGCTAATTTAATGTATAGCTGGCATGCTGGAGCGTATACTGAGGCCTGTGTATTCGAGCCAGTGCTAATGTGCTCTAATCACACCCTGCAGTACTGCTGACTGCACAGGTTTAGTTTAGATTAATACACTGTTACCTATACTTCCCTAGTGTATTTTAATATAGTGTGCACCTGCAAGTGAACTAGCGTTAAGAAGCAAACAACTCACTAAATTAGGCTGAAATGACCCAGAACCAGCATCTGTGCATAGCCACCCTTCAGTAAAAACCTGGAATGCTGTGTTTCTACATGAACCTGTCTATTATGCTGTTAATATCAATCAAATTCGAAAAATAGAAAACTTTTTGCCATTTATAATTTTAATATTAATTCAAATGTGTATATAAACTAAAAAATAAAACAGATTTATTAAAATGTACGAATATATATATATATATTTCATTTTTATTTTATAAACACATTTTTACAGTTTTTGTTTTTACTGTTTACTTTACTGATTACTTAAACTCTAAAGTAAGAAATTAAATTAAATTAGATTCAGAGCTCTGAATCAGAGGACTTTAGCACTAGCATTAGTGGCAAGTCAGCAGAATGCCTTTTCCACCTGCCGGTTATATAACTGTGCCTTTGCTGTTTAAGCTGAATTCACAGAGAAAAACAAGCTGCAAGGCCACAGGTTGAAAGAATTTGATGAGAGAAAATGCAAGTAAAAAACAGCTGATGGGTGGTGAGGGTGTGAGACGATAGAGAGAAAGTGGCAAGTAACAAGAGAAAGATACTCACTTCATGCCATCCTCTTTCTCATCTCCCTCTGCTTTGTCCTCCTCACGGTCTACCTCCTTCTCTTTCTCCTTTTCGTCTTTCTCTTCCTGATTGTTGCGGTTCACCTGTTGCTGTGCCTGTTGATTATTCTGCGAATGAATGAAAAAAAAAAACGAAATATTAAAACCCTCAAAAATCTAATCAAAATCATGCCAGAATAAATGGTCATCCTGATTAAATTGTAAAAAAAAAAAAAAAATTGAGAGATGCAGACACAAGCTGAAGTTCGTCTATGATGCCCACCCAAAAAACAACCTGCCTAGAACCAAAACATTTCTTTGTAAGGGAAAAAAACGCAGGTGATGATCCTATCACCCAGACCTCACTTCTATCTATCTGGGTTTTCCTTCGCAAAGGAATTCCATTTTGAATTATGAGGCACCATAAACTATCTATTTTGGTCAGGAAAGAGAGAGTATGCTCCACTACACCTTCTATGAAAGGGAAAAACGGATGAGAGAGAGATGAAGGGGGAGGGGACAGAGACAGAATCTGAGGGGATTGAAGACGGACAGATCAATGAAGTGAAAGAGTGCAGGAATCTCAACATCTCTGTGCTCCGACTATGCCTCAGAGCTTTTCAGTTTGACAGACAGCCCCTCACATAACCTTACGCACACACATGAAGATATCCACAATACAGGACAATTCACATCAAATTTGAACAAATACATCTTTAGTAAAATTATTCTTCCATGCTAACCCAATTGATTCCAAAATAAATGTTTTCCTCTGAAAAAGGTAAAATTAGACATCATGTCAGCTGCCCACATCCCTCATTACAGAGCTGCATGCACACACACACTCAGTTATTCATGCAGTTAAACACACATATACACATGCACTCATTCAAGCAGTAACTTGCTTTCTGATTTTTGGTCTCCTTTTTGTTCATGCTTTCTTTCACCCACCAGGCTCATCCCACTGTATCCCTCGCTTTCTGTGTTTGTGGCACTGGCTGACAGCGTTTTAATGCGAGCCCATTAAGATCAGGCGATATTTAACGACCTGAGCAGAACCACTCCAGCAGCAGAAGACCAGTAAAACAAATGTGTTTGGGCTGTGGGCTCATTATTCTATCAGCTTTTATTGAGTCTGCTATTATTGCAGGCAACACACACACACACACAGCGCTCTCCAACAATTTTACCTCACGCTCTCCTGCTTTAAAACAAAACACAAACATTTCATACATTCACAATGCAACAGTTCAATGACTTGCCCTCACACACACACACACAGGAATTAATGAGTCTGTAAGATCAGGAGAGAATCACTGAAGACTCCAACAGGGCACAGAGCTAGATAATTACTTCATATGGTTTGAGCTCACTTTGAGGTGTGTGCCTGTGATACTCATTAGAATCGTGCTGATTTATTTTTAATAACACACACTCATTAAAAAGACAAGCCGAATTCACACTGCCACTATAAACACTATAATCATGCTGTAATGAGGGGACAGATCCACAAGCAAATAAACAATGTGTATATCATTTAATATAGCATAATGCTATTGTCAACATCCTTGAAGTTTTCAGGGCTTACACTGTGTTCCATTCCACTCGGAAAGTCATAATTCCAGCTTTCTACTTGGAAAGTGCAATAGGACACCACTTGATGCAGGACGTCCAATTTCAACATACTTGCAGAAGCTTACTATTGTTTTTGCAGAGAGGTTGAAGACATCATGCAAAATGGCAGGACTTTAAACAAAAAACATGCAGCAAGGAGAATGCATAAAATATCATAAATTATCTTCTTTCTTGATAAACACATACGCTCAAAAACTAAATCCAGTACTGCCGTTTTGTTTCTGTACACAACATTTTCCAAATTGGAAAATTTCACACCCTACTTTAAAACGAAACACAGCATTAATATGTCGAAGGGCATGATGGGAGATGTAGTCTCATGCTCACCTGGCTCCTGCCTCGGCGACGGTAGCTCCTGCGAACAATGTTCTTGTAGTTCTCATTCTTCTTAGTCAGGTAGTAGAACAGGACACACTCAGCCACAGTCTGTGACACACAGAGAGAGAGAGAGAGCACTTCAAAACTTACTCGTTCTTCTTATACACTCTGATCATATTCATGCACACCGCCTCCAGTAAAAAAAAACAATGAGATGAAGAGGGTGGTATTAATAAAGATGCAGGTGTACCTTTCTCTCCAGAAAGGAGGCTATCAGGCCAAAGTTTTTTGGGTGCTGGATAAACCTGTAGTGAGGGAGAGAAAGAGCGGTGATACAGAGCAAACACAACGTTCAAATAAATCATCTTTAGGTGACTTTTGTGAAGGTGACTTCTTTAGAGTGCCTTGATACCTCCGATAAGGTTCCTCATTGGCGCACGCTTAAAAACTAGACTAGACAAGATCTCTCTCTCACTTCCTTTTGCTGCTGACCTCTGCATCACGATACAGAACTTTACATAGCCTCTGGCCACTCTCAAACCAAAGTTGACACAGATTGATAGTGATCCACTGAAGTGCATCTCTTTTTTTAGCAGAACAGCGCTTATTTGTCGTAGTGACTTTCTTTGGCATCGTTTATTATGATCCTGACTCCAAAATGTTTGCCTAACAACTATTGCTGAAAAAGCCTGTGGTCATTCTAAAACATGACACTGGGCTTCATGCGATTTCAGCTGAATGATCTTTACAGAGGACTGGAGACGTCTGGCAGTCGTGCTTACATCAGCTTCAGCAGAGATGTAGATTTCATCTGTTCACGTTTCACCTAGTGCTGCACCACAAGCCAACTATCAAACACGAGCACATGTACACAAACTGCTGAGCTCTTAAGAGAGTTGCTAAAACCACAAGTTGATGCATTTGAGTACCGATTTCATAACTCCTCATTCCTTCAAACAAAATCAACATTGACATCAAAGCAAAGAGAACTGAACATACTTCTCACGGAAAGTGTCCTTCTCCTGCTCGCTCCACATGTTCATGACCTGTCTGTCTTTGTAGACCTTCATGGGATCGTCCATCAGCCCGTTCATGTTGATGAACTTTATCCTCTGCTGCTCGGCATCAAACAGCATGGGAGGAATCACAGCTAACTGACGCATCTGCTTCTCTGAGTTCTGCAGTGAAAGAGAGAGAGAGAGAGAGAGAGAGAGAGAGAGAGAGAGAGAGAGAGAGAGAGAGGAGGAGGATGCACTCACAAAAAAGAAAATAAAAAAAATATGAGACAATAAACCGAGAAACAGTAAGGCAAAGACAGTCAGCAAATATGTGGCCACTAAATCTTATGTCGGTGTTTAGGAAATGCATCAGCCACAAAACCCTACTGGTTGTGTAGGTTGAGACCTTCAGTTGTGAAGCCACTTTGATATTTGGCCAGTTTTTCCAGACAGACACATAAACAATACTTTTACATTCACAAGTATGCTTTGAGTATGTCTAGTAGCATTTTCTCCAGAATTCTTTTTGCAGTTTTGGTAACATATACACTACTGTAAATGTTCGGGAAGACTTTTACGGTGTTATTTAAAGAAGTCTCTTATACTCTTCAAGGATGCATTTGTTTGATTTTTAAAGAGTTTTAAACTACTTAGTCACTTTTGAATAATTTAATACATCCATGCTAAATGTATTTACTTCTTAAAAAAAAATCTTAGAAACTAATATATAAAAGGTTGCAGATAATATGATCTAATATTCTATTATCCAAGAAACAAAAACCCTGCATCTTTAACTTATGCTGTCATATAAACAAACAGTCAACATGATTATAATGATTCCAAAAAAAAAAGTAAATTGAGTGAATGATTTCGATTATTTCAGATGGCTTACTAATGAGATGATTCATTAAAAGTGCACTGTATGTGAGTTAATCGTTCATGAATTAGATTACTCTTTTGAATGCATAACATAATATGAAGAGATGTGACTTGACATTAATTAACGGTACAATGGTTTTTCTCAATGGTACAATCTCAAATTCAAACTGCAAGCTCAACGCTACGATAAAATCCATTCTTCTATTATGGTACTGTAGATTTGGCACCAAAAAGCAATGCGGGACACAATGCACCCCTACCTCTTGCTCTGAGATGCCATCGATGATCTCAGAAACCTCATGTTCGCTGCGGGCTGCTGAGGCCAAGCCTCCACCACGCTGAGCCACTCTACTATAGAGAAACACACATACATATAAACACACTGAAGAAACCACACATGACCATGCAAATATCTCCAAAGCTCCCAACAACACAAAACCACTTACTTCTGCATGCGCTCCTGTAGCTCCCTCTGTTTGCGGATCTCAGGAAACTGTTTTTCGTAATACTCCCGCACTTTGCTCTCTTTGGCTCTGCGGCGTGGGTTATTCTCGATGCGCTCAACTTTCTTCTCCCAGGCCTCCATTAGCTGGTCGTAGCGCTGGCAGAATTTCTGTTCCTGAACACACAAGTAAAAAAATAAGGGATGAATATCAAAAGAATCAAAGTAATTACTAAAAGCAAACAGGTCCAATCTAGTTTTTAACCACTCCATTATTACAATAACTATAATCTAACCACTCTTTCCTAACATTAACATCCTCACTGGGATCGAATATTCAGGTACAGAGAGCTTCAACAGTGGCATCCTGCTGTGTGTTCTATGCATGTATTTGAGTGCTATCACTTACCCACTGTTTGCGAGCATGATTTCTTCTTTTGAAATACAGAATGAGCTTCTTCCTCATTGCCTGATTTCTGCAGAAATAGAAAACATAATCATTAAGCAACATAATACGCTACCTCTAAGGTTCAGGTGTGATGCATCTCATCAATATTTGCATGCACATGAAAGTCCAAGTGTAGGCATCAGCAGGTTTTGTGTGACAGAAAGCAAAAGCAATCATATTATGCATAGGTCTAGGACCCTAGATATGGCTTGTGTCCCCTTTCAATGCCTGAGTCTTTTGGGGGGTGGGGGGTTTATTATTTTTGCAACAAAAGGTCTGAGCACTTGGAAAAATAACAGTACAAACAGCACCAGCAACACACATAAAACCCACATGTAAAAAAAAATCTATATAGCTAAAGTTGAATGTTTGTTTATTTAGAGTTATTTATTTGGAAAGTTAGATAGCTAGTTAGCCAGCAATGCAGGTCAGATTAGTAATCGTGTTTAATTCGCTGACTGCAAGATGATTAATTCTCTCACATGGCAGAGGTCAAGACTATTAATCTACTCACTTCTTGCATTAATACATCCTACACAAGGGTGTGTTTATCTTCCAGCACTTCACACTAAGTGTGTATTTATGCCTACGTATCAAGGGAAATCAGACTGACATCATGTGAATTTGATGAGACACTGGTGCACTTGGCAGGATCTCTTTGAGTCATTGGTTTGTGTTTGTACTTGTGCGAGTAAGATTAAGTGTGTAGGTGCAGAGGTGGCACCGCATTACACAGCAGATGGCCAGCAGGATTAGCTGCTGTGCAAGACGCACTGGAACCTAGAATGCAGCTCGATGCCCCTGATCCACCCACACATCAACTACTACACAAATACTTCCCACTGGTGCTGCTCAGGTTGATAAAGGACTCATGAGAACAAATCTCTTAATTGTGTGTGATCAAAGAACAGCTGAAATACATATTCTATCTTTCTCAAACACATTTTTGTCTGTATGTAATTTGTGAGGCTAAATAACCTAAAAGACGACAGAAAGATTGAAAGTAAGAGATTTTTAAATACAATAAAGAATGGTATGATCAGACCTGCAAAAGCAAACTGACTGTATAAGAAGCAGCTCACACAGAAGCTTTCTGGTGGTCATCGCAGCAAATTTGACAAATTCGAACCCATCTGAAATGTGTGAACTTTTCTGTCCTTATGCCAAACTCCATGTTGCTTGCACTCTTATTAGAATGATGGGATTTTAACTGGGAAATTTCACAGAGCAATGGTAAATGTGACAAGTGAAATTATTTAATAATTTTTTGTTTCTCTGTGCAATCATAATCATAACAGTACAAAAAGTATCAAAATGGTCTTCAGCTGTATTATGTACAGTGCTGAGAACCAAAATTTCGCATAGAAGATGATGAAATAAATTATGCAAGTGGTATTAAATGAAACTTAAATAAAAACAAAAACATTTATATTAAATTAGTATTTAAATATTTATTTGGGGTCTATTAGGGGTTAAAGGATACAAGTAATTTTATTTGACAGTAACATATATATATATATAAAACAACAGATCTAGCTATTTTTGCTTTAAATAAGGTCTTTATGATATCAACATTTTTGTTACCATAGAAATTTCATAATTCTTATAATCAGTGTCATATCACTGAAAACTAATACTAGCCTAATAATAGTTTACCCTAACATTTGCCTAATTACAAGAGAAAAACTACAGCAGAACCAATAAAAAGCAAAGTTACATACATTGTACAAAGTAATCAAAGTTCTTTGCTATGTAAATTCTACATTTCTTCTTATTAAAGTGATTAAGTAAAGAGCAGTAAGAGATTTTCTTTTATTGTTTGATTAACATAAATGACTGATTTAAGAGATGCCCGGATCCAATATACTGTTAATATACATGCGTGTCTGAGCATACTTGCAAAGACGAGCATTTCGACACAAGTGTATTTGACTGTTCAAGGCCTATAAAGCAGCAACATTATCAGTTCAATGCTCCTGCGCTCCATGAGCACAGTGTTCATGTGTGTGCACCTCTTAGAAACTGTCTCTCCGCATTGCATTTACCAAAACGAGTTCCCTATTGCTGCTGATTGCGTTTCAATAGTGTACAGCAATTTCACATAATGATTATAAACGCTACAGTAAAGAACGTGGCACATAAGCATGATTGTAACTGTTTAAGCTACAAATCTCTATGCCTCTCAGTGAATGGAGTAGTTTATGGTTCTGAACGAAATGAGAGAGATACAGAGAAGTATACTCACATCTTGATGTTCTCATGGTACTGCTTGGTATCAGACGGCTGGTTATACAAAGGCTGTAGGGGAGATAGATGAAAGCAGAGGAGTTTAGTTTCACACACACACACACACACACACACACAACCCGGTCACATCAATGCATCCCAGCTCTGGTAGAACTTCTCTTTTTCTACCGACCCATTATTTAGCCAAGCCCAGAAACACAGAGGAGAGTGTCCTCTTCAACGCCACATCTAAAACCTTCTGCTATTATCATCACCACCATCACACACTTGTTTGAGCTGCCAAGCCAAGGATCTTTCCGTGGGGGAAATGGACATGTGGCAACGTATCTCTCTCTCAAAGCGTAGAATGGCTTTGAGAAAGAGATACAAGGAATTGGTGGTAACTTCCTGTTCCTAATCTAATGGATTCTGAGCGGCGTTGTGCCAAAGGTTTCTACACGAGGTCAACAGCCATGTTGTAAACAAATAGGCAGCAGTGCATGTAGTCACACACAGGCTAAAGGAGTTCATATTTCACACTGTAGAGGTCATGTTACAGCTGTAGGTTTTTATACACCTTAAATAATACAATCACATAAAAACAATCCATATTTAAAAAAGATGAATTAAGAAATCAGTTCATTCCTTTCAGAAAAACAGGTGAAAAATTCTGCGTAACGCTGCAAAAAAACAACAACATAATGAATATGATTGTGAGATATGAGACATAAACTGGAGACCATCAACTTTAATGCTGACCATCGACTGATTTGACACCTGACCACAAGCAAGAATATGAACTCAATTGACATGAATGTATATTTATTCTATTAGCATCAAATAAGCTATTTTTAATAATGAAGATAGACGAAAAAGGGACAATGTGTGTAAAACGATAATACGAGGAGAAATGTGGACTCACCAGCTCTACTCGGGGTCCGAGTCCCTCCAGGATGCGATGAGCCTCCTCTGCCTTTTTCTTTTCAAAAAACACACAGCACACATGTCAGCGGCACATCACCACAGCAACACACCTTACACTGTCTCTGGCGCACACACATAAACGAGCCAGTGTATAAGGGATGTACTATTAATAGAGCTCTCAACAGAAGACACTCGCTGCCCTCTGCCATCTACCTCTCTCCCCTGTCTCTTTGTGAAAGAGGAGAGAGAGATAGAGAAAGAGGGGAAGAGGTAAAGAGAAAGAAGGTTGGGGAGGTAATCCAATTAGATGCAATAAAGAAAGAAGCATCTATTACATTCTGTACCGTCTCAAATGCAGAGAGAGCGAGAGAGAGAAAGTGACAGAAAGAGAAACAAAAACACTGGAGACCTTATGGCTGGCTATTTTGTGTCTCTTCCACATAAACAAACAAAACATGCACTAAAACTACATTTTCTTTCTCTCTCACAAATGAAAACCCAAAAAACTCAATGCTTTTAGAGGAGTGATGGGGTTTATAAAAAAAAAATGAAATTATATAAATAGGCTACTTTCTACTAATCATTCATCTACTAACTATTTTCCAGCAATCATCCAAACAGTGAGTGTGAAATATTATTATGCCCTGTGTACAAGCAGCTCACACTCTGAAATCATCTTTTTCAGAGAGCAGATCTGATCACCAGATGAAATGCATTTTGAACAATCTCATCAATAACAGGCAAACAACAATTAGCCTACCATCATTTTAAAGGGGACGTGTAATGGAAACGGCCAGCTTTTTCACTATACCAAATACATTCATTATAGAAAATAAACGGAGTCACTCAAAAATCGTGTTATGATTAGCACAGACAATTATGACAGCCCACATTTATATAACATCTATTCAGAACACAGCAATGTGGGCCACCCTGACATATGAACTACATCAGTAGGTTTCACATAAGTAGGGCTGCAAATAGCAGCTGCGTTGATAAGTGATTAATCTGCCAATGATTTTAGTCATTCATTTTCCATATTTGAGGCTTGTGATTTGAATACCAAATTTAAAGTTAAATGGCATCATGACTGATAAGAAATACAACTACAATTACTATTAATATTACTTTAAAATATAAACTAATCAGTTACACAAATATATTTTGCCAAAATGCATTTTTCTGTTCAAAATCAATGCCTCTCCCTTAATGTGTTTTTCGACATTTGACTGACATACGTACACGCACTTGCTCTTTCTTTTTGTAGCTTAACGCACGCATTAGATTGATGTTTAACTTTTATCAATTTTATTTATCAGCTGTTTTATTAATTAGCCCAATGCATAAAAGCCAGTCATAACAGAGGTTATTTACACATATTGTCACCAAATTAGTGCTTTTATTTCAAAGGCGGAAAGGACACAAAACTCCTTCCTGCTGCTGGAATCTTGACTAACACAAGGAAAATAACAAGGCAACTTTAATATGACAATTTCCTCTCCCACAATAAAACAAGCGTCATATCTGCACTTTAACAAAACTACCCTCCTGTATTCTATCCTGTGGATTTCAGAGAGCATCGAGCTCTTCCTGGAAGAGAACAGGAAGGTGTGAGAGCTCTTTGGCAGTATCGCAGCATGAGAGGCCTTAGTGGATTAAGAGATGGTGGGTGTGATTAAAAGATCACAGCAGGACAGAAGCCAGAACCACCTGACAGAGGAAATGAGCGAACAGACCTGGATACACTTGAGGCAGGGAACAGTAAAAGCCAGGTAAAATGATGAGATACATGAAGCTTTCCAAAGGGCATGTTAAAGTATAGTTTTAAAAACACCCTTCAAAACACATTTAAAAAAGGATAAACAGTAATCCGATCACTCAAAGCTCAGGAGGTGGTCTCACATACACAATGTGACAAAAAAATAAATAAATGCAAATCAACCACCAAAATGACAAAAAAGTGACTCCCATATGACACATTTATTCAATAATCATTTTCATGTTTTGTGTGCCTTTATATACAGATGTTGCCAGATTATGACAAACCATAACTTAATATATCTGCTATGTAAAGTAATTGAAGTCAATTTCCTCATTAGAAAAATACACAAACAAATATTTTGCATTATATACATTTACACTGAGTGTATTATAGACCCAGTTATAAACTGTAATCCTCTAGTCTCTCCCCACTAGAGGGACCACTAGCTCCACAGACACATTGATATTGCAGTATGCAGCATGCTGAGCCACTCTCCATGGCTGCATCCCAAATTACACCCAATCCATAGTATATAGTATGTAAGTTTAGGAGTGGTGCACTCCAAATCAAATTGCCTTACAAAAACTATTTCAAAAAAGACTGAATGGTATGCTACCAACTTCAAAATTTCTAGATCTTGAGAAGTAGTAGTTCTGTTTTTCAGTTGTAATTTACTGCTTACACTGTCCAGCAGAGGGGGAGACTGATATCAATATGCCAATTCAGATCATTGTCTTTACAACGCATTAAGAAATGTGTACTTTACCATTAAAACCATTAACAATATGCTTAGTGCACAGTGTGAAAATAATAATGTAGCCAGGGTTTCTGTTTAAGAAAGTCTACAGAGATGGAGAAGTGGTGTGATTCAACTCAATGGACTGTGTGTTTGAGTCATATGGTAGGGGGGCATTTATATATATATATATACATATGTCTATGTCTATGTCTATGTCTATTTCTATATCTATATCTATATCTATAGATAAAACAATCTCTCTCTCTAAAATATATCTGTAATCAGATTGAGTGTTTTTTGTTCTCACCCTGTTTTCATCATAGATGATCTGGACAAGGCTGCGGTGTTTGGCTTCACTGGGTGGAGGTGAGATGGTGCGCTCTGGCTCCTGGGGTTTCGCAGCTTCTTCCTCCAGCTGTTGCTAAAAAGAATAAATAAAAACACACAGTATGAAAAGATTTTCCTAACTATCCTGACTGCTATAAATCAACAGTGACAATGGTTAAGAAATAAAATAATAAAACTTGTTTTGTACTGATAAAAGACAACTAATGACCAGACACAACAAGAATGCAATATTACGTGGGCTAATATTATAGCTATCTTCACATCAGAAGCACTGCTAATATCAGACAAGCTCTCTGATTGGCTGAGGAGCACTAATGCTTTAGCTGAGAGTCAGCGGGACAACTTAATAGTCAAAGATTGATGATCAACAATAATTTCACAGTTTATACACAGATGCACACAGAAACGCAGAGGCCCTGGCTCCAATGAAATCCTAAAAGGGGCCTCCGTCTTGCAAACATGAACCCACACTCATATGGATCAGCTCTAGCGCAGGATCAAGACGCTGTGTGTGTGCCGAGTTAAAGAAAATAAACGAGCCGTCCCGCCGCCCTCACAGACAGTCAAACACAAGGTAATCTGATATTCTCACTTCTTCCCTCTTCTCTCCATCACTCCCTCGCTTTACGTTAAAGTTTACCATAGCATTTAATTGCCCCAGATGTTTTAATGCTTGGAGGAAACCTAAGAGGAGAGGAGAGCGATGGATGGGGTCTGTTACCTCACTGAAAAAAGATGCCAAATCTTTCAGAAGAAAACAGTATGGGGTTGAGGGGCAGATGAGGAGATTCATTTTTCTTGGTAGCGTGACTGTACTTATACAACCACTCAGACTCTAAGCCGTTTCACTCCCTCTCCAGTCCTCCATCACCCCCTCAATGGACTAGCCCATGGAGTGCAGGTGGCTTCGATTTATTGAGTAGCGGTTTGGACACGGTCCAAAACCTCAAGTGAATGAGGGGGTCTGTTTTACAAGAAGACAGGGTCTGCTTATATATTTTCTGCAATGCTCTGATAAGCATGACTAGAAATATCTGACAATACATTCTAATGCAACCCTATATTGCATCGAGTAACTCTTTTGCAAAGTAAAAGACAAAAACTAGGCGAATGTACTTGATGCAATTATTCCACTGAAATAAGTGACCTAAAATAATACTGCTGCATTAACGCTTGAAGTAGACCGCTGACTAATGGCACTGCCAAGAAAAAAAGAGAGGGAGAGGAAACGGAGAGAGGGAAGGAGGCCGAGAGGAAGTGTGTTTGAAGCCGTGTGGCTTGCTGAGGCAATAACCACACAATCATCACAACTCCACTCCGTGCACACTCATCTACTATTGCTACTACACTACAGTGTCCAGATTACATAACACTAACTGCACTGTGGATGAAAAGGATCTACTTATTGCAGCTCTGAAAGCTGTACTTAGAAAGAAACCCTTGTCTGCATAAATAAAATGCTCTGCAAACTGTCCTAGTGCTTATTTTAAATATATATATATATATATTAGGGGTGGGCATAGATTAATTTTTTTAATCTAGATTAATCTAGATTAATTTGAAAATTAATCT
>JAUCMT010000154.1:15127009-15144500 GCA_032357475.1 Enteromius thamalakanensis | reverse complement strand
GAGGCGGAGCGACACGTGTCGCCCCGCCCCAATGTGTCGCCCCGCCCCATCGTCCAGACTGCACTCTGGAGTACTTGGATAAAGCAACAAAACCAAGTCATGCTGACAAACATAGTAAAGATAAGTCTTAACAAAACTGCTATTTGAAATGATTATTGTGGATTATGTCATAATCTTACCCTTCTGTGCAGTATTCAAAATATCAAATTCGAAAATGGATTATAATTCACTAATCCAACATATCCTTTAACCATCTTTTCAGTTAATTTACCATTTCCGGTGAATCGAAGCTACCATGCGTTACTGCTCGAGCTTTAGACACACTAATGGAGCTTTTACCATAAAGCAGAAACCGAGAAAACCATGTCTTTAGCTTTAAAGGTCGTTTTATTGTCACTTTATGGTCTGAACGTGGAGCTACCCAATTTGCATCCTAATCTGCCAGCGGAGGTTTATATGCTTCTTTCTTAATCTGCCAAGATAACAATGACTTGAAATAGATAAAGCCACAGACACATTTCATCCAATCTGTCTGGGCGCTCGCACTCTTTGACACACACAACCCCACACACACATACACACACACACACACACAGGAGAAAAGAAGCGGGGAGAGAGGCTTGGGCATTCCCTCACATTCCACTTGATAGATCTGCGCGGTAAAGCTGCTGCTCCTGTAGTGAGTGGAAGAAACACATTTCTCCTCAGCGCTTGAGGAGGATTCATCACAAGAACACAATGCAGGTGAGGAATCGATCATATCACCTTTATTCCAATCAGCTGTCTTTTTAAGGGGAAAAAATTAAAAACAAGCGACGTGGCATCAAGCGGCAAGTATGAATCATACGATGCAATTAATAAACACTAATAAATGAGGGAATTTTTTTTTTCTCTAAATCTGCTTGCTTTTATACCGTTGTTGTTTGTGATACGGTCATTCGCTTTATAAAAGACTGAGTTATATAATTAATTCTAACAGTAGCTCGCGCGTCCTCCTCGGAGCTCGAGAGGTCGCGAGTCATCGCGTCCGTTTAAGTTACGTCGTATATAATGCGTGTTATTATGTAGGCTACGATATATCATTATTATATCAGGCAGTGATGATGACTGACTCTCCACCGCACTTGTAAACCTCTACAGATGCTTCTCGCGTGCGCGCTTCAAAGCCGGAGAGTGCCCCTGCAATTTAGTCTAATACTCACGGGTGAAAAATCTTCTCAAATGGAATGACACGCTCTTTTAGTGAAGAGGGAAAAACACGGAGAGTTAGGGGAATAAAAAGTTGTGCATAAACATACGGCTAGGTCGTTTGAGGTAGCGTAAATTTAGAGAGCATTGCGCGCAAGACTTTGCAGATAAGAGGCTTATTCACAGATTTTATTTGTTTTTGCTTTTTCCATTTTTTTCCCTTGATTTCGTGTCCTGTTGGTTTGGGGAATTCTAAGCACACATAATGTTTTTATCGTTCTACGAAACTAAAATCTTTGTTTATCTTTTAATGATTTTGATTTGGACTTCAAGGATTAACGTTATCTAATATGATGAACGGGTGGCTTCATGCTGTTGACTCATGTTTGTGAGTCAGAGGGTTTCAAGCTGATGAGTTTTGAACCTTGTGATGATGATGGCTTCTAGCTGTGAGAATCCTTCTCAACATTTAACACAATTATTCAACCATATAATGCATGTGTTTCGCTGATGTTTAAAACGCCGCTGATTGGTCAAATGCCACGGTGTCGCCATCTGTGACGTAGACTGAGTACTGCTGATTGGCTGGAAGAAATCTACGCTTACAAAAGCTCACGAAAAGGCTCGATTAAGTTACCAAATATAGTTCCTTGCCCGATAAAGGGATACACAGATCAATGATTAGACACAGTAAGGGGTGGAGTCAAACTGTTGTGTTTTTTTTTATTTGTTATCATTAATTTTGAAAAAAGAGACGTAACCGTGACAAAGATACAGAGCGTGAGCAAGTGGTATAAATATTGCTTGAACTGAACTTGAAAGTATGTGAGTAGCAAGTACATTGCTATATGGAGTGTTGCATTTCAAATAATGATTGTACAGCTCTTTCTTTTTTCTTACTTGGGAATGTTATATTTGCATTAATATAATCGCCCCCATTCAGCGCTCGGCTGGCACCGGCTCTAGTTTCGTGTCCTACATAAATTGCACCCAGGCAGGGACGGATCTACCGGGGTGGGACGGGGTGGCAATTGGCACCCTAAGAAAAAGCCTTGCCACTCTATTTGCCACCCCAGCACTAGTGTCCCGTATATTGATAGTTGCTCCCTGAGGCCCGCAAATTGTACAAAATTTCGCAGAATCTAAACCAAGCCGGCAAGCGCGTACACGCAAAACATTAATGTTAAACAACGCAGTCTCCATGCTACAATAATGATTAGTTTTCCACAGCTTTGACATATCTTTATAAGTACAATTTGACTGTATTATTTGTGTCCCCTTTAAAAATTGCTTGCAAGAAATTTTGTTTATTATCTTATAAGAAGAGATTCTTGGACTCAAAGGGACTTTTGTTGCTTTACTTGCACTAAAATTATTGCATTTTGAGGAGATATCAGGTTCAGGTCAATCACACATTTAATTTTTAATAGGACAAAGTAAAAGTGTGCACCCTAGTGTATACGCCGAATAAGAATAGCATTCCTTGAATCTACAAAATCCATGCAAGGATGCTTGCTTCAGTGTTGCCACCCCTCATAATTTTAATGTCACCCCTTGCCAACCCATGAATAATTTTGTAGATCCGTCCCTGCACCCAGGTAAGTTTATGCCATGAGACCAGGTCGATAATATGTGCAATATGCCATAAAACTTTAGCATTATGGTATATCACTTGCTCACCAGTGGATCCTCTGCAGTGAATGTGTGTCGTCAGAATGAGAATGTCATAAGTGGTGGCTGTCATTCCCCAGGACTTGCGATTGTAGTTGAATGTTATGGACTGCATTTCCAACCTCCTTAGTGCACCCCTAATGGTCATTGTTTTCAGCTGTCTCGTCACTTCCACCTCCTTATCATTATCCATTTAGCTTTAATCTATATGTTTTCTGTTTAGTTTGTATTAAGTTGCTGTATTGTTGTCTATGTCACTCCGTGTACGGCTCTGTCTTCTGTCCTGGATTTTCATCTGTTTGAATGTAATTTGAAAGAATTAATTGATTAATTAACTTGCTTTTGGACAAAATACTGAAAGTAATCTTGTCTATGCATAGATCAAGCACAAATGTACAAAGCAAAACAGTCGCAACACTTCTAAACAAACATGGCAATGGATTTTGATGTGAAATGACAACAGGGGATGGAATTTACTGGAAGAAGCTTTGTTATGGATTACAGACTCATATTTTGGCCCAAAAGGATGGTTTAAAGTTGAAATGGCTAAATCGTGGGTTTGTTTTTAAGTGTTTGGACACCCTAGGGAGCAGCCCGAAGCACTTCTCGAGAGCTGATATTAAACGTCATATAAAAACTAGATGTATCATTGTTCTCTGATGTTGCTGTGCTTTCATTCATCTTATAAGTAATGGCATTACTGCTATATGATTTTTCATTTTTTTTTAATACATCACTGATATGAGACAGTTGTAAAATTGTAAATTATGTGAGCATTTACCCTCAGATTGTTCCAAAGCAGTATGACTTTATTTCTTTTTTGCATTGCCGTTTCTACGCATTTAAGTGGTGAAGTTCTTCAAAATCTAGGTTGTAAATTTCTCCTTCGTAAAAATCACAGTCCGACATTGACTTCTCCCAACATTGGTTCACACTAAGATGATGCCACCCCAGGCAAGAGCCTGCCTAGAAACAACCCTCACTAAAAAAAAGACTCATTTTTTTAATGTTGTTATATTTTTTTCTTGCCAAAATATCTAAAATTCTTAAATTAAGATGCATTTAGCATATAAGCAAAATTACATGAGATATTCAGTCCTGTTTCCAGTGGCGAAAAAAATAATACATTAAAATAAGCTAAATTATCTGGCAGTGGGGTGATTTAAAATGCTCTTGTTTTAAGAATATTTTATTACCCCCAAGTTTTCTCTGAATCAGAACAGTTGTTAAAACTCACAGCACAGATCATAGTTGCAAATAAAAAAAGTGTAAAATAAAAGACTATTAATAAAATATACATTTAATATGCATTTACCAGTACAATAGTGAGTAGGGGAAACAAAATTATATATATATGTATATATAAAATAGAAATTAAATATTTGACATCAAATAAGACCTTCTGTCTTAACGACAGTTTGACATAATGAAAAAACTACAATGACACCAATTATGAATATTATAATTTTTATGTATACTGTCACTCACTTAAAAATATGACATTGGGCTTTTTTAAGGGAGAGATTCTTCAAATTGTTTTTGTCTTTCATCACTCCTTTTTTCACATTAATATCAATAATCAAAACGTCTTTAATTCGTGTCCATAGATTGCATCAAAGTGTATGTCAGGGCCATGTTGCCCTCAGTTACTGGCACATAGAAACCAAACACCATTCTTCAGCCATTCACACCAAATCAATTGATATAGATTAGGTTCTTTCATTAAGGGTAATTCAATGTTCCCTCACACATATAACCTCACAGTGCCCTGGTCTCAATAGGGTCCAGGTGAATGAGTAGCTGAATAATAAATAATTTGGGGTGGTGTGTAATCCATACTACAGCTAAAGTGAAAGGGGAAGGAAATGCTTGGAAAGAGGGAACAGAATAACACAGTGCCGCTGTGAACCGGAGCTGGCGCTACCGGCACCAGCAGGGCTCATTTATCCACTGATGAGCATGATTGAAAGTGTTCGGTGAGAGGTCAGTGCTTTTCCCTCTGTTTACAAGCGAGCACATGTGGTCATGAGGTAGCAACGGCGAAAAAGATTGCTGTTTGATGATCATGAAGCTGTAGAGCCACATTGTAGTGCTTTGATTAAACTGAAAGAGTACTTTCTTTTGGCCTGCTTCACCCGTTACTGAATTGGCTGGCTGCAGTGCGCTGCTTGGCCTCGCTTCTCTGAGTTTTAATCAGTCTGTGGTTCTGAATTTTAAGTCAGTGTGAGCCTAGAACCTGGAACAGGGATATATGCCGCCCTGAATTAAACAAGAAACATAAATTGGAAGAATGTAGACGGAATTCTAAGCATAGTATCAGCAAGTGCAGTATATGCTGGAAGGCCTCTTGAATTAATGCTGATGTGTTCTGTGCATGAGCAAGTGAGATACTGTATCTCAGAATAAAGATGCAACACACCATTAGTTGATATTAATGAGGATATAATTTGCTTATTTTACACCCGGCACATTCATATGGCAAATAAATGCTGTAGATGCTCCATAATTGAACAGATTAATATTACAACTACATTATAAAATGCTTCTTTCCTATCCCAGATGGTGGCACAGACATGGCACAAGGCCTGGAGATGTATGACTGAAGCTTCGTCAGCCATGTGTTGCTAATTAGGATAAATATGCTACTGTACTTAGATCAAATAAAGCGATTGTGTTGTATTTTCAAGTTACTGCAAATCTCCTGTGTCTATAGTCTTTTAATGTAAGAGGACCGAGCCGCCGGCTGTTAAAAGTAGATGAGAAATGTTGCGCGTTCTCCATTGACTCTAACCTGTCCCTCTAGACCCATTAACAACAGACCTGCGAGTACAGCTGGGCAGAGACAGCATGCCAAAAGCATTATTGAAAGAGGTTTTTTTAGTGTGCCATTCAAGAAACACTGTTCCTCAGAGAGGCAGTGTTTGCTTTGCATCAAACATGCAGAGAGTTCAAATCGATGTACATATTTTGTATCATGCATGTATATGTAGACTCTTTATGCATGTAAATATGTGACATTTTTGTAATTAAATATGAATGATGTTAGGGGTAATATTAATAATATTAGGGGTAATATGATCTATCTATGTAGGTAGATCTGGTAATATTTGGTCTAAATAATAATAAATAAAATGCCAAAAACAGAGGTTCCAAAGCAAACGACGAAAGTTTTTCTGTGGTTTTTCATCAAGATAAAAGTTTAAACATCTGAAAATTTTGAAATTAAAGGCTGTAATAAATATCAGTATTAATAATAAATAGTAATAATATATAAAATTATATTTATAATTATATATATACATTTTATTTTCATTGTTATTGTTGTTGTTATTATTATACTATATTAACAACAACATATAATCACAATAATATTAAAGTTATTATGCTGACATTGTTTTTGCTTAATACAATTTTTTGTCTTTATTTTATAGTGAAATATTACTATTGTAATATTTATTATTTATTTTTAATTTAGTAATTTTTATTTGATTTAATCATAATAATAATTATAATTATTGAAATATTATATTACGGAGATATTAAAGCTACTTTACTGTCACGGATCTGCCAGGCTCTGCACCCAGCCAATCACAATGTTCACCCCTGAGTTCTAATCACTATCACCACAACTCATCACCACTCAGCCACACCATAAATCCACACATAACTCCACAATCAACGTCCGAGCTTGTTGCTACAAAGTGGACTAAAACCTTGTTCTCTTCGATATTGGAAATACTTACCCTGTACTTACCTTGCTGTGTAGACTACCGATCATTCAACAAGGCAACAGTGCTGTTCTGGTATCTCCTTCCCCTCATCCCAGCCGCCCTGGAAATGCTCCTAGGTGCCAACGTGTTCTCCAGACTGGACCCCCGCAGTGCCTACAATTTGATCCGGAACCAGGAAAGACGATGACTGGAAGACCGACTGGAAGACCGCCTTTGTCACGCCCACTGACCATTATGAATATTTGGCCATGCCCTTTGACCTTGTTAACGCCCCCTCAATCTTAGAGAACTTTATGCATGAGATCTTCACAGACTTCTTCCACCAATTCGTAATAATCTATATCGATGACATCCTCATCTATTCACATGATGTGCAGGAACATCATAGGAATGTCTCGGAGATCACAAACTTTATCTCAAAACAGAAATTTTAATTTTTCCAATCTTCAGTCCAGTTCTACATCATCGTCAGAACCGGAGTTCGTATGGACGAGGGGAAGGTTGAAGCAGTAACCACCTGGCCCACTCCTTCCATGGTTAAGGAACTCCAACAATTTCTAGGATTCTCAAATTTCTACTGATACTTTATTCAAAACTACAGTTTGATATCCATTCCTCTCAAGGGAGGTCCTCACGTCCCTCCTCAAGGGAAAGCCCAAGTATCTGTCCTGGACCCCTGCGGCATCCCAAGCCTTTCAAGCCCTGAAACAAGCCTTTACCTTTGCTACAGTCACCTGAACCCTGATGTCCCTTTCCTAGTGGAGGTAGATGCCTCTATCACCGGGATGGGAGCTGTCCTATCTCAGCAAGAGAGGAATCCACCACGACTCCTTCCATGTGCCTACTTCTCCTGTATGCTCAACCAGACGGAGATGAATTATGATATTGACAACCGGGTTCCAAGAATGTGCGCGCTGTTGCGCTCTCCCGCATCTATGTTAAGGAGGAGGAATCAAGAAAAATCAAGAGCCCATTATTCCCACTAACCTCTTTGTTAACCCCATCCAATGAGTCACCCCTCCAGTCGCTTCCGAGCTGGTTCCTGACCCTCCGCTGGGTTGCGCCCAGCACCTACGTCTGATACCCTGATCAGAGACAATACCCCTCAGCCACACAACTAACATCTCGCTGCGCACTGGCCACCCAGGGGCCAACAGAACTCTGTCGCTATTGCAAGATAATTTCTGTTGGCCCGAGATGGCAAGGGATGTGAGAAGGTACATGAGGGGGTGCGAGGAATGCAATCTCAAAAAATCTCCATCATTCACCGTCTGGAAAACTGTTCCCACTTGCCGTTCGCATCCGCCCCTGGTCACACCGAGGAGTTGACTTTTTCAATGACCTGACTTCCTCTGAAGGTAACACTTGCATCTTAATAATTGTTAATCGTTTCTCCAAGTTTTGCCGATTTAATACCCCTCTAGTTTGTCTACAGCAATGGGAACTCCTCTTCAACCAGGTGTTTCTATGGTATCCCCAAAGACATTTTTATTGGACCGAGGACACCAGTTCATTTTGTGGGTCTGGAAGGCGTTTTTTAAGCTCCTAGGTGTGACTGTTAGTCTTACGTCTGGCTACCATCCCCAAGCGAATGGCCAGACGGAACTGAGGATGCAGGAAGTTGAGCGGTTCTCCTGGAAACAATTTTTGTGCTGGGCTGAGTACTTCTTCCAGGAAGCATCCTCTGTTCACGCCTCCCTCCAATGAATACTCTGTTCCCAGCCCCCCTATTCCCATGGTCTGGCGAGCCCTGTGATGAGTGCTGCAAAAGACAACCGCAGACCGCCGGAGATCTGAAGCACAGCTTATCAAATTGGTCAAAATGTTTGGCTATTGACCAGAGACATTTGCCTGCGCCTGCCCTGTAGGAAGCTAAGTTCCAGATTTGTTGGTCCCTTCACCAATATGGAACAGATCAACCCCGTTTTAAGCTTCTGCTCCTGCCACATTATAAAATTCACCCCACTTTCCACGTGTCCATTGAAGCCATATATTGATCCTGTCTCTCTCCCCACAGAGCCTGGCACAGCTGAGGAACCCACTCTTCCTCTAATCATGGATGAAGGGACAAGATCAAGGAGATTGTGGGTTCTCAACATCGCAGAGGGGTCTTCGTGTATTTGGTGGATTGGGAAAGGTATGGACCCAAGGAAAGTTCTCAGGTTCCTAGAGATGATGTAATAGATCCTGTTCTCTTAGAGGAGTTCCATGCTACCCATCATGATCGACCTGCGCCCAGGGGAAGAGGAAGACCACTGCGATGTCGGAGAGGTCCGCCTTCTGGGGAGGGTCGTGGAGAAAGGGGGTAATGTTACGGATCTGCCAGGCTCTGTACCCAGCCAATCACAACATTCACTAATCACTGTCACCTGCAACTCACCTGTGCTCTTCGATATTGGAAATTCTTGCCCTGTACTTCCTTGTTCTCTATAAGTTTCAGGATTCCCCAGTATATGTGGTGTGCGGTCATCTCTCTGCTCCAGTGTGCCTGCATCATCTCTGTGTGTATTTAAATTTAAGTAAATTGAATTTACTTAAAAATTTATGTCACCAGGTTTTTTACAGTACACTGTGTGAATTTTTTTGCCTACTTGTAATCAAAGTATTCTGAAAAATTTAAAGTTTGTTGTAATTTGGAAGTGTGTAGGCCTTCTTACATGTTTATGCTGTTACATTATGAATATATATTCAGTGGCATAAAATAGTCTTTAAAATGACAATACTATCACTTATCGAAATTAGGTGTTATCGTGACAGGCCTATTATTATTAAATTATTAGTGTTACTACAGATTCGTTTTTAAAGAAGTAGTTTATTTAAAATTACATGTGACAAAGAAGAGAATAAATTGTTGAAAAAAGCAATTCTCACACAAAAAGCATTCTTGTAGCTTGTATGAGAAGGTTGAACTAACTTAGGTTTAACTAAGCTTTTACAGGTTTGTAACAAAATTTTGATGTTGGGGTGGAGTAACCCTTTAAATTATATTTTTTCACAAAACTTTATTGATTTAGGGATTGATAACAATTTGACTACTTTTTAACCTTTGAAGAAAAACACCGGCCCATTATAAAGGTCGGAAGAACAAGGAAATATTTATATATGTATAAGCATGACTAATTTTCAATTTTGAGTGAACTATCCCTTTAAGTGAGTCTTATGATGGTAAATGTAATATACATGTGAAACTACAGGGGGGAAAATGTATACAGCATATAATTAAATATCCTACAATTGCCAATATAATAAATAAATAAATAAATATTCTACTACCAGATCTTAAATTCATTTAGTGCTGATATATTGTGTCTCTCTTGAAGTGAAAATGCTGGAGGACGGTATGCATGCGCAAATGGATAAAATCGCTTGGAGCCATTTGTGCATACAAACAAGGTACACTGCTCAGAACAATTGCTTTCACTGCCCCCCACTGTTCCTTGCAGCAACACACACTCATTCACACACTCTGTAATAAATAGATGTGCTCTCCTAGAAGACCTGCCACCCTATTCAGACATGCATATGGAGCTGCCGTCCACCCACTCACAGATGCAGAAGCTCCATGAAGCAAAGAGCAGCATGCGCTCTCTCCTTTTCCTCACAGAGACACACAACCACAAATAGCATCTCAGCACCTTAACGCACCGAGGCTGCACAGCGCCCCTCCTGCAGACTATCAAGGGTTACTGTAGACACGCTAGTCCACTATTACAAGAACAGAGGAACGTCAAGACGGATGCTCTCTGAAAAGGTCATTACTCCCTTTGCAGGGAATAACGGACAAGGCATTTCTCCAGAGGCAGAGGCACATCGAGGCATCCGAATGTTTGAATTTTATGAAAGAGGAGAGGAAGCTTTGAAATCAATCCCTTTCTTGTCCCTTTGTCCCCATCTGTGCACCTCCAGAACTTCACCTTGGGAACAGCTGAGCTTGTTTTCTCTGTTTTCCATCCAACTTTCAATCAGCCTCTCATTTATGCTGAAAAAACAATGTTAGACAACTCACAATCCAATCAATCAGCGATCAGTAAGGATCAGGCCTTCTGACATTCCAAGTCCGCCATCAGGATTTAGAGGCTTTCCGTGTCGATTAATTTTGTCTAATCCTGAAGGACGGAGACAGAGCGAAATAGACTTGCGCTATATAACAGAGCGAATGTTTCGTAAGGGGATTTTGCAGGTTGCGAAAGCCATTTGGCATTTAAAACGCTGCCATTGTCTTTCCTGGGAAACTGATTCTACCTATAAGTGCTTTTCCCTTGAATATTTCACTATTAAATGTTTAATCTCACAAAGGATATTTTTTTGCTTTATTTTTTTTTATACATTACAGGGGTTGGGCGGTCCTGAGCTGGATGATTGATGGAGCAGCATGCTTGTGGTAGATCAGAGGGATTATATAAGAGACTGGATGTAACAAGGCAACACTCACATTCTGTGTTTGATATTTAGAAACGCCGTGCCGCTCTCATGTGGTAACAGATCCTGGGTACAGAGAGAACAGAGAGTCAGAGAGAGACAGCGAGGTTGTTTTTAGGAAAAGCAATACTGAAACTAGTGGAGAGGAGTGAGGAGGGGAAGATGGAGAGATATGGTATCTGACATCAGGCGTGGGAGGACAGGAAGCGAGTATGGGAAGGGAGAGATTGACAGCAAAAGATATTGAGCGGGAAAGGCAGATGGAGTTAGAGCAGGTATCAGGAGGAATAAAGGAGAGAGAAATAGATCACGGAGATGGAGAGATTATGCGTTACTTTCAGCTTTATGTTGTGAGTGTGAGTTGGTGTCTGCGGAAAGAAGATGAGCGTAGTGTATTTACAGTACAGAGACTGACGGCAGGGATCGTGGAGCAGCAGGTGTGTGAGCTGATTGCGGGATCTCTCTCTCTGTCTCAGGGGAGAATGTGCACAGGGTGGTCTCAGCTAAAAATAAACTCCTACATGTCTGTGGGACTTGTTCTGGAGCTCGAGGGCCCATCATTGAAAGCTGCAGCAAGTCAGGACTAGATGCCAATCAGAGAGACTAGTGATGGACTGATTTATCAGGCTGGCCAGTTTTTAGCTCTTAATATAAATTGGGACCGTTTATTTTAATAGTGGAGAGTCAATATTGCTTTTTTGTTTATTTTTTAATATTGGAGATTTTTCAGTGATTCTTATGTTATGCCAATAGTAACATGTGACAATCTTAATGTGTAAGTCAGTTAGTGATTCAAAAAATAAAAAAAATTAAAAATTCTGAATCTTTCAGAAACAAGAGTTTTATGAATGAGTAATTAAGTCATTCACTCTAGTGATTTGTTCAAAACCTTTTCTAAAATAATACCTTATTACCTGTATAATAAAAGTACAGAATAATAACTAATACCTGTACTTAACTGTAATAACTGTACTTTACCTGTACTCTGTAATTACAGAGAATGTGAAGAAGCAAATAACATTTAAATTGTCAAATAAAAAACAGACTTAAGTCTCACGCCAGTCTCAAAAACATTATACTCATTAAAGCTGCTACATAGTTTAAAGAATGAATTTCTTACATCACATGTACAGTACATAAGTGGTTTGTTGAATATGATGAGAGAATTCGCATGAGAGCTGCGTTCAGTCTGCGAGTGCATGCAGTGAACAAAAAACTTACGAACAAATAACTTGGCTATTGCATTCATAAGCTCAACAGACTTGTGTGTGATTGGTTATAATGTGCAACATCACAAAAACATGTAAAAAATCATTGCTCTACATTGAGCAGATCTAAAGTTAATGGTGTGGTCAACACGTTTGTTATTGCATTTTCATGACAGCCACAATGGATTTAGTTGAACTGTACAGCAGCATTTGTGTCTGTGTGTTTCCAGTTCCTACAAGCAGGAACTGAAATTGTAGATATTATGTCATTGATAGCCAGGGACAAGTCATGATTTAAAATTCGAATTTCTCTGCATTTACAAACTTTGAGAACTTTTGGGATAATGCATGAACTACATCACACCGTGCAAGTAGTTTGGGATATTTTATTGGGAAAATAACAAGCAATATTATGGCTAAAATGTAAGCTACTCAATATTAACTTATTGCTTTTCGGCTTTACTTAAAATTAAACCACACTGGCATGTTGGTCTGTATATTACTTTCTTATCTTGCTTGTGTTATATTGCGTACATACAGCAGCCATTTGAGACCTCATATTCATGATTAATAACCACTCTGTAAGTGGTTTTATCCCTCGATCGTTTGTATCCTTAAAAAATTGTTGGCAAGTTCTTATATAACAGTTGGAGTAATCGTTTGTTGTTTAGAGGCCTGCGTGTGTTTATGTGGAGGGTGGTGAATATCTCATGCGTGATCTGAAGAAGCACTTACTGTATATCACAGAGCCCTTGACTTGTACTGAATAATTGATTCATCTAACAGCATCCCTTCCTCACTTTCTCTCTCTCTCTTTCTCAGTGTTTAAGGTGGAAGTCATAACAGCCCTTTGAAGACCGAAGCCTTTAGGCTTGTCTTGAGTCAAAGGAGCTGTGGTGCGTTAAGGCGGAACATAAAAGCCGACCTTATATTGCGAGATACAGCAAAGTGACCAGTAAAGCCTGGCGGAGTAAAGTTATCTCTTTATCAAAACCCTACTCCACTATTCTTTCCCCTCCCCTGTAGAAAAAATAAATAAAAAATGTTGGTTACTTAAGGGCTGGCGTTTCCTCTCAAGGACATGGTTGATGGAAGGAGATGATCATGACCTTTAAGCATCAAGTTCACCATGCATGATTACATTTGATGTTACATTTTACAGTAATGTCATCTGAAGGCCAACAGTAACCACCCTCTTATTCATCCAGGCATAATTTAGTATTGCTAAGGTAAGGATCTATCACATGAAACACATTTTTTTGCATCCCACTGTGCTGCTTTTACATTTACCGGCGTGTACAATACATAGACACATGTGTTTGATCATTAAGCTTTTGAAGTGTTTTGCACTGGGAACATTTTTTGTAATGACCATAGCAGTGTTCATATTCATTTAGTATTCGTTATTTTTGAACAAAGTAGTGTTATAATGAACAAAGACTAGGCCTACATCAGACTTCGCACTTAAGCTCAATTTCAACTTCTGGACTCAGTCTGATGTAGTAACCCAGCCCTCAGTTTATCTCCGGCAACAGCCAGTCAAATCAACGAACAGAGGGTGAGCTTAGACCTGTGACGTAGATGCTAAGCACCCAATTTAAGATTGTAGTTTAGGTAAAAGAAATATAAAACAACAGCAGACATGGAGACACAAGAAATTAATCACTCTGTGGTGCAGAAGATTTCCGGCATTTGCCAACTTGAAGCCCGAACAAGAAGACTGTTTGGTTCACATTTTGAGGGGATGTTGGGCCCCTACTCCCTACAGGTTTTGGGAAAAGATTAGATGCGTTCGACTTGAAGCAGTGCTGCAGTGAACGATCGGTGTATGACATCAAAGTACTGTGAGAGCATTTGACTGATGGTTTCATAAGCTCTTTATAATCGCTCTTGAGGTACTTTGATGCAGCGCTGCTTCAAGTCGAACACACCTTTAAATTTATTAACTGTTAATACATTTATGTAAACCAATTCTCAGCGAGAAACTGGGGAGGTCAATGTTCAGCAAGGCGATATTTGATTGGCTATTTTAAAAGTAAAGAAAGAAAAATAAACGCTTTTCTATTATGCCCTTCCAGACTCTATGAAGCAAAGAGTTTGGTATTTCCGGGCTAGCATCTTTCGGCATGGCTAATAAAATGATCCAGTTTATTATGTTAATATGCAGCAAGTGCGATTATTTCTAAATATAAAATACTTGTATTAATTTTGGTTTATTATTGCTTTGTTCTTGTGCATAGTTTTTTTTCAGCATCTGGTAACACAAATAAATCAAGGCTCTAAACTTTGCATAATTTTCCCTACGATTTTTTTCCTCCTTGCATCGTGCATACAAAAGAAAGAAGACATCATTAGACATTCTGAAGTTTGTTCAGTTTGAATCTGTATACATGGCTCATCATTTTGTAAATGAGATTTTCACTCTCTGAATTTTTCAGGAGTTAATTTGCATTGTAGAATGTGGTTGTCACTAGTGTAAATGACTGAACTGTGTGTACAGAACAAGATTAAGCTCTGAAAGGTCAAATGACAACTGAATTTAGCTGCAGCGTGTATATGGCTACACAGTATTGGGTGGGCGTTTCCATGGTAACAGTGAACCATCTGATTGATGGATATCTTTATTAGAATTATGGGTAATGTAGTTTTTCCACTAGGAAATTGGATATTACTGTGAGGAAGCTCAGTCAGTTTCTCAGTTTGTATTGTAGGTCAATCAGTATCTCCTTTTAGAAAATTAATGTATGTACATTTTCATTTTTGCTTCGTAACACAATTATTTTCCTTCTATAAAACAACGCTAGACCAAGAAACGCTATTATTAAAGATGTTACATTTTCTTTATATCTTCAGAGAAAGGAAAGGAAACCTCTCACGTGCTTTTAGACTTAACTGTCGTTCTGCTCATGGAAGCAGACTCAAGGGCAGAGAGCATTATGCATGTTTGATGGTGTTTTAATGGAGCACACGGTCTTATCCAGCGAGTCCTCCTTCCCAGCACACGTGTGGCTCCGCTCTCATTAATTATGTAGATTTACTCAGCATTTAATCTATATGTGGTCAATACAAAGCACTGGTTACAACAGGAGGTTAAAGAGCACTGTCTAAGGTTTTTGCTCAGAATAGCATACCTCTCTACTACTTTTACTATTTTTGCAGTGTGCACAGTATGCTAATGTTTTGTGTGCTTCCAATACCCTAAAGACCTTATACATAAGCAAAAATGTGCAGTAAACAACAGTATTTGACAATGTCATTTGCTTGACTTCACCTTCAGCTTTCAGTGCAACTGAATCAGAATGATCAACCATGCATACATAATGCTTTCACATACTATTTTTTAAAAATAGTGGGCTGTACTGTATATAATGCACAATATGCAGCCATATTCTAAACATGCAGTTTATAGTGGATTGCTTCTTTTACATTTACTAAAATAGTTCACCCCCCTGAGGTATTCCATGGGAATCAAACCCTTGACCTTGGTGTTTTGCTGGAGCCATGCTTTACTGTTAGAGCAACAGAAACATTGCTTTTGAATGTGCCTGTGTATTTGTGTGCGGTTGTTCACTTCATGTTTTGTAATGGTGACTCTGTACCTGATATAATGCAGGAGGCTTTCCTTTCTTCTGAATAAAAGCGTCTCCCTCAGGCTTTAATTACACAGTCCTGCCTCTGTCTGCTTCCCAGGCATTAAATGCTCAACAATGCTTTGTGTATTTGTAAATATGTTGAATGAAGGACTGACTGGAATGTGTGTGTCGTTGTTGAGTAAAAGTGTGCAGGATGAAAGCATATTTTACGATTTCTAATGAAAATGAGATGAGATGTGCAACTTGCAGCCATGTTGGCAGGTGGGTGGTTCCCAGAACAGTGCTATAACTGTTGTTTTGTTCATGAACGAATTAGAGCTCTTGAATGAATCTTTTAAGAGAGTGTTTTTGTTCACGCCCATGCACTGACTCATGTTTTCGGTTCATTGTAGTGAGAGCAAATAGCATCTGAGTGCAAAAGAGCATTTCATTGAACAAATATGCAAGCTAACAAAATATATCACCATAAGTCAACAAGATGCTATTGACATCTTGTTCCAGAATGGATTCTGTTGATTATAAGTAACCTTGCGTCTACATATCTACTAACTCTCAATAGAGTGCTAGCAGAGTATTAGTAGACTGGTAAGGTTAGGGTTAGAATAAGTTTATATGTACTTGCAAAGTTACTTAGAGTCAGTAGATTGTGTTTTGGGAGACCGTCACAATAACGAGTTAGCAGATATTAAGAGAGTTAGTTGACAAGTAGGTGCAAAGCTACTTATTGTCAACAGATTGTTCAAAAGGGACCATCAAAATAAAGTGTTACCAGATTTTGAGGCAAACATGCTTTCTAAATATCAAATACATGTATTATATCAAATACAAAAATATATATAATAATAATACATTTTATTTATAGGCGCCTTTCATATACTCAAGGACACCATACACAACACCCAACAAAAAATACAACACAGTAGTTACAGAGAAAAGGCAAGTTTAAAAAGATGAGTTTTAACTGAAGACTTAAACAGAAAGAATTAATTAATGTTCCTAATCTTAGTAGGCAATGCATTCCAAAGTTGGGGGGCAGAACGACTGAAAGCTCTGTTCCCCATTGTGGAAAGACGAGCAGAAGGAACAGTTAATTTAATTGAAGAAGATGATCTAAGAGTACGGGAAGGGTTGACGATGTGGAGAAGGTTAGACAGGTATATGGGGTGGCTAGATCATGAATAGCTTTAAAGGTTAACTGAAGGATTTTAAACTCAATACAGAACTTGACAGGGAGCCAGTGAGGTTGATGCAGAACAGGAGTGATGTGGTGAGTAGAAGGAGATCTGGTGATAATACGGGCAGCTGAGTTCTCGACTAATTGTGGTTTGTGTAGAGTTATTGAAGGGAGACCAAAAAGAAGAGAGTTACAGAGGTCTAGGCGAGAGGTGACAAGGCTATGAACAAGAACTGCAGCAGAGTGAGGGGTGAGAGAGGGGCGGAGATGGTTGATGTTACGTAGGTGGAAGTAGGCAGATCGTGTAATGGTATTGATGTGTGAAAGAAAGGAGAGGTTGTTAACAAGGATGACACCAAGACTCTTGGCCTGAGAGGAGGGGGATACAGGACAGTTATCAACTATAAGAAAAAAGTTATGGGATTTGGATAATGTAGATTTTGTACCAATAAGAAGGATCTCTGTTTTATCACCGTTCAGTTTAAGAAAATTAGATGTAAACCAGTT
>JAUCMT010000154.1:15083043-15099348 GCA_032357475.1 Enteromius thamalakanensis | reverse complement strand
GTTTCACAGACAAGGCTTAAGCTAGTCCCAGACTAAATTGCATGTTTGAGCTGTCTCAAATGAAAATATCTTGCTCTGACATATCTTAAAACTTGTCAGTGTCATTGTTCTGTGATACGATGTAAACCTGTAATATTTTATATACAAGGCATTTTTTTAAAAGTTGCTTAAATATCTTAATTTATATAATGCCTAGTCCTGGCTTAAGCTAAGCCCCATTTGTGAAACCGGGCCATAAAGTTGATTATGTGATACAAACATTGTATTCGTTTGGAAATTCTGCACAATGGTAAATTTGTTTTGAGGTGATTAAGTGCATTGTGCTTGTCACATTCAGCTGGAAGTGCCAGTCCAGATCAGGAGATGGCACTTCAGTGCCCAGCGAACTCTCTGTGTTTTATGTCTGTTTTCATTCATGTACTCTCATCAATGAACTCATGTAACTCAATGCCCACTCGTTTGTTGTCTAGGTACTTCATTGTTTGCCACACCCCTTGACCTACTTTCACATGTATAAAAACCGGATGTGTTTCCATGGTCCATTAGCACTGTCAACCCGTCGTTTTGCCACTCCGTGTTTTTTAGTCTTTATTAATTGACTGCTCTGTAATCAAAATTAGCTTGAAAAGTAATACAAGTTATTGGTGCATCAAAACAAATACCTGTTAATCACTAACTATTCTGTTATTCATTATCTAAACCTAGTTATTCACTAACTACAGTAGCTGCAATGCATTTTTTGTGCTAATTAAAATAGATTTATTACACTGCGCTGCATTCACAAAGCTTAATGATTTTCATTTGCTATTACTATTAAATGAAAACAGGTGGCTATTTAAATAGCCAATAAATAAAAATATATATTTTTGTGCATTTCATTGCAAATAAATTTAACTATTAACAGTGTCACATTATCAACGCCAATATACCAATTATAAGTTTTTCTTTGTTCTGTAATTACTAAAAAGTAGAACCATTACTACTTTGCATGCAAATTAGTGAAGCTTATTAATGCTACACACATGATGTTGCACTTATTTTGTATTTACTCAATAATTACATGGTGATGATTACATGAATTTAAAATTACATGAATAATTACATGAATTAAAATTATTTTACTTTTGTTAGTCCCGTCTGTACTTAATGTTCTGAAATATACTTTATTTCTTAATCATAAATGAGAATCTTTGACATAATATTTTAACTTAATTTGACAACTAAATTTATATTTTAAATTCTGCTGATCTTGTATATATAGTGCCCTAAGGGGCCACGGTGATGGGAAAAATATTTGATGGAAGAAAAAATATATTTCATTAAATTTGCTTAAAAGTTTTATTCTAGTGGACAGAGTTTCTCAGGGGGATGTAAAACTTTTTTTCATGAATGCAAAAGCATTAAAATGTAATTTTTTCACCTAACATTTTTTTTTCCATCAGTATGTGGACACGTTCTTTGAATACTTATAAATAAGATCACTGAGAAACGTATTTCCCAAAGGCAATATGGTTGCAGGTTCTAGAGTTTGATGGGACTAACAACCAACAATGCTACCCCTGGTTGTGGAAAGCAAATTATTATTAGCCACTAAATACATCCACTATTAGTATCAATAAAAGGCTTTACAATTGTAGTGTTCAGCAGAAGATAACAACTGAAACAAGATAGTAGTTAAGTTAATGTAACATTAATATTTTCTTATTTATAATGGTATTAATTATAGATTTATAGATTTGCTTCTTCATTCTTCAACTAATTTTAATGTATAAAAGGTGAATAAATGTAAGTGAATAAAACTCTTCTTCTCTTTCAAGCACCGAATGTTTATTATAGCTGGGTTATTGTGAGTCATATATCACATCAGATGGATTATATCTGGATTACTGTGAGTCATACATCCATGCTGACAGCCTGCCTGTGTTAAACAAGCATTGATTTAGCAACTACTTCAAATGTGAATAGTTAACGAGAGGCCATAAGGTCAACAATTAATCCTGTCAGGATCTGTCAGATTAGTGCAAATAAGCTTTAATACCCTTTTTATTTTCACATGTAACATCATTTTTAATATTCTGTGTACTGTGTACTTTTTTCCCGTGCTGGTCTATCAGTATTCCAGGCTATATTTAAAATTGAAGTCAAGTCTGATGAGGTGCCTCAAATGTTTGTAAAAAAAAATAAATAAAAAAAGTAAAGAATTTGAGCCAGATTGCATAAATCTACTTGTGTAATAAGAAGGAATAAGCATCCATAGACTGTTTTACAATTTTTTATTATTATTTACAGTATATCTTTGCAAATAATTGTCCTTCAGAAACATTTTGTTAGGATTGCAACACAATCTAATTCATATGTTTATTTTTCCCCTTAATTTTAGAAACTTCAGATTATGATTTTTATATATCAATATCTTTCAGACATGTGGTTTTATACTCATAAGATATATTCAAACAAAATGAAAACAGGTTAATTTTAACTTATAGGATTTTAACTACTAAGGAGCTACTAATAAACAGTAATATGCATACAAATAAGCATTAATCTAATAGAATTGGCCTGTAAACAACAACTTTAAAATATATTCTTCATTAATATGTTATTAATGATGATTAAAAAAACATTTTTGTTGCATTATAATCTTGTTTCCTTATTTTTGTTGTTAACAGTATGCATTTAATTTATCTTTTAGTGTTTGTGTATTTGTATAGCTTTGAAATAATCTCTTGTGGGCTTTCTACTTGTCTCTTTACAGTACATGATTTGTATTCCTATACTTTTGATTATATAAATTTTATATTGTACAAAAATAAGCTAAATCTAAATAAATAACCAAAAAAAAAATATCTAGTTCATGACATTCGAAGTGTCTTCATACAACTAATGATAAACATGTCTTCAGCAGCAATCAATAAAGGAAGTCCTGCACCAAGGTGGTGATGTGGGGGTGGACATTACACCAGGCACCAGCCCTCCAGAGAAAAAGAAACTGGCATCTACTCTGGTCATCGATCTGTTGGCCAACCCAAGCCCCACCCATGGCTCACCCTCCCACGGTGAATGTCAATCAAATGCAGATGAGAAAAATGGGCATGCCAAGGAGGTCCAGACCCCGAAAAAAGCCAAACCTGTTGAAACTCAGGCACTGCCCAATGGCAAAACCCAAACTACAGTGACCAAAACCATGAGCAAGAGAAAGATATCCCAGCATAAAGAAAAGAAGGCTACTCAGATGCTGGCTATTGTTTTAGGTGAGGTCACGATGCTGTCATTTTTTTTGTATTTCTCAGCCGTATGCTGAGCACGAGTTACATAAAAGTCTTAGACTGAGGTCTTGTCCTCAGAATACCTCAGCTTTATTTTCTCTGTTGCAGGTGTTTTCATTATTTGCTGGCTGCCCTTTTTTATTACTCACATTTTGAAAACTCACTGCACAAGCTGCGTGGTGCCACTGGAAATGTACAATGCCTTCACTTGGCTGGGATATGTGAACAGTGCCGTCAACCCCATCATATATACCACTTTCAATGTGGAGTTCAGAAAGGCTTTCATAAAGATATTGCACTGCTAAGGATGTTATTCACTGCACGCATAGAGGAGGACTTCACAAGAGGTTAGTGCCATTTTTCACCGCCATGTGAAATGAGGGATTTACAAAGCCATGCTTTTAGGGCACAGCGAAAGAACTCATTACAGAAAATGGAGGTTCAAATGAATGTATAGTGAAGTTTTATTTGTGTGTCTGCATTATTTCTGGCAGTGAAGTGCGCATGCGTTTCTTTTATTTGGAACTGAAGTACGAATGTGATTAATTATATAATTGAAGCAAATTTGAGATGATTGGCAACTAGATCTTACCATAGAGATTTTATGCAAGCAGAGACCTGAATGTTGTACAGGAACTAAATCATTATATCAATTTGGTGGCGAGCAACTGGTTACAAAATGCTTACAGCTCTGTTAATTCAAGTATTTATTTAATCACCAATCTATTTTTTTGGTTTGAGAACTTGTTAATAAAGATATAGCTATTGTAAAGACAAATAAATAAGCTGAAAATGCCATTTACGGTTTTATAAAGCCAGAACACAGAAGATACTAAAGGTGCACTCAGTAATGTTTTTAATGTTGCACTGGTCATTTCAAACATATACTGACACCCAGGAGCCTGGAGTGCAGAATTATGCAATTTCAAGAGTTCACGCTTTCCTCATAAATAATGAATTTTTTCCTCAAAAAATTTCCTCAATGAATAAAAAGCAAATTCGGAGAGCTGTCTGGGGAGCAAGCCGGGAGAGCGGCGAACTCTGAACCCTAATGGACGGAGCCCTACCGTGGGCAAGAGTTCGGTGTTCGGCTCGTTCACCGTCTGCACCCCCACCCCAGGAAAGTCGTGAACTAAATGGAAAACGGAGAAGAAGGGGTGGAGGGTGGATGCACAAAAGGGGAAAGCGGGGAAATGAAAAGCTGGGATAATTTATAGTGAAGGGGAAATGACTTGATTGGATGCGAATGAACAAGGGATGATTAGGTAACGGGCTACCAGCTGTGTATGATTACTCTTACAGCGATCCTCTTGAAATTATGTTATTTTGCAAAAACATTTACTTAAAAGAACAGTTCACCCAAAACATTCATTGAAAATTTACTCATCCTCAGGCCATCCAATATGTATTTTGAATTTGTTTCTTCACAGGAAGTTCTTTAGCATTACATTAGTAGCTCATCAACGAAATGAATTCATTTATCTCAATATTGTATTATTGTAATGTCTTTATCAGCCATCATTCGGACGGCACCCATTCACTGCAGAAAATCCTTTGGTAAGCAAGTGATATAATGCACAATCTCTAATGTAGTAGCAAACTCATTCACCATTTAGATATCCCAAGGACGAGTACATTTTATGTAAACTTTTTTTTGGGGGTAAACTATTGCTTTAATTTATTTAGGAATTATGTTACTGATATAATGATAAAATTTAATATATTTCATTATGTTGTATATTAAAAGATTTTTATATTTCTTTATTTATTATTTTTAAACTGAGTGCACCTTTAAGCAAATAGAAATGAATGCCTTTGACTTACCGACTATGAAGGACAATGTAAATACAAATAAAATTTTATTGAAGCCCATGACAAAAATGATCATGCATGTTACTGTACATTGGTACTTCACATAACATTGCAGCCAATGTATGTCTATAGTATTTTTTGTGTGCTTAACCGGTACACAAACTTATCGGAGCTATATAAAGTTGTTTCTATGTTTTTCCTGTCTAGTATGTTTGCTGAAGTAAGTGATTGATTTGACATGTGACAGTTTTTTTGTGTGGTTGGAACAAAATAAAGCACAATTCATTTGTGAAAAAAAAGAAAAATCTACAGTAATAAAAGCGGTGTTACATTTTAAACTTGGCCATAGATATCCACTGCTTGCTGGATCATCTCTGATTTTTATTTTATTTTTTATCATGCTTTGTGGATCACACAGTTTAGGTGCAGAGTGCTTTATTATACAGCACGATAATGACCATTTACTATGTTGCAAGTGAAGGTTATAATTGCACTACAATTGAGTTTCTTTTTTCTTGTGGTTGAAAAAGATGTCATTACTGGTGTGAGACTTATAATATTTTATCCAGCTTAACCCCGGTTTCTTTCTCAGTAATAATGTCAGAAACAGTCAAAAAAGGCCATAGACAAATCATTTTAATGATGAAGTGTTGTTTTATCAATGTCAAATATACTCACCAAATAAAAAATTCACCACCTGAATTTGGGGTAGTTGTCGTTTGCCAGGTCTAAGTTCAGAAACATTATGTGCCCAAAGAATGAGGTCAGTTAACTACCTGAACATACTGAATGAGGTTATTTCATCAATGGATTTTTTCTTCCTTGATGGCACGGGCACTTTCCAAATTACAGGATTCATTGGGCTCAAATTGTGAAAGAGTGGTTCAGGGAGCATGACATATAATTTTCACACATGGATTGGTCTAGACCTTAACCCCATTGAGAATCTTTGGGATGTGCTGGAAAATACTTTGCTCAGTGGTCCGACTCTCCCATCATCAATACAAGATCTTGGAAAAATATGAATGCCCTGGATTGGAATAAACATTGGGTCCCACTTTATATTAGGTGGCCTTAATTACTTAAATTAAAAAATATGTACAATGCACTTACTATGGTCATATTGTATTGCAAAAAACACTTTTGTTGCTATTAAGGTGGGATACGGGTAAGGTTAGGGACAGGTTTGGTGGTATGGGTAGGTTTAATTATAATTGTGTAATTACAGTGTAATTATAAATGTAATTACAGTGTAATTATAAATGTAATAACAGAAATTAATTACATAAGTAATTACATTTAGTTTTAAAAACTATAAGTACAATGTAAAAACATGTATGTACACAATATGTGCATTGTATCAAATTATTAAAATTAATAGTATGTAGTATTTTGGCCACCTAATATAAAGTGGGACCAAATGTTGTGACATTGCATGTGTGCCGTAATCTAAGCTAAAGACAGCCCAACAAGATATTAGTTGGGGGGTTTTTTGGTCAGTATATATATATATACTATATAATTATTATTATTATTATTATTATTATTAATCAAGTGAAAAAAAAAGTTATTCCCTTACTTTGATTTAATTTGATCATCAGTTAATATGCAGATCCTTTAGAAGACATTTTATTGAAATAATTTCAGACTCTCAAGCTGAAATAGGTGCAATTTGGCACTGCTCGTGCAGTTTATTTAGTTCTGGGGTCAGCAAGCTTTTTGTTATGAAGTGCTATTGTCATTAAGTTAAACATTGAGCCATACATCCTTTACATACAAAGTAAATTTAATAAAAAAATTAAACAATTTCATAGTTAAAACCCAAAGATCAGTGTCTCCCTTACATGATATCACAACATCAAACATAACAAATTTAAACGTATTTGATGAGTATCATACTAATAGCACAGAATGTTATATAGCTTACTTATATAGCTTTTCTGTTTCATAAAATGGTTTTTATACTTGTGATTTGTGTGTGGAATGTGAAGGATTCTGTATACTTTATTTAAAATGTAAAACCCCCAAAAAACATACTGCTCTAATAATTCCTTATTTAATTAACAAATCCCCAAATAAAAGCAGTGAATATGTCTTTTAGCCTGAAAAGAAGGCTTTCAAGCCTTGAAGTTATGTGTCATATTTGAAAACTGAGTAAAGAAGAGTGCAGCGCATTTTTTTTGTTGGAAAATAACTAAACACTAAAATCTGGATGTACAGGTTGGACTACAGCTTGTATGTGCAAAGTAGTTGCTAAGTGGTTTGTTAGAGCTTTGTGCCTCTACTAGCGTGGGTTAAAATCTTAGTACAGTATTTATAGCTTGCTGACCCCTGATTTAGTCTAACTGGTCTCGTGGTCTCGTACCTCAGTGATCCTTTTAGCATATTATTCAAAACATATTCAGTTTTGCATTTGTTAACACAATCGGGGAGGTTTTGGGTTGGATTTGGTGTAGAGCATATTTCTAACATGCTAGAGCATTAACTGCCCATGGATATTTTAATTCATAACCGCCACAACACATACTTACGTCAATGTAAGTGCTTGGGTTCACGTATTGAACTTGTGTTTTAGTGTCACTCAGAGGACATTTCTCTTTGAAACTGCAGTGAAACATGCAGTAAGGCATGTAACAACTGTTGCGTAAAGAGAGGTTATTTTTATGAGACCAAATTGGATTTAGGTCTACTTGCTTTGTTTATATGTATTGTTATTTTGACTTTTAGTTGTGCTTTTATTTTGGTCATTTGCTGTAACTTACAATTCCTTGGCTTTTATGATGTAAATTTGTTGTTTTACAGCTTTTTGTTTTAAAGAATGACCCCTGTTTCTGAGCAAAAATTTATACTTTTATCAGTATGTGCTCATGCAAACATATGTAAATGTAAATGGAATGTAAATGCTGTACAGTTTTTAATCACAATAACTCCTGCTGTATGTGTTTTTCAACATGGTCCAGTCCTTGTACATCAAGTCTTAGCAAATTATTTGGCTTTAAAAACAAACCAAAAAAAGAAAAGAAAAACATCTAATGGACACATTTTACATAGTAAGTAAATGTAAGTTTATGGTATGTCAGATATTTTGTAATAGCAATGTAAATATTGAATGAATAAACATACATGTCAGTCATTGTGAACAGTGATCTTTTTTTAAAAAAAGTCCTGTACATATCTGCTACATTGATATTTAAGTCAAAGGAAATGAGTTTTATTTGTAGGATTGGGTATTAATAGGCTTATAATGTTTGAAGGGGCAATCTGTCGTACATTGATCATATGCTGCCTCTTAAATGGTGTGACATTACTTAAAAATAAGGCTAACGCAAGAAAAGGTCAATGTTTGACAGAGAGTGGGGATGAAAAGCAACTGGCATTCTGGGTAATCTGCAAACATCGTGGCAGAAACCCTTTTATTAACCCAGCGAATTCAGTTAATCTTTGGGAAATGCACATTGGATCACGTAATCTCCTTCAAGGTTGTTTTTTGTCAGTTTTCTTTTTTACGATTTTTAAATGACCATAATTACAATCAGAACCTTACTGATTAAAAAACGTTTTTAAGGATAAGGGGTTATAATTATTATTGAATGTGCAGTATAAATGTGAGTGTGGTCACAGAGTCTTGTATGAGGGCAGGTGGGGGTTTTGGAAGCTCGGCTATGATTAGATCGTGAGATGCGACAAGTCACTGAGACAGCTCGTAATTATGGCCCACCATCTAAAAGTACACACTCGCTTCCGTGATGGATTGAGGCTAATTACAGTGGAGGCCTTGAAACTAAAAATGCTTTCAGTCACTGATTATTGATAACTTTGGGACATTGAGATCAACGATATGTATTTTCAGATCTTTGATAAATTCAATCATTGAATCAAAAGACTCAAAGCTAAGGCGGAAAATACAGCCAAGAAATAAAAGTGATTATAGTGTGCAGGTCCACATATCAAACTCACAGTCAATGCACAGTAGACAATTAAACTCCCTCCCACCTTACACATGATGGTCTGATGAAGATCTGAGACATGTGCTTCCTGCACTTGGATTGCCAAGCCATCCATCCCTGAAGTTGTCATATCATCCAGATTAAAGCTCAGATGAATGCCTCAGAGATAGACAGATCGAGAGGTGAAGAATTGAGGCTTGAGTGGAAGATTGTATGCTTCTCCACCATTAAAAGATGATGTCAAGTTCAACTAATTTTCCCCAGTCAATATTTCAGGGGACTAACCCTTGGAGGCCATATGCTCTGATCTAATCCTTTAGTAATTCAGCCAAACCTTCTCAAACAGCCCACAAGTCAATAATACACTGCCCCCAGATAAGTTTTTCAAATGACATGTCAAAAGCAGACCATAATCTTTATAAGCCTCATGGCAGATAGAGACCTGAGATTCTCCAGCTCCAGGGGAAAACTGCACAGAATAGTATTATATATATATATATATACTGTATATATATATTACACTTTTTGTAATATCAGTTATGCTTTATCGCTCACAATGACTTCTTATAAAAAAGAAAAATCACAAATCTTTTTATTATCAGTGGTGTCTTTAAAACAGCATTAAGGTGAAGCACTAATGACCTTTGATTAAGGACAAATGACATTGTGCAAATTTCTCTCCCATTCATTTATAATAAAATACCTTATTATAAAATGTCTGGATCATTTTTCTGCAATCAAATGTAAGATTTTTCCAAAATTCTCCAAAATTTCTCATTAAATACTTCTTAAAAAACTCCTACAACGGAGGGAAGAGATAATAGTATAAAGAGAAAATAAATCATGTAACCTAAAAGTCATCATCAAAAACAAACAAACAATGTATATATACAGTATATATAATGTTTTTGTGAACCACTCATCTGTTATCTCCTGGTTTGGAGGCTGCACACTGTGAGTCAGATGAGCATCACATTTTGTTTTGTTGAGTCATTCCCCCATTCATTCAAATGGTGTTTTTGAAAACACCATTTGTAGTTTTTTTATTTTACTTTAAAAAATTACTATAAATTTAGAGTGAAACACGTACAGTTTTTATGTTATCAAAATTGGGTCCATATATGTTATTCTCCAGAGTAGCAGTGTTTAATATCCTGAAATATTTACTGTGGTGGCTAAAGGAATGTGAGTGTGTTTGTGTTAATATGTGACAGAAGAACAGAGAGATAAAGAGAAAATATGGGAAGGGGAGTGAGAGTTGTCAGAAATTTACCGGGCATGGGGGAAAATTTTATGGATGGTCCCCTACACATTCACTATTCCTGACCTACAATGCACAGCAATACAGAGCACACTACATAAAATACTATGTAAAATCAAAACTTCAAGTACTAGAAATAGTTGAAATTTGAATAAAATTTTCTCATAGTTTTAAGGTCATATTACGCAGTTGTGACTTTAAATCATCTTCAAGTAGACGCGTGAAATTTTGGACATTGGCAATTATTTTATGGGAAAATACAGCATTTTTAGTTGTTGTTTTTTTGTGACAGATCTGTGAACAAATGAACAGAAATTAGTTTAGCAACACTTTTCTCTCTATGCAAAAAGGGGGCAGTCATGGCCTAATCGAGGTCCGGCAGGGATTATAGGTGGTGGGAGTGAATTCCCAGCACTCTCTCCACCTTCAATACCACGACTGATGTGAGACCTTTGTTTCCCCAACTGCTCCCCGGGCACCGCAGCAATGGATGCCCACTGCTCCGGGTGTGTGTGTTGTTCACTTCTCACTGCTGTGTGTGCGCGCATGTTGGATGGGTTCAATGCAGAGCACAAACTCCAAGTAGGGTCACCATACCTGGTCACAAGTCACTTAACTTTTTTAATTTTTTTACATTTTCCATTTCTAGTACGCTGTTGTATAAACATACCCTAAACTCACAACTGCTTGTGAGCAGTTACATTACCTCTCACAATAATAACCTGTTTTTTTCAGTTGCAACTTATTTTCCAAACTATGAATCGCTCCTTATTTCTTATTTCTCATTAATTTCATCTTATTTCTTATTTTGTATTTGATTTCACATTTATTCTTCCATCGGAAATGGTGGAAATGGGAACATCACTTCAGAGGCAGAAATAGGACTTCCATACAAAAACATGCAAAATTAACTGACAACCCTTGTCTTTTTCCTGTTGTCTCTGTGGTGCGTAGCATTTTGTAGAAGGCACCCCTCTCAGCGTGCGTTCATACATCAGCAGGATCTCGTCGGTTCCCTACATGCTTCATTGTGGGGATGCCAAGAAGCTCAGTAAAACAAAGCATCCTTACAGCACTTTCTTCAGAAATAATTAAACACTGCTCTCCTGGCTAAAAATACCAGTGTGCATTCTCCTGCTTGGCTGAGAAGCCATTCTTTCAGTCCTGTTATAATTATCAGCCTTCAAGTAATGTGGAGCATATTGTGCTTGTTACAGAGGGACTACCAAGACATGTCATGCACTGTTTTATGAGAAACATTAATAATTTATTACTTGTGCTTAATTATTTAAAGATCACTGTAAACTAGAATTCGAATTCTCCTCTGTTTTTAAGTATTCATTGGCCATGACATAAAGGGGTTTCATTGTGGATATACCGTGATCCCAATTGAGTGTATTAACATCAAAAGGGCAAGGTTATTTGCTGAAATGTATGTATATTATTTTTAATCCTTTAGAAATGGATTAAAAAAAGAAAAGAAAAAAAAGATTTACACTTTAGCACACCTTAAAATAAAAGCAAATATAACATAGTTCAGTGTGATTGTAATGTTTACATTATGTAATGTTTATGCAAATGTGAAGTTTAATGTAGTTACTACTATATTTGTTAAAAATATCACTTAAAATGTAATATTAAATAAACAATAAAGTTCAAATTAAAATCAAGTATTCTACATATGCTTTATTGTTGTATGTTATTCAACACATTGCCGTAATTGTAAGAAAACGCTCAAAAGATTATTAAAACAATTACTTAAATGTTCTTTTAATTTGACATTATTCCAAAGCATATTTTGTTAATATACTTTAACATTTGTGAAAGCATATACAGTCAGGTCCAATAATATTTGACACAATTCTAACATTTTTGGCTCAACACCACCACAAAGAATTTGAAAAGATATGCTTTAACTGCAGACTGTCAGCTTTAATTTAGGAGTATTTACATCCAAATCAGGGGAACGGTGTAGTTTGCATATGTGCCTCCCACTTGTTAAGGGACCAAAAGTAATAGGACAATTGGCTTCTCACCTGTTCCATGGCCAGGTGTGTGTTATTCCCTCATTATTCCAATAAGCAGATAAAAAGTCCAGAGTTCATTTCAAGTGTGCCATTTGCATTGGGAATCTGTTGCTGTCAACTCTCAAGATGAGTTTGACGTTCTGCAGTTAAAGCACATCTTGTTTGTTTCATTTCCAATCCATAGTGGTGGTGTATAGAGCCAAAAATATTAGAATGGTGTCGATGTCCCAATATTAATGGACCTGACTGTAATCTTTACATTCATTTCTGTAATAAAATAATTACTAAAAAAAGTGTGGTTGTGTGCCAAAGGCATTAATAAGCATTAATAATAACCTTTTTCCATTTAAACATGAGAATCTAGTTCTTAGCTGACCATTTAGAGTATATTAATGTCAAGTGATATCATGTAATAAGGGCAATGCTGTTTGACAAAACCTATGTCGTCATTTCAATTTCTATGAACATAATATAAGACGTTTGTTCAGATTGCTAATCATGTAATTTGTTCCTCTGTGCTCTCCAGTGGAGTGGCCCTCTACCAACAAAATAACAGTTAAATATCATGCACGCAGAATTTTGATTGCTTTCCCCACGTACATTCCTGTTTAAAATGTCAGCTCCAGCTTTCACTAAACTCTAATCTGGGCTTTGAGGAACACAAATGCAATAAAGCAGCAGCATTTAGCTTCAATTAACATCCATGCTCTTTGAAAATGGCGAGAGAAAATGGCATTTAAATTGGATAATGAATGATTAAAGCATCTCACCATGCAAGTGGTTATTTGTATTGAGCGATATGTGCCTTGGAGATACAAAAATTAGCTTTGTTTGAGGGCTAGAAATGCAACTGAGGGAGGCACAACACATAGATTAAGGGAATGATGACCTTTAAAACCAGCAATGCAATTTGATACATTTCTTTTTTTAACCAAAGGTTTTGGGAGGCAAAAAAACTGGACATTCACATTTGACAATAGATAATACAGTCTTGCTGCAACAATTCTGATATATGTTTGTCTGTTTGGTGTTTAAGGGTCAATTAAGGACAAATCTCTGTCTGGTATGTATTTGTATGCATTAATTAGGCTAATAGCATAAATAAAGTTTCTGTCATGAACTACTCTACACTTTTTGTATGTTTCTTTTGTTGCAACGTTTGTTTATTCAAACGTACATGATTCCAGTTCAAAATGAACTTATACGATCCATTCAAAGTGCATTTAAGTAAACTTTAATTGATTTCCCTGGCTCAGGGAGTAAGGAGCAATGAAGACTGTAGGGACCATGACAATTGGAAGAGAGTTCATGGACGGAGCTCTCTTCTAATGATCTGATTATCAGAATCAGGTGCATTAACAAAGAGAGACATACAATGAGCTTTAATTGTGCATGTGGGTTTTAAGTAACTTAAAGTAACCCATAAACTAAGGTAAATAACAGTGTGCATGCATCATGTACTCAACACTAAAATAATTCAGTAAACATTAATTTAATTTAAGGTTGTAACATAAAACTACATACATAACTGTACATAGCTGTTAAAAAACTGTAAAGAAATGAAAAACTATAACATGAAAAATTACATGAAATGTCCCTTTAGATCTATCACAGTTTTATACTATATGACAACTGACTGAAAGGTGTTTACTGTAGAATTTCTACAGCGTAAGTTAAAATAAAATGCTGCTGGCTTCTGTATTTGTATAAGTGGGCATTACTATTGCTGGTTTCCATATTGGTAACCTGAACATTTTAATATTTGAAAATATGAAAATAAAAAAATAAAAAATAAATAATAATAATAATAATTAAAACTTCTATTGAAAATGCTTGGGTGCTTTGTTGCAAACCACTGTAAGAACATTCCTTGAGGCAACTGTTGGTAATGCAACAAATGTTGAGTGCTGAGTGTTTTATGCATATTGTCTTTACTTTCTGACATCCATACATATCATGCAACACAGAGGCCATGTTATGTGCTGATTCCCATGCACAATCAATAGAAATAAAATGCTGAGTGTCATGACGAGTAACACTGATAAGAAATAACAAGTGTAATAATATATCCAAAATTATCTTCAGCAATATAATTTAATGTGTATTATGTACACCTTTTTGGATTCTTATTTATTGCATTAGTAAGTTGCCAGAGTAAGTTACACTATAGAAATTAACTATTTTGTACTTGTATGTGACTGGAATTGCATGACTTGAAAATGAATCTGGAATTTGCCATGGCTTGAAAATATAATTTCTTATATCTTATTTTGTAGCCTCAAGCACTGGTATTTTTTTCTAAAAATGTACATAGACTTTTTACCATTATAAATATCATAATAAGCCATATACTTCTCTCTTTTAAATTAATATTTTGACCAACTTGAGCTAATACACACTTAAGTGTGTGATTTCCATAGGAGAGCAGGCTGTAACCAATCAAAATAAAGACAGAGATTTAAAGAGTCAATATTTCAGGAAGCGTAACACAAATATCCACAAACATGCTCAACAGGAAGTTCACAGGAGGTCGTCCTTCAAATTCCAACATCCTGGGAATTTCAAATGCAGATACTTTATGTTCTACATTTCCCCTGAACAGAAAGATACCTGTCACTTAAATACAACACTGAGGGTTAATTGTACCTCAAGGCCAATGCTTCTATTGATTTCACACCATTACTCACTCAAAGCAACTGAATAAAGATCTTGGATAGCTGTCCTGAAGAAAGAGAGCTGTGGACGGCTTGACTGAAATTTTCTTCACCAGTCAGCTACACGGTTTGATTTATTACCCCTGGTCTCCCTTCCGCTTTATCATCCACCTCCCCCATGCAATCTTATCCCAGCGGCTTAACTGTATTTGTTTGGAGCCCATCTGTACAGTCGCTCGACGCACTCCCTTTTTGCCTCTTGTCCATATGAATCTAGCGAGCTGACAGCGCTCTTGCAGGCGGTATCAAGGACGCCATAATTAGGTACTCTCTATTGTTTTCCTCACCTGCTCTTAGCCGATAGATCCCTACAAAAGGGTGTTTGGGCTGTTCTGATTTTAAAAAGGTTAAGAGGAAGAGACAAGAGAGGTATAGCAAAATGCACTTCAGAAAAGGGCACTTCTAAATTTGAGAGGGTGAGAAGGTGGCATTACATGGAGATACTAAACCTCTTCATTAGTCACTAAAACACTGCTTTGTCAATAATAATGCTATTTCTATTATCGTTGCGAAAACGGCCTTCTAGTAAAATGCAAGTACATGAAACTCAAAAGTCCAGACATGTACTGTATGATTCATACAGTATATGAACTACTGTAGATAATAAAGAAAATATGCTATGGTGCTAAAGGGTTATTTGGTGGTTATTATGGAAAGCAGAGTGGTTGCTTGAAGATAGCTCAAGTTAAAAGAGCCTAACCACAAGTCCTGGTAATTGTTGTATCATAATTCAATTAAAGGCATCATATTGATCATAGTGCATCATTATAAACATTACAAAACAAGCTATCACATAATTTCTATTTGCTTTTCAAATTTAGCCTTTATATTGAATCAGTAAAGTTAACTTATGTTCACACATTACTAGAGACAGAACTCACACAACACACAAAAATGAAAATATTTACTTTCTAACCTGTATGACTTACTTGCTTCTGCAGCAAAAAAAATGAGATATTAATTAAAAAAAAAAAAAAGCTGCTATTAGTCCACTCAATTAGTAAAAATTATTTTAATATTTCTTCAGATGTTCCTCTTAAAACACACACACAGACGTTCTTCAATTTCTTTGTGTTTTTAACCTTAAAGGAGCCGTATGTAAGAAATGGCCAAAACTGGTACTACAATCACTTTCAAAATACTGCTGAGCGGTGTCTTCTCCTCCCCCTCCCCGTTGACTAGAGGTTGCCAAAATATACGCGAACAAATTATTTTACCATGGTAACGTTAGGCTACTGTCTCAGATTGTCAGAGAAACAGCCTATACTCGCCTAATGT
>JAUCMT010000154.1:15045517-15077297 GCA_032357475.1 Enteromius thamalakanensis | reverse complement strand
ATCGAAATCGTGAATCGGCCAAACTTTATGAAGAAACCTAGATTTTTTTTTTTTTGCCATATCGCCCAGCCCTAATATATATATTGCCCTATATATCACCAGCATAAAGCTCTCTCCAGATATGGTGCCATCAAGGCCAGATATGGGGTATTATTGCCTCACTGAGCTAACAAACACACAAGCGTCAACATTACACATATACCACAAGTGGTTACGTCATGCTGATACCACTCCACCACTGGGAAAACTCCAGCAATTTGGCCTTATCTAACTGTGTTTGATATGACACAACCGCTGCTGATAGCAAGCAAGACAACTGAACACAACAGTGGGTTAAAGGGGAAAACTCATAGCCAACTTTCTAACAGTGATTCAAAAGACCTGTAAAATACTCTATGAAAGTGTAAAAAAGGTACACCATAAAAATGGTAATAGGAAGTGCTCTTTGCAAACTGATGCTAATTATCTATAATGTGTAATGTGTTGTGTTATTAGTGTTAGTCTAAGCCATCCCAAAATACCGCATTTAAAATAAGGTAAACAGCAGAATGAGCAGATAAGGTATTAATGTAATTAACACATCAATTATTATTCTATTAATTAATACCTTTGTCCATCAAATATGCATTAAATTGACCAAAAGTGACAGTAAAAATCACTTATGTTATTACAAACAATTTCGATTTCATACAATGCTGTTCTTTTGAATTTTCAAATCCTCAAAGACTCCAGGAAAAGTACCACGGCTTCCAAAAAAAATAACTAAAAGCAGCACAACTGTTTTTAACATCGATGTACAAAATGTACCCTGAGCAGCAAATTATTATATTAGAATGATTTCTGAAAGATACCGACACTGAAGACCGGATTGCCATCTTCTGAAAATTCAGCTTTGTTATCAAAGGAAAAAAATTACATTTTAAAACATACTAAAGTTGCTTTAAATTGTAAAAAAATATTACATTAGCCTACTTGTTTACTATATTTTTGATCAAATAAATTCAGCTTTTTACATTTGTTTTTCAAAAATATGTTTTCATAAACATTTAATTTAATACAAATTTATAAATACTGTCTAAGTGAACAAAGCTGAAGAGGATTAACAGCAAAAAACAAATTGCACTTCCAATTATGAAACAACTAAATTTTTCAATACATAGTAATAGTAGGAGGAGCAGTTCTTCTGGAGCTTTACAGAGGCAGCAATGCAGCAGGGGCAAAACCCAACCAATGCAACACAGCCAACTCAGCAAAGTAGTGTACCACAGTCGCTTCCAAAGACTGACGGCATGATGACAAGCCAAGAAGTCTGCTTACACAGAAAGCATTTTGCATACAGTTATTTTCCTTCGCCGTTCCACTCTAGCTGCTCATTTATCAAAATGACGAACGGTCAAGGACAAACACTTTGTAAGCAATCAACTCCTTATCTTGTCCCTGAATAGCACTCCAGTATGTTCTGCAGTTCATATGAGTAGAAACAAGGCATCTGACATGAATTAACGAAAAGGCCAGCTGTAATAAAGCTTGCAGCTGCAAAACTGCTGTGTACCGTGTATTAGATTCTGTGCAAAGCATTTTGAAAACAGACAGAGATAAAGTGGTAAACTAGCTCCACATTTCAGCAGACAATGCTTAAAAGGCAAACTCATTTCTTATCAGTGCTTATCAACAATCTGCGTTGAGCAGTGAGGAGAGCGAGAAAGAATATCATTACTCAATATACAATACAGAGGGGTGGAACTGGAGTTGATGCGAGTCCAAAACAAATCTGTTGTTTTCTGGCCATGAGTCCTGGCAGCCCTGTGGAGCAAAGAGGTTGTCTGAGGCCAGTTCTGTTTTGGGTTTAGGCATCTCGCTGGTCCACTTATGACACTTTGCTTTGTTCTCTTCTAATGTACAGTGGGAAAGAATGCTCCTCAAGAGAAAAAAAAGGCCCTCTGCTGGCCCATGTCCAATTACACTAATATACTTAAGCTGCGTGGCCTCCATTTTTCACATTCCAGTGCCTTTCATGTGCAAATCCACAGCTGTTGACAAGCATTTGGTATCCACTATGATTTATTGACCCTTAATAAAAACATCCGAGATGGAGTGTAGCTCCAGCCTCATCATCAGCAAGCTATGAAGGTGTTAGAAAGCTTTGTTAAGGGGGCGGGAGGCCCACAAACGACGTTACCCGTCGTGTTCATGAAAGACTTCTCAGCGCTTTGCTAGTGATATTTACAGTACAATGAAAGAAACCAGAGTCTCTGATTCACATAAAAACAATGGAACAGTTAGGATTTCTGAGGTTTTTCATGAATAATTGTATATCATGAGCTCTAGCTCTAAATATGGGCTCATAAACCACTGTTGAAGTCTGTGAAAGCTATTCCCATGCACTACTGGTCTTTACCCCTTAAATATTATCTATATACTGGGGGTATACTGAGAGAGAGGCTGGGGAGGAGGGACAATCAGTGTTTTGTCCAAATTTCTAAGAAGAATTTTTAAACTGACATCCACTTTTACATTATCTAAAAGTAACGTTGGCAGTTTTCCAAATGGTGCATATGCATGTGTGTGTGCACAAAAATGTGTTGTCACATCCAAAATAAGTTTAAGTTTTTTTATTTTCAATTTGTGTACTGTGTATATTTATTATGTTTATATAAACACACACATACTGTATTTACATGTAGAAATGTGTACGTTTACATTATATAAATATTTAATATATAAAACATATTTCATAAACATAAATGTGCGTGTGTATTTATATATGCATAAAAAACATACACAATACCAACATTATTAATAGCACTAACATATATAATAAGAAAATTGCACATGATTATTTATTCATTTATTATAATTATATTGTTTTTATATTTATTTTCCTAAAAGTTATGCATCAGCGTACCTGCAATTATTTTATTTCACTAGTAATACAAAAACAAGCAAAACGATTTTTATCAAAGCTCCGTGAGTAACGTTAGCATCATTAAGCAGCGCTATTCTTTCTAAACCAAAACCATGTCTCAGCACGAGTTAAGAATCTCTCGTCTGGACACGTTTATTAATCAGATGTTGACTAAATTCTAAAGAGCACGGATTTAATCTTCTTAACACCCAAGAACCACATCCAAAACAGAGGGAGACGATACGTCTCATCCTTTGCTTGTAACCGCCAGCGTTACCTCAGAACTAGTCAAGCATTCAATACAATATAACAACACATAAACCGAGCTAACTCGGCTAGCTCAACAGCCGACCCCCCAAACACTGCTCAACGGAAGACAGCGTGCTTTGCAAAACATTGTTCACAATGCTAGAAAACTAACCTAACGAATAACGTAACGTATCGGGCATATTTTAACGGCATTCCGCCTAACGTTAAATCACAAATACCGCTAACGTTAGCTATGCTAACTAGCCGGCCAGTCTTCACGGAGGGGTTGATTTCCGCCTTGCTCGGAGACGCTCATTCAATGTAGCAGAGGTTCAGTGAAGGAATAATGGCCGTTAGCCACAGACAAACGCTGTGACTCCGACAACGACTCTGGGAAGTGTCGGCACCCTTAAAACCGATAAACTGCTGACAGACTCGTGGTCAAAACGTCTGGTAGCAACTTACCTCTCCGCGGAAGGTGAAGGTCTGTCGCCACCGGACGTTTATTTAGTTTCTGGGGAGAATGAAATTCAGAAATTTCCGAGAATAATCCACATGTACGGTTTGCCACGGGCGTGTTTTCGTTGTCGTCGGTTGGAGCTGCAAATCCACTTGAGCGCCGCGCGCCTGTCGCGTGAGAAACTAGGCTGCTCTCGCGCTCCCTCGATGGGTTCGGCCTTCTCGCGCTCCTCGTCTGTTTTTCTTTCTCCTCCGTCTGTTTTACTCGCGTTTCCGCCCTCTTATCTCCAAACGGCTTTGATTCGAGAAGAGCAGTTCGTGCCCATTCTGTCTAGTTGTTTTTCGCAGCGGCGACTGTAAATACACGAAGCGACTGCAGGAGAATCTCTGCGGTTCAAGAGATGACTAGAGTCCGTGTGTGACTGACTGCTGCTGCTGGCAAAGCAAGAGTCCGCTGGACGTCAAGTGCAGTTTCTCAGCTCTTAAAGGGCCAGTGTGCTTATTTTGAAAATAGGTCCCACTGCTATGTAAATCACAACTCGACAGAAGATATATATGAATAGAATATGAAGACAGACTAATACAAATATGCTGAAAAAACATGCAGAGGAAATTAAAAATATGTCATTTAAAAACAAAAATGTGTGGGGGTTACAAGCAGCATTTATGAGTTTAAACAAGCAATGTTCATTTTTAGCAACAGACAGATAGACAGACAGATAGATAGATATTAAATGTTTTACTAACAAAATTCAAATGGTAAATACGGAAAACAGCTGCTCAAAAACAAACTCTTAAACTGTAATGAAATTTAAATATAATTTCTGTTTAACACTGATAATTGTCATTAACAACTATTAAACTAGTATAACAAATAAAACTATAATACAGTACATCAAATGCTAAATCAAACACTAAAAAACATTGCAAAAAAAGATTCAAACATTTGAATGTGATGATTCATCAAAATATTTATTTTCATTGTTTAATTGTTTTTATTTATTCATTTTGTTTTTATTATTATTTTATGTACATTGTTAGGAAATAATATAAACAATTTGATGCAAAAAATGCGAGGTTTGCATGGTATAGTTCACTTAAAAATGAGATAACTTAGTAAAAAAAAAAAAAGAAACTCACACCCGGCCCCATGTCAGCTAAGGACAGCCCTGTCTGACACTTGCATGGATACAAACGTATATGACTTCCTTTCTTCTGTGGAACAATGTTGGCAACCAAGCAGTTTCAGTTCCTATTGATTTGCTTTATTTAATAGTTTTTTCTATGAACAAAAACTACAATGGAAGTCAATGGGAACCAAAACTGTTTGGCATTACCAAATCCAGGAATTTGTGACTTCATTTACTTAAACCGCAAAAGTGATCTAAAATAGTTTAAAACGGCCAAACTAAATATCAAAGGTTCTGTCATCCAAATGAAATATCACTGCATTTCCAGAGAACACATGCACTCTTTGGCAAATGGCTCTTGCAGGCACTAATGTGCTGTACCCCCTGAGCTGCATCTCTCCAGGCCCTCCACATCTGGGCTATTTGAAGCCCGTGGAGACGCAAGCTGTGGATACAGTGTTTTAACATTGAAGAATAGTGTCATAGAGATCACACTGTGGGCTCAGTAAGTGACCTGTGGTTTCGCTAATGATCTGAATCCTTTTCTCTGCAGCTCAGCCACCCACGGCCATCAGGCCACGCATCCGTGACGCTCCAGAATTAATCAACCTTTCACACACAATCTTCCCGAGGAGTCTTATGTGTCAACAGAGTCCCATTTCCATACCTCTGCGTAAATGATGTTGGCCCGCTAGGGGCATATTGTTTGTGTGGGCAGCTCCTTTATTCAAGCCCTTGTGTAATCGGCGGTTTATACTGTAAGCATCATTACATGTGTTCCTGCTTTTCTAAAGAAAAACAACATGGCGGTGATCTCACAGGATGATTCTCTGACACACAGCCACCTCGTATCGTTGCCTCTTGGTGTGGATCTCGTGTGTGAGTCTGCCGATTTGCATGTTGACATTTACAATAGATGTGTGTCAGGGTAACCTTTAGAGAGCTAGCGGAAAAAAAAACTAAACAAAAAAAAACAATCTCTGAATTGACATTCATAAGAGTGAGTGAGTTCATTTTCACATTGCCTCAAATGTTGAATGTTTCAGTGCTCTTTCATCTTGATGGAGAGGCCAAAAATGAAAATCTTCACTTATTCACCCTCAAATTGTTCTAAGCCTGTATGTGTTTCTTATATTATGAAAATCTCCGGGGACCATAAGGTGCTTGGTTTGCAACATTCTTTAAAACATCTTCTTTTGCGCTCCGAAGAAAGAAACTCTACAGGTTTGGCACAACTCATCATAGATAGTGACATATTTTGGGCTTTAAAACAAGAATAGTGTTGAAAGCACACTGTTTGGTATTTTGATCAGATTTCTGTTAAATATATATTTATGCCTTAGCCATCAGATCCAATTATCTGCCTGGAAAAGTGTCTTATGCGTAACAGAAGACAAGGTTGGGTTTGACCTACATTCAGTTTCCAAGTTGCTCCATGATGTCAGGGTTTGTTTTTCTTTAGCTGTGTTTTTCTTTCTGCTCTGCAGTCTTTTTATTCTCTTTACCCATCCAGTTTTCCGCCCATCCATACCACCGAACCACCATCCCTCCCTTCCTCTGTCATTCTCTCTCTCTTGGGTCACACGCCACTGAAAAGGAAAAAGGGTTGTTTATTTTATCAAAGTTCCCCAGAGCCTGAAGTGTCACAGTGTTATCTCACCCTCCATCTCTACAATGGCCAATTACTCAGCACTGCGATAAAGTTAAAGCAGTTACAGTTGGCTGTCTCTGTGTGTGGATTAACAGACAAGCAAACCCAGTAGGGTATATCAAAAATTGCAAGTGCATTCCACCACCCATTATAACTTGAGCTTATTTTTATTGTTTTGCAATGGATTTCAATGTAGTTATCATATAATAATCTGCCCGTGAAAAACAAGCTCAGAGATTTTGATGAGAATTGCTTAAATGTGTAAGAGTAAAACAGCTCAGATATATTTATTGGAATTAATGAGTTAATAATTCATGCTATTTCCAAATAATATTTTTTTTGTGTATACACACATCTATTCAAGATGCAAGAAAGACACATTTTTACTTTTCATTTAATGGTTACACCATATAACATTTTTACAGTCAATAAATTTGTGATCTAACAAAGTAGCTACAGATATTTTCTCGGATTGTGACATACATCCAGGTGTGAATTATCAGGAAAAAAGAGCAGGGTACAATCTATTGGTAAACGGTTTTTATTTAATATGTTTTAAATATAACATGCATGAATGAATCATTTGCAATAATATAAGCTCAACATGCATTTAGCTCCTTGAAGAGAGTGTTCTATTCATAATAAGGCTTTCTAAGTGAAAATGTCCTCTCGTCTAAATGAATTATTTTATCAGAAATACTATTGTCGGATATGTCGGATTTTGATGTGCACAAACAATGGGAAGGACTTTTATCACTGGAAGAAGCTAGCGTTATCATTGAACATAGATAACCTGATAATTGATGGGACTAGAATCATGTGGATTACTTGTGGATAATTTTTATCAGCTGTTTGGACTATTATTCTGACGGCACCCATTCACTGCATTATATCAGGTGGTGCTCCATATCTGTTTCGATGAAAACAAACTGATCTTGGATGGCCCGAGGGTAAGTGAATGTAACAAATTTACATTAAAAAAATTATTCATCTTAAGTACAGTCAATTTTCTATGTTGTCTTCAACAGTTCTTTGGAGAATCTACTAATACCAAGCTTTCAGTAGTCTCTCTATATTAAACTAAAAACTACATTTGGGTTGAAAGATTCAGTGGAAGCAAAGCAGTGGAAGTCCCTCTCACCACAAAGCCTTCCTCTTCTGGTCTTTTGTTCTGTCAGGCTTTGGGAAAAAAAAAAAAAATTTGCTTGGCTGCGCACACACTTTCATATCTAAGCCGGCATCAAAGTCTTATCCCTGCTGGTTCTTCTGCAAGCAAAGCTTTAGCTACAAGCTATTGATTTCAAAGGCTCTAAATTGGTGGTTATCTAGCAGAGAGCCATTAGCCTAGCTCAAATTAATGATGAGCAACATCAACAGAGGCAAGCGGGGAGAGAGAGGGGGTTAGAAATGATGGAAGGCGCTCAAAGTAGCTCTCCCTGTTGATACAGCTGAAGACATTACCGTGGCACAAAAGTGACAAATGAATTTGGCTGACAAGAAAGAGAAAAAGAAAACGCTGCTTTTATTTATATACTCTCAGACGGATGGTTACTTCACACAGCCACATCTGTGATAACATTTCCACATGCTGGATTCCTCGGACAGATCATCTACATTCCAGACTCTCACCACACAGATTATTCAAAGCACACACACACACACGCGCGCACGCGTGCATGCGTTATTCTTTCTGTTACTTCTCATCTGCGGAAATGAAAACTGTGAAAAATGAACCCATTTTAGGCATTACATAATTAGTCTACAAGGAAAAAGTAATAGGAAAAGATTTGAGCGCAGATATTAAAAATGAGGAGACAGATTTGGAACGGCGCGGGGGTTATATATAGCACCGTTATAATTATTTCACAAATTCTCAATCAGCAGAAGAAGGACAGAGAGAGGTGTACGCTCTTCAAGTCTAGACAAAATTTAACGTACCAAAGCTGGTATTCATTACAGCAACCAGAGAACAGGGGGAACATTCCGGAGAATTATCCCTCCCCAGTCGAGAGAGAAAAAGAGCTAGAATAAAAGAATAGAGAATATGAAGAGCAGGTGACATTTGCTCAAAAAAGGCAAGAGAAGGAACAGAAAATATGTCTGTATGAAATACAACATCAATAAAAGTGAGGATGTAGGGTGGCCTTTAAATTAATCTCATATCCTCTAGCACACACACACATACTCGGAAGATCTCTGGCAGAATGGCTGTAGGGTGTTGAGTAATGGTAGAGATAAATCATCAGCTCTTCAATGTTTCTCGCTCTGTCTAGAGGAAGAAGAGCATGGCTTTAGGGTTTATGGAGTCAATACGGTTTACGTACACAAACCTCAGAATCTATATTACTGATAATGTCTTAAAGTTATACACTGTAAACATTTCAACCCGCTAAAACTGAAGAGTTCAACTGCAGCCTTAAATTTCAAGGATATTTAAAGAAACATGCTAAGTTAACATACACGTTTATATCATAAACAATGCTACAGTCAGCTATTCTCCATTGAAAATGTGGAGTTGTTTTTGCCAGTTGGTGGAAAATATAGCATATTTAATTTCACCCATCGTTATGTACGCTTGTTCTTGTTGGTGTTGTCAATCTGGCAACCTGTAAGCATCAAGTCTGAGGAGGAGGGGCCGGGTTTGGAAAGCAATACTTAGCAACTTTAAATGGATAGTTCACCCAAAAATGAAGAATCTGTCAGTAATTACCCATCCTCATGTCGTTCTAAAGCCCATTGTTCATCTTTCACCAAGACATTTTGTACAAATAAAAGTATTCTTGGTAAAATTATGGTTTATGTCACATGGGTTATTTTACTGATCTCCTTGCTATGTTTCTGGACGTTGATCGTGTTTACCACATTGCTGTCTTTGGGAGGGCCTCTTAGAATGCATAAAAAATATCTTCATTTGTTTTCCGAAGATGAATGAGGGTCTTACGGGTTTAGAACATCATGAGGGTGAGTAATAACTGACATCATTTCAATTTTTATCCCTTTAATTACTGATAAAAAGAAATCATAACATCAAGTAGAAATTCTTTTGAATAGAAACAAATATGTTATTTAGCAGTATCACATGAGAAATGGTGCTGTATTGTACGTGATATTTCTTTTATGCAACGGTTCAATAAACAAGTTCATATTGAGTGTCTTCACTTTGGCCAAAATCTGTTTGGAACGCACAAACACAGACGACACACCGATAGCTCTAACTATAAGTATAATGCCACAATTTTCACAACAATGGCACAGAGCAACAAAATTGTTGGATTTACTTTCAGAACGATTTATCAAGCTGAAGAATTGTTCTGTTGTCTATTGTAGTCAATGGTACAGTGCTGTATAAAGCACAAAACACATAAAAGTCATTTTCAAACCAAGCAGCCAGCAATTTTGAATGAATTTCATGTTGTGTGGAATTCTACATATTTCGCCCAAACAATGGTAAATGTGATTGGACCTTTTATATTACACTGATTTCAATTGATAGCCTAATACTCAACAGCTGTTTATAAGCACTGTTTGTTCATATCACACATTTATGCTTAGTCTTTAAAGGTGCAGGAGTGATTTTTGCCCAACAATGTTGATATTTGAAACAAACACGTCCTACCCCAATAAGACCAGGGCGCTATTTTAAAATCTCCTCCCCATTTACGTAAAAAAGTGAAGATGGCACACAAGCATATATTTATATACTATTTATGTATATATATATATATATATATATATATATATATATAAAAGCAGATAAGTTGCGTAAAATTAATAAAAATCAATGTTACACCTATCAAGAAGAAACAGCGTAACCTAGTCTCAGAGTAATTCATATTTTATGATGTGGCTAATTTGTGACTTCACTTATACCAATTCATAAAATTTTTCCCAATTCGTATGAATTTATATATGAATGATCTACAACTAACCCCACCCATAAGCCTACGCGTCACTACAGTAGTTTTTAGACATCGTACGAATTGGTTGTGAGACTGTGTTGCCTGATTCGAACCCTTCGGTTCTCTCCAAAGACCTCCGCAGGTCCTACGTCTTGCCTGATCATAGCCCTTCTTTTTAATGTTTTGTTTCTTTGGTATTTTTCTCTCTTTTTTTTATCTGCCACGTCTCTCTATCTATAGTCGATCTACTAATATCGATCCTGTGCACTTGAACTGAGCACTCCCTTCTCGCTATCATTACAAGATACGCCTCCTTACTGCTGATTTGCTACAAGTGGGACTCGGTGTGATGCTGTGGTCAAAAGCGTTTTTCAAAAATCACTTAGTGCACCTTTAAGAACATGCAGCGTTAACCAGTCTCCTGCTTTTGACATCTGATAGAGCACTTGCTGAAAACCACGTCAGATTAGAGTAGATGAGTGGATAAGGTGTGAAATTATTTGTGATTCAGTTTGAATCATTTGGACAGTTCACTCACACATTCATGTTTAGTCTGAATTAAGACAAAGCATACACATAAATTTATGTTGTATAAAGTTCATTATTGTTACTACAGACTGACCCTAACCTACAGCCTAAATTTAAACTAAAAGATATTTGTCTGTTTCTCTTCACATTTCGGGACGAATCACAAATACACAAGTGTGCAGCACAGTTTTTTTTACAGGAAATAAATAAAAGCTTACATGTACCAAGTAGTAACCCGTTGGGTGTCCAGAGCCTTTAGTGTATCACTCTTCTGTCTTTTTTCTCTCTCCTTTTCTTTGGTTCTTTAGCAGGCATACACAGATGGCCCTATTGACCACTCACATACTTGACATTCCAGCCTGTATTCCAGTGTCTGCCTTCCTCAGGCCTGCTGCCAGTGCTCTTTTCCCCATTCCTTTTTTCTGTCTCAAGTTGTTATGGTCAGCACTCTCAGAAAAGTGTCTTTTGGTACTAAGTACAGCCTGGTAGACTGCAATCACAGCACTCTCTGTACAGCCGTATGTTACACACACACACAGATAAAAAGAGAAACCACCCACATTTTCCAGAATAACTGTAATCTGCAGTCTGCAGAGATGAGGACAACCAGTGAAGGATTATTAGTGGTAAAAATTCAATAGAATAGGTCTCATTTCCTAATGACTAATCTGCGTTTTTACATACAGATCATGATTTCTGTAAAAATCTGTAAAATTCTGTCATCAGTTACGTTCTAAGACCTTCTACTGTACCATCTTTAAAACACAAATCAAGATATTTTTGATGACATCAGAGAGCCACCTGTCCCTCCATAGACAGCAACACAACTGAAATGATCCAGACACGTGGTAAAAACATCAGTAGAAATATTATTAAATATTAAACATTAAAAATATTAATTAAGGACAGAATTTTCACTTGTGTGAACTAATCATTAAATGTGTTTCGTACTAAATTAATTCTAAATGTACAAAAAAAACACATGGTTTTGAGTTTGCTTTGAGGATGGCACACTTTTGATGCATTGTTTGAGGACCTTGCTGCACATTCTAGCGAGACTGTGTCTAGAGAGCATCAAAAACACTGCAGAAACCTTTATATGGTAATGGTTTGGGCGTTTTTTTATGTTAATTACTAACCTCCAGCATACAATGGAGGTACATTCATTTTAAAAACACCTTTATTAAGTATTAACAACCAATTTAAGTGTGTATAATGTTTTGTGAACAAGTTCTCCTGTGTGTGTAAAATACAAGTACTACACGCAATTGAGCAAGACCAAATACCGCTAGCAATCTGTGCTCTTTATATAAAGTGATGTCCATTTCCAACAAGTGACAGTTTTGAGATGGAATGGCAATCACATTTGCCAAAAACAAATCGATATTTAGGCATTAGAAGATCACAAAGACCTGGGAGTGATTTAGCTTCACTAAAGCAAACCGCTCATAACACCTCAGCAGCCGCTTAGTAACACCAAAGCATCAAGCACCATGGACTTTTTCTTTTTATTTCCAACCTTCGTGCCACAAGAGAGTACAGTTGTTTGATATTTCCACAGGCTATTTTTGAGTTCACAGTCAAAGAGAAAAGAGTTTTGAGTCGGTCTGTCTTCCAAGCAGGAACTTGGCACAAACCATGAAGGAGAGAAGACAGACAGCCTTTAGATCGGAAAATCCCATATTCATCAAAGAGAGCCTATTAAAATGCTCTCCTGCACCTTATAACTCTGCAGGGATCAGGAGATATCAGGGAGTACAGAAGGGAAAAATAAGGACGCCGCGTTAACATTTGGGAAATGGATGATCTGCGGTGCTTAAAAATGCAGCAGGCAGGGAAGTAAATCTTCCGAGATTATCAAGCCACGATCCACTGAACGTATCATAAATATTTATGCGCTTACAGACATATTATCTCGCTGCATCAAAACAAGAGGGCATCATTCATGAATCTCATACATAAACCCTGCGCATTCTCCCCGAGCTGAATAAAATAACTCATCCCGTGCGATTTTTTTTTTACACTGCTCTGTCAGTTTACTTGCCATGAATAAGGTGGAGATCCACAATGGGAGAACATAAAGACGCAAGTTCAAGGATGGAGGAGAAAAAAATAGGAGAGCTTGCCAGCATACTGTAGGAGGATAAAAGACAGAGCAAGAGAGAGAGGGATGATGGGGTGGAAGGAGAGAGAGGGTCATCTGGGGGGCTGGAAGGCCATAAATAAGGCTAATGAAATGACCGTGCTTTAGATGGCTGAGGCCCAGGCCTTTAGCCTGATTTATTCTGATTGTATTCCAGCACACAGCAGACCCATCTATCCAGCTCTCTCCCTCTTTCCTCCTCTCTTCCTATCACCCACCCCCACCCCAGACACACACATCCTATTCCAGGGTACTAATATCATGTTGCTCGGAGATATCTAGCACCCACAACCATGAGAAGAGGGAGGGGTAAGAGCCAGGGGTGTAAATTACTTCAGTAATTGTGCTTCATTACTATAATTACGTTTTATTTTGGGCAATTTGTACTTTACTTGAGCACCATTGAAACTTAATGTTCGCACGTTTACTCAAATTACATTTCTAAGGAAGGGATGACACTTTTTACCACTTATACAAAACCTTTTCACATTTCTGGTGTCGGAACATTTAAGTAAACGATATAGGAGGGTAAACATTTACACTTATGAGGCACGCGAGAAGATTGTAAACATCAATTTAATTAAATATTATTTGCTTTGGCAACAGCAAAAAAAAAAAAAAAGTGTTTTCAAAAAAGGAAAAAGTACGAGATTGATTATAGCAGTCAGAAAATTAAATAATTAAACAAGTCTCATTAAATAATTAAAGAACATGAAAATGTATAATAAAATATTTTTATTTAAATTTATGCAGTTTGTGAAAATGTCTATTTGGAGGCCCCCAGGAGGCGTATACCAAGGATACGGTAAAATAACTTAAATGTATTTCAATTAATAAATGATTGTTCTTTTATGAAAATTATTTAAATAATCAACTGAAGAACAGTTCTTAAAGATGCTGGAATCACAAAATACACATTTTACTCGATCATCACAGTGTAGTGGACCAGTCTATACTTATATTTTACATAAACATATTTTGTGTCTTTCTGAAGTAACAAATCAAATATCTCTGTAAATTGGACATGCTTTACAAAATAAATAAGAGTTTCTGAACTAAAGCATTGCGTTTTAATTATAACCATCACAAACCTGACCGAGTGTGAACAATCATTCAACAAGTATAAACTATTATACTAAAATATCAAACAATATTGAATGTTTAACGATTTCAGTTAGCAGGTTACTGTTTAACATCTGGTGATGTGCAATTAAACGTGGAAGTGTTTTTACTTTTCTTCAGTCAGTCAGGTTTTGGCTAGACACTTTGACTCTATGTTTTATTTCGCAGTACCTGCTAAGAGCTTTCCCAGGCCAGAACCTTGAGGGTTAACTGCTTCCTGAGGCTCCTGTTCATTTCAAGGTCTTTCATCTTCTCTGTCTAATACGTACCAGTCTAAAATCTCAGTCGGACTGCAAAAACCAAGGAAGATTTCTCTAAAGTGACAGCACACACTGTGTAATATTGGAACATTTGGAGTGGATGTGTGTGTGAGAGAGAGAGAGCTAGAAATCTACACGTCTCTGCAGCGACATTATTCATCACAGCCCGCAGCAACACTTCTGTGGACTTGTGTTTCATCCATTTGTTAGAATCTTTCTGCTTCTCTCTCGTTTTATCATAAACACACATATCCACGGCAAAGACGGATGTCTTAACATCACACTGTGATATAGAGATTCTGTTTCAGTTGTTACGTCTTTATCGGCTCTGCTTCTCTCCGCTGTATGTATGATTGTGTTGTCGGGAGATATTAATAACAGGCCCACTGGGTGCTCGACAAAGACTCACATCAGTTATAATTATCAAGCTTATAGAGGGATGTAACAGGAGAATCAGTTCACACCAGTTGTTCCTCTCCATACGCTTTTATGAAACCATTACTGAGTTTCTAGGCTTAATGTTGGGTGGATTTTTTGGGAATAGCATATGATGTTGACAGATGTAAGTAACAGAGGAGAATGTAGAAATAGAATCAGAATGTGGCAGACTTGAACCTGCATCGTCCACATGAGCACCATGGCTCAAAACTGATTCTAATGGAGTTCGGCATTAACACATGCTGCTGTAGGCTAAGGATGTGATAGTCAGATAAAAAAGGTTGCAACACATTTAGAAATAGATTTAATAAAGCCTGCGGCTATTTTGGGGAATTCCGCCTGTTTTTGCCTACCAAAATGAAAAAGCTTCCCATACCCACATGCAGAGGTGTATATACAAAAGATTGGCATCATTTTAAAGGAAACATTTTGAAATTACATAAACACTGTTGAAATTGATTTATAGAGGTGCTTTTTATTTTATTTTTTGTTAAATGAAATTTGAATGTGTATAGTTCAGGGCCTGAGTGCCTCAGCTCCCTGCAGACAATTTTATTTGTTTCCAACACATGCCAGCAAGCACAGGGAAAAGGAAATGTATTTCTATCACAATCTATGCAAGAGTTATATTCTATATAAAAATGTAAATCCGCCGGCGGGTCCAAATGGCTCCGCAGAGTCTAAAAGGTTAAATTGAATTGCTGAGTTTAAATTGTGGAAGCAAATAGACTAGATTTGCAAAGAGAATTCAGTGCAGGTAAAGTGCATTAATAGTTGCATATAATTAACAAGTAATGATCTATAAAGGGCTGAGTTGTGCTTGTTTTTGTTGATGTTTTAATTTTTGTGTCAGGCAATTATGCAGTACTTTTGACCCAGAGACATTGATTTAGACGTATTCAAACTAAACTACAGTGTAAACTACAACTGCATCATCTGCGTCAATATTTCGAATTTCAACAGCTCTAGATTGGCCCAGAGTAGATGTCTCAAGTCAGCACATTTTAAACTTTTGCGTGCTCATACTGGTAATCTTGTGTGTTCACACACAGCAGCATTCCAGCAGTTTACTGGTAATGATACAACTTCTCATACTGGTAAATTGCCAAGAAAGAGTTTAGCTGTATTTTTGAAATGGTTCTGTTCACACATGATCTCTTAATGGTAATTTACTAGTAAAGTCTGTTTGTGGGGCTAATGACAACATGGCGACAGTATTACAACGTCCAGATTACTTTCATACTATATGCATTCATACTACGTAGAACATACTTTTTAGCGGTTGCCAAGTAATCACTTCAGATAATTCAAAATAAGCACTTAAGAGTATTCAATTTCAGACCCAGCATGTGTCTCATTTTTTAAGGCTACACCTTCCAGAAGAAACAATTGTCAGCTGCATTCGTCACTTCAGCCTTCACAACAAGACACCAAATGATTTGGGAGGTCATCAAAATCTGCAGTTTCATTAAACATCAATGTTAAATTAACAGATTAAAAAAGTAATGCCTATATGTATATATTTTAATTCTAGATTTTTTTTGGTGATAAAATGTTGAGTGTTTATTGTTTTGCTGATATATTTTCTTGATTATATCAGTGAAGAAGTATGTGACCCTTGACCACAAAACCATCCTGGTATTAAACAAACAAACAAACTGAGATATAGCAGCCATAGATCATCCGAAAGCGGAATATATAAGCTTTCCATTTTTTCACTGATGTATGGTTTGTCAGGATAGGTTTGTTAGGATATTTGGATATTATATTATACAACTATTTGAAAATCTGGAATCTGGGAGTGCAAAAAATTGCCTTTAAATTTGTCCAAACGAAGGCCTTAGCAATGCATATATCAAAATCAAATGCATATTACTAATCAATAGTATATCGGGTATTGCTAACATATGGTTATGATGGTTTTGTGGTATTCTGAATTGTGCCAACCTTATCTGATTAGCAGAAGAGATACATATTTTCAAAAGAGCTGTGCCGTTGTCACTTTTCTGAAAGCAAACGTGGAGACCCACCACAAAGAAAACATTAGTGGAAATCATACATTAACATACCTCTGAGATGTTTTCTTCAGTCACCTTTAAAGCGATTATCACAGACGACCACATTTTGAGAAGTTCTGCTAATTGCTTTCCTTGGCCTCTTACTTAGGTACTTGACAACCTCTTTACTTAAATTTCCAATAATGGTCAGCGTCGGTTGAAGCCAGCTCCATTTGACTTGGCACACGCTGTGGGTAATTATACAGCAGAGAATGAAGTGGCATTCAGGTTATACAAAGAGCTGTGAGCTGGCAGAGGGATGAAAGAGGTAGAGGGCGAGAAGAGGAGAAAAATAGAACACCTCAAACTGCTTTCAAAGGATCTCCAGCTTTAAAAGAAGCGAATGGTGGGGACTCGTGCGTGGGAGGTCTGGAGAGAAGAGTGGGTCGGACAGAGAAAGAGAGCGGAAAAATGAAGAGATATCTTTTGGATGGTTTACTATTTATTTGTATGCCTTTCTTCTTCTCCTTCACAGAGCGTCATCCTTCTTTCTCTGAGGGTGGGCTGTTTTTCTCTCAATGTGAGTGTTGTATGAGTCAGCGCAGCGGGCCCACGCATTACCCGTGCACAGGACAAAAGACAGGAAGAGAAAAGAGAGCAGGCTCAAGCTGTTTATACGCTCTGCTGTTGCTAGTCAGATATACCTCGAACAAACTCCAAAACAGCGCCAGTGATATTTATTCCCTCTATGAGCACTGGGACACCCCGTCTATGATGCAAGCATTTGACATGATCACCCCTAGAGTACCATGGTACATAGGACCATGGGTGTAGGAAAAATCTGGGATATGGAGGAGCTTATTATAAACCTTATCAGCTTAGCTCATGAATATTAAGTGCCTAATTCACATACATTAGGATTACAGGGGCTGACTTTGGATTAATTAAAAGTTATTTTCACATGGTTCTTTGCACAATATTTTTTCCGTAGTGCATTATTTGTAAACTAATAGATTTTGATGTTTGTGTTGGCGCCAAGAGCCTCGTGGTTAGTCTGCTGACATACAGAGAAACGGTGCTTGTGGCAACTCTACTTCGATTCCTCTCTCAAGGTTCTTGCTGATACTGCCTTCCCTCTCTCTACTCATTGCTTTCCTGTCAGATCTCCACTGTCCTGTCCCCAGTAAAGACCAATAAATACATTTGCATCACACAGCAAGCTCAAAATGATTCTAATGGAAATTGTAAACTTGCTAGTTGGCGCACCTGGTACAGCATCACAACACTATTGGTTATGTATAGGGTAGAGTTATGTGTACATTATTTTTAAATGCAATACAGCATTAGCCTTTTAGGACCACTTGCCAGACATTTCATTATGGTGATTTGACAATGACAACATGGTAAAGGAGAAAATTACAAGAAATAAGTACTTATTCAAAATAAGTCACAGCCTTAATGCACACAGCTTGTTGTGTAGCCTTTTACAGTATGCTCCATTTTGACTGAGTGCACACTAGAAAGTTTCATCCTTGCCCAGTGTTTGTGATATTTCTCTCCAGAATTTATGTCCAATAAAATGTCTTTGTACATAGTACATTATGTGAGAGAGTCAAATAAAACTATGCCAAATCTGATCAGAGGTCAGACTTAAATTTTTTTTTACTGCGAATGAAAACATCCTGCATCCTAAGTTTTAAATCTAAAAGTTCACCCTGAAAAGAAAGAGTTGAATCCATAAAACTAGTTTTTTTTTTTTTTTTAAGTTTTCATATCTTGTAGTCAGTCAGATAGTAAGTAGATTTTGGACTTATAGTCTGAATTAGGCTACAGAGTATGCAATGCATGGATAGAAAAATCTGGCTAAGCATATATAATTCTGATGACTATAATGCCAGGGATTCTCAAATCTGGACCTTGAGATCCACTTCCCTGCAGAGTTTAGCTCTAATCCTAATAAAAGACACCTGAGCATGCTTAACAGTGTCTTCAGGATCCTAATGCCCAGTTCAGACTGCACAATTTTAGACCCGATTTTGACTCGCCGAGAGGTTTTGAGAAATCGCCGACAAATGCCCGAAATCACAGGCAAATTGGTGCTCGTGCACAAGTGACAATCACACAGTGTGAACTATAAAAGACGCAATCTGAGAGAAAGGCCGATGTGTCGCGGACACCCGTGAGATGTTTGGCATGCTAAATATCTGGAGCTGTCTGCGATTCAGAATCATGCCATGTGAAATGTGTTCTTACTAAAAAATAAAATCTGCGATTACCTACAGCCAATGAGAGAGCCACATCCAGAGCAGCGGGAAGTTGGGGGAGGAGTTACGAAGGTATAGAAGGTAAATATCCTCCATAATCCTCGAGTGAACATGCAATTTGTATGACAAGCTTCTTTTGTTTGATGTCATTTTTAATAATAATCCCAGTCTCACGTGAGAACTCCGGTCTTGCACACGTGATCTCTTGTTGTTTCCATGTTACTTTTTGCATGTGTTTGGAAGTGAGACAAAATTGTTGGCGATTCTTCTTATTGTAAAGTCATGCAGTGTGAAAGCCTGTGTGGCCGATCTATCATGCAGTGTGAACACAGCACTGCCTGAATACTACCCCAGATAGCCATGCAGTGTGAAAAGATCTGTGACACGACTACTTTGAAAAGCGTGAGGTCTGAACTCAGCATTAGAAAATCACACGTTGGTGAGTTTTAGCAGGGTTGGAACTAAACTCTGCAGTGAATTGGACCTCTAGGGCAAAATTTGAGGAATCCTGCTGTATGCACACACAAGCACATGCAAAAAAAATCAAAGCATTCAGTGTACATTTTGAAAGCACTGCCCTAGTAGCAAGCTAATTATGCATCATTTTGCTAAAATTGAACCAAACTCAGATAACATATTTTTTCAAGTCAGCCTTCAAATCGAGAGCATGTCAGTTGCCTCGGTGTGCAGCTCAAGGTTTCAGAACAGAGCAATTATGGTAAAATATCTTTCATTAGCACTTATTTTACAGCCGTTTTGCCTTCTGTAGAGTTTATGAAGGCCTCCACTCTAGTCTAGATATAGAGTCTCAAGGTTATCTGCTGTTAACTGTGCATTTTTCTTTCTGTCATTGCTCTCTGCATGCTGGTATCTGTGGTGATAGATGATACAGCCGATAGAGCGGCTGGTGTGTCTCAGCAAAAAATTTCCCCTCCCCCTCGACAGGCTCGCCGTTGAAGGCAGAATAAGCAAAGCTGCTCTGAAAAGCGCTGTTATACTAAGATAAAGTTGCCTTCATTGAGCCCTAAGTGCAATAAAACACAGAGAAGGGGAAGAAAGGGAGAGAAACCAAGACCAAGAGAGGTTCAATTAGCTCGTAGACCTATATGATAATGTGTGACAGTGTGAGTGATCCATAAATATGGATGAGCGTGAATGTGCGTGCACATATGTGTGGGGGAGGCAGCGTGTATCCCGAGCCAAGTGTGCTCAGAGTCTGAAACCTAATGAGTGCATGTGCTATAATCTCTGACACATGATAAAAACTTTCAATACCGCCAGTGTGTTTTTTTTTTTTTGTGTGAGGGAAAATCAGTAATGGAGAGTGTAGAAGAGCAAGAACTGATAGGTCACTGTTAGAAGGCTGTGATGTGATCGCAGGAATTCCTGCGCTCACGGCAGAGCCAAGTATTGTACGGTCTGAGGCTGATAGAATACACTTTTGTCCTCTACAGATACACTGAGTCATACTGATCTCACAAGGGACGAGGGAGAGAGAAGGAAATGGAGAAAGACATGTCTTTGATAAATGTATATTGAATACCTCACCACCATAAATCTTGACTGATTCCCTCATCCGCCCCAACTAAATACTTTGCCGCAGGCATTTTCATGCCATTGCGGTCAGTATGGAGGCCACACCTGTTTACCTTTTGCCTATATTCCAAATTTATAACGTAAACCTGTGCACTTACACTCACCAAAATTGCATTTGTTTGCAACTGTCATTCTGATATGCTCAAAAAACATTATTATAATCAATGTTGACAACAAGTCAAATACTCATTATACAAAAAAAAAAAGAAAGCATAATTGGATTAAACTATTACCCTTCACAAACACCCATGCCTCTTTGTTAATGTTGCTATTTGTAATTAGCCCTGCTGCCTATTTCAATCCACACATGTTCTAACACAGTGAAAAATACATTGCGGGCCAAAGAGGAAACTGAAAACACACCGACAGACATGGTATGAAACAAAGGGCCCATCTCAATCAGCTCCTGAGCTCATGATTCAGTAGATTTTGTACAAGAATTCGGTCACTGGTAAGTTCCCTGACTCCAATATCATTCGAATTCCAGTGACATGATCACATATAGCATCAACTGTCAACATAGTAGAACGTCGTCACTGAAATTAATAAAAAGCAAGCAGGCTAATTTTTTGTTCTCTTTAAACTCATTGTTCTGTTACGTGTTCTTAAATTTCAGCTGAATATTAATTATACATGATAAGCCCCGTGTATTTATGCTAAAATATATCTCTTTTCAAATCGTCAATCCAGTGTCAAATTGTGTTGTGTCGCATGGTTTATGTTTCAAGCTTCAGAAATGTGACGTTACTTTTAGTAAGGGAGCATAGTGAGTGCTGATGCTCCTTAGTTTTTGCGGGGCATTGTGGGAGTTTTCAGGGAGCAAACCATTGTAGACGCCCCATTTGATTGCTTCAAGGATGTAGGTGCGTCCGCCATCTTGGAACGGTCCACTTGATGTCATTCACCCAACTGTAGGTTCGCACAGAGCAGTTGGGTTCACGGACCTAGCTTTCAAATATTCAGTGATTAGTGGTGAATGACGTCAAGACCACAACAATATGGCTTATGTATTGCGTATTATGTATCCATAGAAACAGTTGCTAATGAGGCTATCTATGGAGTGAACACTGAAAAGATTTTGGGATTAAATGGCTGACTCCCTGATCAATCCCCTGACTGCTGAACAAGGGAGCTGATTAAGATGCAAAGATTAGATTTTTTTAAAAGAAATTCAAACAATAAATACCATTTTGTGTCTCTTTAATGTGCTGTTATAGGCTGCTGTAGAGTCTCAATTCAAGAAGCACTTCAACCAGTCATCTCTGTCTTTTTACCAGTTCGAGCACAATATAAATATGAATGAACGTCAACAGGGAGCGTTTTTAACTGCGGAAAGGCGTCAATACAATGTTTTTCAAATTCAAGTCCGCCGATTTTATCTACCACCCAGAACTGCATTTCCCAAAAGCAACTATATTCACATGCTCTGTCTAGTCCAATGGAACTAACAAACAGTTAGCCGATGATGCTTTTGGGAAACAAACCTGTCTGGTTTGTTTGTAAAACAACAATGGCAGATTCTGCCTTGTGATTGGTCAGATCGCCTGTCAATCAGCGAAGGGCCAGTAAATAGTTTTTTATTTAGTTTATCCACCACTTTCTTGACGTAAAAATGGGCGTCACCAATTGTAAATTCTACGGGTATAGCTTCTGGTCTCATCTGCGTCCACCTATTTTTAGCCGTTTTTGCTTGATATTAAAAATTGGTGTGTCTTGTCATGTTATTTTAATGTATTATCTTAATTACGAACACACAGGTTTTTAGAGCAAACATTTTTACTGTTTACTGCACGTTGTTGTTCTCCTCATTTATCTATATTGTCTAATAAACCCGAAACCTCAACCAATGGCTTACTTTAACGTTGAGGAAGATGGTGGATTCATCCTATTGCTCATTTTTATTCTTTCATTTTTCATTTATGGTATTTTTTTTACACCTGCTTATCCATCTTTCTGTGTGGTGTTGGCTAACTGCAGTGAGATCTGAGAGATGTTTATAAGCCTGTGAAGCCCCGAGAGACATCAGGACAGAGAAATACGAAGCGACACTGTCCTCATCTGCTCTTCCTGCATAACACACACACACACACTGTGTTTTTCTCTCTTTCATTCATTCTACCTCTTTCCCTTTAATGCTTGCTGGCCAGTCTAGTGTGCATAAGATTGTTATTCTCCTGTGTTTCCTCAGAGGGGTTATAGAGGCCAGCAGCAAAACACACAGACACACTCAAGCAGAGACACACACCAACACGCACACACACACACACACACAGGGCTAGAGGTCAGCGGTGATTAACACAGTGAAAGGGACCTTTCCCCTAGAAAAAGCTCTCTCATTATCAATCATAGTCAGACCCTATTCAACCCTAATAATGGCAGAGTAGATTAATGAGTATCTCTCAGACAGCACACACATCCTCACACGCACAATCAGAGGAGACAGGGTTTATGTTTGACATATGAGCATGTGTTTTTTTGCTTAAGTCTGTAAAATCATGTAGAACTGAATAAACATATGCAGCACATACTCAATGCAAGGTGTAGGGATACTTATTTATATACTCTTATATCGTTCCAAATGAGTTCTTGTGTGGTTTTCTTCCATCAGTTAAAAATGAATATACTGAACAATCTTATATAGAGATTTTAGACTGGGGCTGTCAAACTCCAAAGAGACACCATTCAAATATCATAAAAATCCAAGTTAATTGTGGACTGCACTCAAAGTCTTCTGAAGTCATATGGAAGCTTTGTGACTAAAATGTAATAATCGTCCACTTCAGGGAACTGTTAAACGCTGCAGATGGATCATTGAGTCGTCATTTATGAATCATTCAGACTGATTTAACCTTCAGATCAGTTTGAGAATGAATCATTAAAACTGATTTAAACAAATCATTGATAGTGAGGTAACATTCATCGTTACAGTTTAAAATCCAGCCAGTTTTATTATTAATCCAGCCAACCAAAATTCTGCTTTTACAAGTGACTTCTGTCTGAGTGGCGCTTTTTACATCTCTACACTACTGAGAAGAGCAATGGACCTCTTTAAGCCTAATGTGACGGATTCATTAAAAGATTCAAAAGAATGATTCGTTAACTGATCAGTCACCACTATATCTCTTATATATCTAATAAGTTGTAAATGATAACTACAGCAGATGTCACATTTAAAATTTGGTCTGTTTCTAAAGTGAAGCTATATAACTTGGGAATATTCACATTTCCTTTCATTAAATTGCTAAGAACTTCCAGAATACTCCTAAACAAATGTGTTTCACAAAAGAAAGAAGGTCTTAAAGGTTTGGAGCAACACATTATGGCACTTTAGGAAATCATGACCATTTTTAAGTATATAACTATACTCAAAACAAAATTTGACCACCATCACACACTTAAAATTGTATGATGCTGTAGTAGTTTGTTAAAATGACGATTGTTGAAGATCAATGTGTACAATCATGATTGAAGACCTCAGCCTTCCTCTCTCCTCCCCCATCTCTGCTCTCTCTCACTAAGAGTCATCAGATGCTGTCGGGAGCAGCCATTACTCATGCTGTTTATCACCCTTGTGTCTGCTTGCTCTCTCTCTTTCTATTTCTCTCTCTCACACACACACACACACACACATCTACAAAACTCACACAAGCTTACACCTATACCCTATGTGTTCAGCTCTCTCTCTCACACACACACACACACACTTCAAAATGGGCTTTCCAGGACAGCAAGGCTCAGCGATGAGGACGACAGGAGATGGGATCAAAGCATCCGGATCAGATGAATGAAAGGGACTGTGCCAGCTCTCTCCAGTGAGCATGTACCTTCCTCAAAAACACCTCATTCAAAGACACACAGATAAGGAAACAATTTAGCCTGAAGGACAGGAGGAAATGGTTCCTGTCTAATAAAAACTAGTACAGAGATGCCATTTAAGGGCAAGGGCAATAGATGGATTATACCTGTGCATTAATTACAATAATAGTGTTTATTAAAGACAGCATCACTATTATTAGTTTCATTTAACCAGTTGAGATATTTATTTTCTATGCAATCTTGTGATTTTTCCCTGTGGATAATACAACGGTCATATAACGTTTATGTGTATATAAAGTGAAAGGTTTGAGATCAGAAAGATTTTTAGATGTTTTTTTTAATTAGGTCTCATCAAGGCTGTAATTTTATTATCTTATTTTAATAATTATATTTATTTTAATATATATGCATATATATTAGTGCAGTCAAATGATTAATCACATTCAAAATAAAAGTTTTTTTTCTATTACAGGATATGTGTGTACTGTAAGTGTGTATTTATTTATTTATATGTAATATTATATAAGAATAAATTGTTTGAATGCAATTAATCATTTGACAGCACTAATATATATATATATACTGTATATAGTTATAACTGCTACAATCACTACATATAAAAAATATATACAAATGTAATTTTCTAAAGATTACATGATTGTGCATACATATGTGAGAGTTAGATAATGGCAAAGGTCATTTACAGTTAATTTATTCATTTTGAGGGAAAAACGTATCAGTTTACACAAAAATATTATTCAGCACAACAGAATGACTTCTCAAGCATCATGTAACAGCTAACTGGCTAAAACTAAATGACCCCTGACATTTAAATGGTAGTGTACATGCAAAAGAGAGAAAAAGAGGAAATGAAAATGCACTATTTTCATGCGAGCTCTGCATCACAGTTTGGTATCAAACTAAAGAGTTTTCAACCAGGAAACCTTAAAAGCCTCCTAAGTGATCCTGACCATATAATGATTTTAGCTCTCTGTATGTTATAATAGGTCTTTGACCAAAACAGACAAATGTATTGTGAGCTAATGTGCTGTTGTTGTGATTGCTGGGAGCAGTCGATAGGTAAAAGCTTTGCCTAACCTCAGGTCTGAGATCCTTTCAGACTAACAGCAGAAGAGAATAAATATCTGCTCAATGACAAAATCCCCCAAAAGCCTCTTACTCTGCAGATGCTTTACTTCACATATCCATCAAAATGGAAAGCCTTGATGTCCTTAGCAACACATTGTTTCCTTGACAACTGTTATCCTATAGTAACCCCTGTAGGTCGCGCAACCAGTCGAAATCCTTGTCGCAGATTACAGCCAGAAGAACTCAATAACTTCCAATCCAACAGCAGGGAACATTCGGACAACTGTGGCATGTTTCTCAAGAATGTTTGCGCTGATGGAAGATTAGATCAAGTTCATTGGGGTTCAATGGCCTCTGTCTCTTTACGTAACCCTGTGTAAAGGCCAGGGGCCCTGCTTGAATGTTTAGGGGATTGGCTCTTAAACAGCTACGCTCGGAGATAGTAAACACTGACCTGTCTGGGGAGATGTGGGGTTGCTGGGTTAATATTTGTGAGTGTGTATGAATGTGTGCATTGAGTGTTAGTGTGTGTGTGTGTGTGGGAGTGTGTGTGCACCGTGGTTAATTATCTGCTGGTTTATTTTTTAGATCAGTTTTCCTGCAACACACAAACACACGCATTAACAATCAAACAAAAAAAGATAAACCCACAATTCCCTTATGTTTGTTAAGGCCCTGATATACTTCATACTTCAAAAGGGAAAAAAAATGTCTGTGACATCATTTGAGATCAAATCTGGCCTGAAAACGTTTGTTTCTGGAGTTTAAAACAGCTTGTTTTATAGTAGAAAGGGATGTTGCACTGACAGTGTTTTTCATGTTTAACACAGTAAAGCTGTTCTATTGTATAAAGCGTTACATAAATAAATGTGACGTGACTGGAGTGACGAATTGCAGACACATCCACATTGCTATGAACAGATACTTTCTTAACTGCTGTTTTCTCATTTTGTTTGAGAGGAAGCCGTGCAGCACATATTCATCAGAAAGCCGCAGAATGGGTGGCATTTCAATGTTTGCGAACAGTAAACCGGTGCTCGCATATCTCAAACATAAGTGCAGAATGATGCACTTTGATGTAAATATATTAGGGTGTCATGACCTGGTGCTTATTAATGAGCAGTTCTAGTTTGTTTTAAGCAGTTCTAGTCCAATTCCTGAACAAATGACTCTTATGAGTTGATTCTTTAGTGAATCAGTCACATACAATGCAAGCAGTTCTAGTCCAATTCCTAAACAAATGACTCTTACGAGTTGATTCTTTAGTGAATCAGTCACATACAGTGCAAGCAGTTCTAGTCCAATTCCTGAACAAATGACTCTTATGAGTTGATTCTTTAGTGAATCAGTCACATACAGTGCAAGCAGTTCTAGTCCAATCGCTGAACAAATGACTCTTATGAGTTGATTCTTTAGTGAATCAGTCACATACAGTGCAAGCAGTTCTAGTCCAATTCCTAAACAAATGACTCTTATGAGTTGATTCTTTTGTAAATCGGTCACATACAGCGCAAGCAGTTCTAATAACAAATGACAAGTGAATAATCATAAACAATGTAGTCTGATTCCTGGATAATTACTGTTGTGGGTTTCCTCTTCTTTTTAGTGATTCAAAAACATACAGCACTACCAGTTATTTTTATAAAATGGAATAAATACACTACAGCACAATCAGCACAGTCTAATTCCAAAACAAATAACTCGTATGAGCTAGTCTTTTAGTGAATCTTTCAGCTAAATATGACTGATAATTTAGGTTAACTTTATTTTAAGGGTGTATGAAGATGAAATGATGTCAAAAAGATTTGCATGCAATACACATTTAAGTACTGAGAATTAAATTCATGTACGTGGTATATGGTTAAGATTCAATTTTGCTTTAGGGTTACTTGCATGCAATTAAGCAAAATGAATTGTTATTATAATAGTAAGTACATGCAAAGCATCCACCTTAAAATAAAGTGTTACCATTATGAATGTCTCAGAAGTGCCAAGCATTGTTTAATTTATAACATACAGTATGATGAACAGAGTACATGTAAATAAAGTAAATTTGGATTTCATGCCTCTTTTTTTTTACTGCATAGCATATTAAAACCTAAAGCAGAATTCATTTGCTCTACTGTACCCAGCCATGAAGAGAGAAAATCCATTTCAGAACACACACAGACCAGGATGTGTTGTTAATGAGTTCCTCTGCTCATACAGAGAACAGTAAGCAAGGTTTCTCTGTGGACAGACATGTGAGTCTCATGTAGCTCCAGGCTGCTCCCAAATTAATGTGAACATTTGTCAAAGCTGTGTGTGTTTTGTGATAACAGCACAGAGCATTCTCTCTCCACAAATAGAAGCACATGTATGTAGACACGTTCAACTGGTAAAAAATACTATTCTGTGAGCAGAGGAGAAGGAAAGAAGAGAGTAAAGCAGTGCTACATTCATATTTCACAAGTTCGTAATGGAGGACTAGGCAGACCCATGACATATTGCTGATATAAAGCTGATGTGACCTCTCCCCCGATTACACAGTGCACAGAGACTATTATTATTGCACAAATTCTATGACAATTCTATTACAACCGCAAATTTTACATTGAAGTGCGTGTGAGTTTGTGCTTACAGCAATGTTACTGAGCGTACTCTGTGTTATGTTGATGATGATGTACGCTATTAGATATGAATTATTCAGCCAACAACACAACAATAGTGCACAATAATACGGTTTTGTTTTGTTTTTTACCTAATTGGTTGAGTGAATGATTCAGTCATTTTTTGTAAATGTCTTGATCACCACTGTTCATTTCTTTACTGTACTGAACTGAACTGTAGTCTATAAAGAAGAAGTCTATGAAGAGATAACTCGTTTTAGTTGCTATCATGTTTTTAAAGTGTTTTAATGTTAGTTTGCGAGTTTTTTTTGTTATTTTGTACCTAAAAAAAATAACCAAACTGCAGTTTAATTGAAATGAACAATGAAAAACATGATTTCTGAAATTTTTATTTTTTTTTTGGAATATTTTTGCAAACAAAATCTTCAAATATTTCCTCTATGCTTTCAAAATAGTGTGTATTTTAAAGGTTTATCCAAGTGTAAAGCCTTGCACCATAGACTTCTATTGTGAGTTCTTGAGTGTAAACTAAATCTTTGCCTAAGGGCGGTTTAAAATTATTTTCTGTGGTAATTGACAGCATGTCACAGACGTGCTTAGCTTGTACTGAACCCAGAACATTCCCTTAATATAACTAATGTAGTAGTACAGCAAAAACAAAAAAAACAATTAACTGTTTAACACGCATCCAATCAAACGCACCGTCAGGAATTGCTCTCTACAACGCTAGCTCTTAAAAACAACTCTGACAACACATTTTTTCCCACCAACGGTCTGTCAAATCATGCTGAATAAGTGTGCTTGCCCCAGGCCTCTCTGGTAATGAAATTGTGAAATGGCCTGGCAAAATGAGACTTGCCTCTTTACACACACACACACATACACACATAACATGCATGCGTGGACACTGAGACACGCTCGCTACGGAACTAAATAAGATCAATGAGAGTAACTGAGAGTGCAAGCAGGCTCCTTGAGATTTGAAGCATGACCAATAAATAACATCCTACCGTGACACACACACACACACACACGGCTTGAAAAGAGCCTACTATTATGACACACACAGAGCGGGGAGGGCCTCCTAACCTTTCACCTCCATTTGGCAAATGTCTGTGTTTGTGCATGTGTGTATGTGTGTGTGTGTGTGTCACAGGGGTTTGTGGACGGAGGGGGTTCTGCTTAATGATGTCTACTTCCAGATAGTACTTAAACCAGATACCACATCTCACACACTTTATGTGGAGATGTTTCTCCTACAGATCTTGCTGTTAAACATTAGCCATTTTTATCTGTCTGGCAGAAAACGTTTGTGTGTCCCATAACAGTGCTCTACGATCTCCACTCGTCTCTTGAACATCTGTTTAAAAGCCAGCGGTATTTCAGAGAAAAACCCCTGACAAACACGATCAGCTACTGTCAGCTACATTTGACGTGTTTTAAGGAAGGAAGCCATTGCACGGAGTAATTCGGGTCAAGTGACTCTGGCTCTCTGCCGTTCCCTGGGTAAATAAATAATAAGAACTCTAAAAATAACCCGAGCTCAAGCGCTACGATTTAGCCAACACGAGCTCACAGTGACAGCTTTATATGTGAGCTGAGGGATTATGGGAGAAATGAAGCTTTGATGAGGCAGATACTTGTGCGGCACAACTCATGATGTTCAAAGACATGTCTATCTCTCTCTTGCATGTAAAATATGTATTTTTATAATGCATTTATTCCATATCATTCAATCATAGTTTCGTGAAATACTGTATATTCAAACGTCTTTTCATATTATACCTCCCTCTCTCAAATGTAAAATACGTCTTTATATTATTAAATACATATATTTCCATATAATCTCTTTTTAGATTATAATGACGTAAAACAGAAACTTCCAGAGGGGCCTTAGTATGTATTACAATTATTTTAAATGAAGTAAAACTGGCATCATATTTTTGAGTGATTTATTTGAATGATATAATTTGTATTATAGTCCAAAAACATCATTATAAGTAATCCACACTACTCTTATCCATCAGTTTTACAAGCTGGGAAGTGAAAAGCGGAGTGACAAGCAACAAATCAACACAGTTGTGTTTTTTTTACTTTAAATTCTCTAGATGAGAGATCTAGATTCTCTCCACAAGGGGACTTTTTCACTGCAGAATGCAATATTATAGATAGAGGACTAAAAATGAGACTTTTAAAAATTATGAATTTGTTCCTTATAAACATGCAGCTTTTTGCTTCCCAATATTTTGTTTAACTAAAGACAAGTGGATTATTGTGATGTTTTTAAAAGCTGTTTGGACTCTCATTTTGACAGCACCCATTCACTACAGAAGATCCGTTTGATGTAAAGGTGAATTTCCTCAAATCAGTTTGAATAAGGAAATTAACTCATCTACATCTTAACTGACCTGAGGTTGAGTATGCGTCTTCATTAAATTTGTTTATTTTATTTTAACAATTATTAATTTTGTTAATCTTCATTTCAAGTTATATGAACGAATATTAAAGATTATCAATGTACATAAATTAACATTAAACAATAGAGAATTAATAATTTTCTAATAAACAGTGTGTTTGTCCTTGTTTTATAAGTTGCAACGTAAGGCATAATGTCTTAGATCACTGGTTCCCAACCTTTTTTAACTCACGGCCCACCCAGCCAAACACATATGTTTCTGCGGCCCACCTCCAAAGAATTTAAACGATCCTGCTTTTTGTGTCGGGTTAACTAATTACTCGGAAGCAAGGCTGTTAATTGTCTTCATTGAATAAACTGGTAATGTATTGAATAAACAGAAAATATACACAACGGATCAGCAAACTAGACATTTTTTATTATATTTACAATATTACAATTTCTGTTATTAATAATTGGCGGCCCCCCTGCAATACCGCCGACCCACAGGTTGAAAACCACTGTCTTAGATAATGTACAGCCAGCAGGTTGTCATCACAGAATAAACCCCCGACAGGTTTATCAGCGGACTTTATTCTACGATAACAACCTGCTGGCTGTACATTATCTAATTATAATTTATCTAATAATAAATAATTGTTTTAACCGGGGATTCGGTTGAGTCATCTTCTATCCACTAATGAAAACATTAGTTTTTTTCCCGAACATGTTGAAATTAATACGGAAGTCCTCTATTTTTACTATTTTAACCACAGAATGACGCCAAACTGTCTGCGACAGCAGAATGATACGCATAATTATTCTGCGTCTGAGATGACAACATGTGACATTTTTTAGCTCCAAAATGTACCTGACGGCGGTCACGCGGTACATCTGTCACCGGTCCAAGTCGTAACTCTCAGAACACTCACAGGTTGGAATTCCAAATTAAGGAGCACGAGAGGACTTTGGTGAAATTTTAATTGTTGCCATAGAAACAAATAAATTAGATTAATTAGAATGTCACATGTTGTAATTTTGGAATTACCAGATGACGTGAAGGCAGCTTTACTAACAGTCAAGATACTATACTGTCCAAAGAGTACCGTCTTTCGGATGAGACGTTAAACCGAGGTCCTGACTCTCTGTGGTAATTAAAAATCCCATGACACTCATCGTAAAGAGTAGGGGTGTAACCCCGGTGTCCTGGCCAAATTCCCACTGGCCCTT
>JAUCMT010000154.1:15008471-15039355 GCA_032357475.1 Enteromius thamalakanensis | reverse complement strand
ATCCTATTGCTACACTTAATGGCAATATTGCACTGGTCTGCTGGACTTGGCTGAACAAAAATAAACAATATTTTGTTTCTTAAGCTTATGTATTCAGTCATTATTCAATGTATACTAAAAATCCATATGAAAAAACTTCTCACTGTTCTCAGGTCAAATATTTATATGCGATTAATTTTATTTAATTAATTATAAATCTAATTATATATAAATAGTGAAGTTCTGTGTGTTTTTGTTGTACTGTATATAATTAAATAGATTTTAGTGGGTCTTGGTGGGTTTTAATAAATTTTACATAATTTTACACACACACACACACACACACACACATATATATAAATATCACGAAAAAGCCTATTATTTTGTCTAGACTGCCCAGTGTGTTTAACGCAATAGTATATTAACATATTTCAAAAGCAAGACAGTCCAAAAGCTAAAGAAAACCGAAATGTGCCCATCTTAACATACTTTTATTACAATCATCATTAAAAAAAACAAGGTTTTTTAAACAATGAAGAAAAGCTTCTCAAGGTTTGTGTGGCACAGTACTAAATGTCTTTAGCATACTCACTGCCTGTCCAGGCTGCATGACTGACTGCTGCATCTGTAGGTGGAGTCCTGACTGCATCTGCTGGAGCTGTGCCAGCTGTGCATGTGGGTTGACTGGAGCCAGCACGGCCCCAGCACCCTGCACCTTCACCTGGAGCTGACCACCAGCCACTGGAGTCTGCTGGTCCACCACCATGGCCTGACCCTGGGACAGGGAGAGAGGCAGGCCAACCATGGGGAGCCCACCCTGGGGATGGCGGCCTGGAAGCTGTGGGGGTGGTGTGTGGAGGCTGGCGGCATTCTGGACTGGGGGGCCTTTGGATGGGTCGTACTGTTGCTGGTTCTGTTTCTGCCCACCAATCTGGACGGTGTGTGGAGTCGGGGGCATGCCTCCTGTTATGGGGGGGCAAGATGAAGGAAACAGAATAGAGAGAGGAAAGAGAGAAGAGAAAGACAGAGGGAAAAGGAAAGCAAAGAAGAGTTCCATAGAAGGGGAAAATCAGAAATTGGAAAAACAATATAATGTCTTAGCTCATGCCTGTTTATAGAGGGCACCTGACTGCATTCTCACAGTCATGTTTTTTTGTTTTCATAAGCACCCCAAAGGCCCATATTTAAAGGCCAAAATGTTTTATTTGACACTTCCTATAACTCTTGATATCTGGCATAATTTTCCTTGTTTTTAGATTAAATTTAAAATAACATGTCTGAGTTCACCAACAATTCAAAAGAAATTAGAAATTATTATTGGCTTGAAAAATACAATGATTAGTTTTATAATTTAAACTTAAAACAACTAAAAACATTTCTCTCTCATTCTTATTATCTTGATGTTAGATAATATTTATTTTTTTAATTATTATAATAAAAATATTTTAGACAGTAACTTGCATGTAATTATATATTATATAAAATCTAAAATATTTATACATCTTTGCTGACGTAACATACATAAAACTGACTGCAATTTGTACTGAATAAAATGTAACTGAATTTTAAATAAATCAATGTAATACAGTATAATACAGCACAGTTATTAAGATGTTAACATAAATTTAAAATATTTATTTTGATGATTGCAATAAAACTCAGACATGACTTTACCCATTTGTGTTTCAACTAAACTTCTTTTGATTTTATGGATATGATGTTATGAATTACCAGCAATGTGTTACACAATGCTGGAGAAAAGGGAACATTAATGAAAAATACTGTTTGTGTCACAATGACTACATAACAAAAATCAAGGAAGATATACATGTTCTAATGAATGAAAATTAGAACTTGTAAATGTGAAAATTAAAATATTTTGTTCAATGCTTAAGAATAAAACTAATCATGCATTACCATTAAAATATCCAAAAGTGGAAAAGTCTAGATATAAAAAGCAAACAAATTAAGGAAAAAGAAAAAAAAAAAAGGAAAAGAACTCAAAAGAAAAAAAAAGGCACAGAAAGGTAATGGACACGACTGAAGCACTGACACACTTCATGAACATGCACAAAGCAGGTCATGTCTGGAACATATGGTTAATAATTGAGCTACACAACAGCAAAGCAGAGGGTATAGCAGGGGAATGACAAGGGAAGTTTAGCACAGAAGAAGGTAAAGCCCAGCTGTAAACACTAAGTGTCTCCCTCTTTTAGCATTTCATCATGAACTCAATTACCAACTCCGTCAACTCCGAAGCTTTCGGATGTTAATCTGATTGATTGTAAGACCCTTGCTGAGCGCCACTTTTGGCTCCTCACCATCAGGTCATGAAGCAATGCCATGAAAACCGAAGATGAGTGTGGGAACTAAAAACATGGTGACCATAAAACAAGGAGAAACAAAAATAACTTGCTAGATGAATTGAACCAAGACTGAAAATGCATGTAGATTCCAAGTTAACAATGCAGTGAATTTAGGGAAGTGAAGGAGAAGCTTTGTAGGATCAGGAGAGATTTCAACTATAAAACTGCAGAACTAAACGCAAAACAAACACTACATGAAATAGGACATCCCAGGAGACATTTTGGGGCTCATCATCTGATGAGCCTCGAATGGAATCAGAGATGCCAATATGGCAAAGAAGAACGTAAATAGATGAGGTGAATGGCTCAAGGAACTGATGAGCAAATCATAAATGGAAAAAAATGTGATGTCTTCCAAATTGATCTTCAGCTGTATCTTCTGCCCAGCTGTCCCTCTGATGCTTAGAGAAAGATTTTAAATGAGGGCTAAGTCTGAGTGGAGTCCCAACAAGTGGATCACAATTGGTAGATGATGCTTGGAAAAAAAGGTGGGGTCAACTTTGGGAACTCTGGAATGAACCCTGACCTCCAGCAGCATTGAATAACGGTCACAAGAGCGGATCTGTCCCGAGACGCAACGGCGCTCCTACCTTGCGCTGTCGGCATGAGCTGCTGGAGGGGAACGCCGGAAGATCCTAAAGAAGTTACAGCGGGGTGCTGGAATATCATCCCATGCCGACCCACTTCCATCCGGGACCTCTTAGCCTGATCTGGGATGCAAAAAACACAATACCCTCAAAACGCCCTCCCAAAAAAGGAGATATAGAACAGGAAAAACCAAAAGAAGGAGAAATAACACTTGGCAATGATGTTTGCACACCAGCAGATCGCTTTTGGGAAGCTCTGTTCCCCATTTTCTGGATTACAGGCTTCACACACAGAGCTGGGAAAAGATGCTGGAATACTGAGTAAGCAGAAGCGAATTGAAAAGGGAAAAAAAAAAAGGAAGAACAGCAAACGGAAAAGCAGAAGACAAAAAGGGAATAAAGAAAACAAAACAAAAAAAAAAACAGGCTTCCACCTTTGCCCTGCGTCAACGTCGCCCTACCTGCTTGTGCCATGGCCTGCTGCCGTTTGAAAGCCTCCATGTCCACAGGGTTCGAGATGCTGCCACCTGCCACCCCGACATGAGTCTATGAGACGGAAAACAAACCAAAGTGAGAGTCTCACTCACACACACAGCAAAAACCGTACTAGTGACCTTAACTAAAGCTTGCACAATTCTGTCAAACCACATAATAAAGGCACTATCATACTGAATTGTTAACATTTTGGCAATTTTCTGAATGATTCCTCCTTCACATTTCTATTAAGGAAGCCTCCATCACCTGAAACTGCTGCTGAGCAGAGAACGCTGCAGACACGTTGGGTGGGAGTTGTGTAGCTATAGCAACAGGAGTCACCGTCTGTCCATCCTTTCCAGTCACTACTTTCACCTGAGAGGTTGTCATAGAAACAGACGAAAGATACAAAGCCAGAGAAAAATACATCTTGATATTTTCAATTGAAAAAGACGCCAATAGTTCCGGACAAGAAAATTTGTTTTATGGGTCACAACGACATCACATGATGGTTATTTTCACAATCTAGATCTATTCACATACTTCAAAACATATTCATTTATAAATTGATTTGTGGGGGGTTGGGGGGGATTAATACTTTTAATTCAAGAAGGATGCAGTAAATTGCTAAAAGGTTATACAGTAGAGCCCGACTGATATTAGGCATTTTCCAAGCTATTGGTATCAGCATTTATAATGGCCGATAAATTAATATTTAAAAAATAAAATAAAAACAGACGAAACACCCTTCAACCATGTCATGAGGGTTGGTGTTGGAAAGGGCACACCGTCCCTGTTGGCAACATTCATGTATAACTCACTACACATCCTGCAACCTGCTGATCCAGCCAGAGTTGGGCAGGCGAATGGTTACGGTGTTTATTACCAGGACCGTCTGTGTGTCGGAGTTGAATGTGCTTTGTGTGTATCCTGCTTGTAGCAAACGAAAATATTATGCATCTGAAGCTGACTGCTGCACGAGCGCGAGGTCTCACGATCTTTCCCGCTGCGCACTTGTCTCTGCATCACGCAGAGGTGTTAACAGAGCACGGTAAAGTCAGTTTTAGATTTTAATACTTTTTGATACATTTGTTATAACCCAGCTAACAATTTGGATTGACTGATTCAGTACACTACCTCATATACTGTCAGCAATTTATATTTTGCTGTTGTTGTCATTTATCAGAACTTAACAGAATTTGTCTCCAGTCCTATTCAAAGTTATATTTATGAAGCTTACCAAGCCTTTTAAAACTGATAACTTTGATTTGGTTGTTGTTGTTTTTGTTCAAAGGACTTTATGTTTCATATCTTAAGTTTTTATTTTATTTTATTTATCAGAACTAATATATTTTGATGTTCCTCTGTTCTGTTGTGACAAAGAAACAGGTTTCTTTTTAAAATGCATTATCATAGTATGTTACTTAAAACTCATAAATAACTGCAAATAACTAATGTTAGGGAAATCTGTTAATGTTTTGTTGCGCGTTTCTAAAATGTAAAAAATAAAATAAAATAAAGTAAAAATAATTAAAATAAAAAATAAATAAATATATAAATAAATAAATATCGGCCGATATATCGGAATATCGGATTTTAAAACCAACAAATATTTGTATCCGTATCGGCCTTCATAATCCTTTATTGGTCGGGCTCTATTATACAGATTATATATTTGTATATGTATGCATGCATGCACGTGTGTGTATATCTATATATCCTTTGTGGTGGCGTTTACTATTGTATATATATCATAAATATTATTGATCTGTACTTTCTATTCATCAGTAAATTCATCAATTATTTTTTCAAAACAAATAATAATGATTTATGAAGAGACGTGTGACACTGAAATTTAACGCCATTTTTTAAAACATATTGTTGACATTTTTTACCTCATCATTGATGACTTCAGACTGCTCTTCCTCCTCTTCTTCATCTTCAAGGTCAAGATCATTTTGCCTCAGGTATGTGAAAAGAGGCACACAGGGTTTTTTCTTGAAAGCAAGGTAGTCCATCATGTTTCCTTGCAGATGCTGCAGGAAAAAGAGCTCAATCAGATACTCCTTAAACACCTCCTTCAGACTCTCCATCTTCTTTGCATGATGCTCCAGACACTGCTTCCTCAACTGTGCCACTTCTGGATTTGAGGGTGCAATCTCCTCCAGCTTCTTCGGCTGCATCTTCTTCATGCTGGTGGGAGTCAGGGACTGGTTGGTGTGGCCCTGGGGAGGGTTGCTTCTGGATGGGCTCGATGGAGGGACGGCAGATGGGACCCCAAAAGTGGCCGTCGCCGGGGCCGCCACACCACCTTGCACTGTCTTCTCAAAAATCATGGGACGTGCTAATTGTCCTTGGATGATACTACTGATTTGAGGAGGCAGATTGCTGGTGGTGATGTGACCAGGACTGCCCAACGTTGGGAGAGCAGCCCCCGCAGCAACAGGGCTCTGCGGCCCCAAATGGTGTATGGTGCCCCCGGTTTGAGAGTGAGGCTGGGACAGGCGTCTCTCTCTGACAGCCCCTGCTGTCCCAGGTGAGGTCATCTGAATGGCTCCTGCTGTTGTCGGAGCCAGTTGAGCCAATCCTGTTCCATCCTGGTACACAAAATGACCACTTCCAGGTGGGCTGCCCAAGTTGATTTGCCTAACCATTATACCTGCCTCCACAAACCGCGTTGGGCTTTGACTGCACACTCCCAGAGCTGACCCAGGAGCACTCGGCCTGGGCACAGCCTGTATGGGGACCGGACTGTGCTGGGTCGGACTTTGAGGCTGCATTGTCTGGGTCAAGGGTGATGTCACCACGTAAGATGAAGACCCGGGTTCAAACCTCCACTGCTGGGGCTGAAAGTTAGGAGATCCTGGGCTCTGGAGAGGAAGAGAGGTGAGGGTGATCTGTTGGTTCCCAGGAACCATTGGTCCCACGTTCTGTAAAGTGATGTTCATGTTCTGGCCTGTGACCGGACTCCGACTCATGATGATTTGGTAATTGGGAGAGTGTGGAGCAGATGGACTGGCGGACGGAGCAAAAGATGTTACCGGTGACTGGGGGTGATTAACATTCGCCGGCTGTTGTTGGGTAACCGGCATGGGCTGCTGTTGGTCTTCTGCCTCAGATCCAGTGAAGGACTTGGATTTCTGAAGGTTCCTCTGCACATTTGGTGGGCCTCCTCCATGGTGCATTGCGTGTCACTTCAACTGTATTAAAAGACACTCTGTGGGGAGACAACAGTGCAATATTTCTACCATGCAAATTTCTGTCAGACAAAGATAGATATTCATACTAAACCTCAATGAAAAAAGTATACAGGAATAGTAAACACACTCTACTTTCACGTCATTTAAACCTGAATAACTGTTCTTCAGATCTTCAAAATCCAAATGATGATATTGAATGACTCCAAAACCTTCTTTAAGTCAGGTATGGATGCTTAAGAAGCAATGAGGTTTGTTCTCACAGGTCATGCACACATTTGAGTTTCCGTTTAGCATATTTAATGTGCTCTGCGTATAGGCTTTGCATTGACAAATGTTTATATGTGAATAAAAGCTGTAAAAAAAATCAATTCATCATTACACAGACTGGGTCTCTTTAAATTAATATGGATTGCTTTTGCAATGTCTTTATGAACTTTTTAATGCATTATAGATTTTTATCCTCATATAATGACAATGTAATAAACTGAAGTGTTATTATCAGTTATGAAATCTACAAACAGCTTTGAAAATACATTTTTATTGAGTATTTTTTGTTCAATAACCTAAATAGGACGTCTAAGTATAATTATCAGTTATAGAAATAACTGAATTTCATGTACTTAATCTAGCACTCATCCAAGGCGCTTTACAGTGTTCTGATTTCGTGGAAACTACACAAATATATTCTATTAAATCTAAATCAACAATGTTACAATATCCACAAATCAACGTAAAACATATCTATAGATATATGTTTACAGTATACTGACAATTTAGCAGATACAAACTTGACTGTTTATACTGTGGCAAAATTTAACTATATTATCGCCAGCACAAATCTTCTACATGCGACTGCAAGGCATGAGGATATGAAAAACATTAAGATCAAGATTTGTGTTACTGTTCAGTACAATCAATACTGCATCGATTAGCTATTGGCTGCCATCTATTCCACCTTTCACAAAAAAATCACCATGGTGACAAAGGCTTTAGCTAAAAAATTACAATTGCTACAGGTGATGTTATTTCAATAAATGTATATTTTGCCATTGTCAACAAAATATAAACAATGCTCTGACAGATTTCTGCTGTGTTTGAACAGCATTATTATTAACTTTAACGTATTAACTTTTTTAAGTACGCAGTATCTTTGTACCATTTAGAAAGGAATAATCCCCATTGTGGAAATGACAACACGGTGTTTACTATTAGTAAAGCCCTCTCTGCTCTAAAGACTGACTGACATACTGAGCCACAGCCTGCTAACGATACCGCTAACAAACCCACCCACTCTCCGCTTATCAACACCTAGCTATTCGTATCCACTAGTAACACGTTTAACATACCTCTGTGTATTCCTTAAGTATATATAGCGGTGTAGTTTATGCAAACCTGCAGAGAAGAATACGTTTGAGTTTCCGCTCGCTGAGCATTAGCTTGCCTGCTAAACACAAACATCAACACGCGCCACTTACTGTAAAATCACCGTCCCGCGCTCCGACCATCCACTGTAGCTCTACCCTCAGAGTCGAAGTAACAAAACACCTGTGTTTCCACTCTCACAAACACAACGCTCAATTTAAGCTGTTATAAGCGTTTGACAGATATTTCCCTGGGAAACATGGCGATAGACTGATTTTTTTTCTTTCTTCTCTGAGTTCCCGGAAACACTCGACTCAAAGCGTGACATTCACTTGACTGACGGGCTCTTGCCCAATCGCGGCACAGAACTAAAGCATGACGTATGTGTGAAGGCGGGACTATCGTAGGTTTTGCTTCCGTTTGTTTTCTCGCAGCGCTGCAGTACAACTTATTACTTACTTTGCATTGATTATGAGGATTTATTAATTAGACGAAATTATATCTATTTTGACCAAATGCATTTGCCCTAAAATACAAACGTTTATTCCCTTTAAAATCTTGCCAACGTAAAATCCTAAAATTATTGATCAGGAAAAATACATTTTGTTAATTTCAAGACAAGACTTCATAATATACATAACAAATGAATCAGCATACACAAAGTAAATATAAAAGTGAAATTTATTTAATTACACACACCCATATCACATGCATTCTGCACATATTTTTCATTTTGGCTTTGCAAATAAAAAATAAAAAGACAAAAATGCCAAACACATCATAAATACTGTAACAACAATATATACAAAATAGTTAATTGTCCTCAATTTAACATCGTATTTTAAGTTTCATGTGCATTTATCACAATCATTCTACAACACACAATGCTGACCAAATGCCTTTAAAAACCTTGATAAGAAGCTAAAATAAAACACCTTTAGAGTTTTCAGCATTGGAAAAAGCAAGAATAGTGCAAGTAATGAATATGACAAGAAAAGCTGGAAGTATAACAGATTGTGAGTTTTAGAGTGAAATGAAACTAAATGCTAGGTCGTTTAAGGCACTATCAAATCACTACGAAAGCTGAAGACCTAGTCATCCCTGCAAGTCGCGCAAAAGTCCTTTACTCGCAATATCTCTAAAGCAAACTGAACACAGCACTTTCAGACTGACAGCTAAAACAGACAAATATAAAATGCTACACACAAGATACTGGTTGTCTTTGCATTTGACTGTCTTTGTATTGCATTTCCTGTGACTTTCAGGCGTTAATTAACCTGAAGTGTGCCATGAGGTTTGTCTCTGCAGTGGTTCTTTTCAGGCATCCAGAAGGCAAATGGGTTTATAAAGTGCTTCACTGTTTTACACACACACAAATAACAGTTTGATTGACAATATAATACAAATCTCAAGTATTTTTATCCCCAACCTAATATGACAACATATGAAACTGACAGTCTTTATCAGTAGGTGTACAAAGTTTGCCATAATTTTGGTCAATTGCCACATTAAAGCCTTACAGATGTAACACTGAATACTACACATCCACCACCGGCTGCTGTTTTAACAACGGTTTGCTGGCCACAGAGGTTTAATTATTAATCATCATTACGAATTCCTTTCAGATACAGTAGATAACTATAATTTCCTCAGAATCATGCAAAAACATGCAGAATAAGTCCATCAAAAACACGATAGTTCCATGTAACTTCATGAGACTAACGCTACAGGCATGAGCATCCAAGCTGTCTGAGGAAGTGTCACCATGCATTGGTATAGATTCAGCGGTCAAAGCATTTAAACGTGACATCTATTCAACCAATGATGCCGTCTTGATTCACTCTTTTTTTTCCAGTGAACAAAATAGATGTTGTAGTCCATAGATGTTGTTTTTGTTTATATATATACAAATATATATACACACACAAACACATATCAATAGAGATTTCATCTCAGTCTATTATGAAAAATGTCTTTTCTCACCTTTTTTTGGCTTTGGAAGCCAGGTATCACATTTTAAATGAGTAGGTTTTAGAGAATTTCAAATAGCAACTGGGATGAAACGAGATGTAGACGTAGAGGATTTGATGCAGCCAAAAAATAACGAGGGATCATCACACACATCCTTTGGGCTGAAGGGAGGAGAGCCGGCGCTCAATACACTGTTTACCTTCAGATATAGAGCAGAGAAACTCAGAGAGTAATAAATATTGCTTCACAACTTTAAATAACTCTTTTATATTTGAATACATTTTAAAAAATGTGTTCATCAGAAATCTATCTATCCATCTATCTATCCATCCATCCAATCTATCTGTTGATAATAATTAACTTCTTTCCCCCAGCTTTTGAACGGTAGTCTAGGCGTGTCATACTTACATTTGTTGATATTGTTTAGATCTGCATCCTCTGTAATAATTAAGGACAGACCCTCCATCAGCAGTAAGGCCTTATGGTATCGGTCTACAGAGGTTTCTCCATGATGAAACATCTCGTCCAGTGCTGCCGTCTGTACCTGATCACATAAAAAGTAACGCAATTCATACTCTATATTAGTGATATGATACTTGTATGTTTCTCCTCGTATTATTAGGAATGTGTTCATACCATCTGAATGGTGTGTGTGTAGATGAGTCTCTCAGCAGTAATGCTGTTGATGCGGTCCATCAGTCTTTGTTTGCTGCTGAAGAAGAGCTGGAGTTTCTCAGTGAGAGAACGGCAGGAGTTAACACTCTTCTTATACATCTCGTTCAGCTTACGTACTACTGCAAGTACATAACATCACATAAAATTAAAGCCTTAATTAACGCATAGACGTGTTTTTTGATTGATCAAATGCAGCATTTACAACTGTACAGAAGATTTCTGTTTGCTTCTAACTTTCTTAATTTTGCCAACTTTGTTTTTTTAATACTTTTTTAACGAAACCCCCGTGAACATTACAGAGTATCAAGTCATATAACATTACAGAATATACATTCCATCCCCTACATTTATCAAACAGAAAATAACATTCTTTCCTCCAGTCATTTCACAGACCAAGACCTTCCTTCCAAAACATTTGCAGCTCTCTGCGCTCCCACATACAATCCTATGTAATTTAACATGATGTAATATATGTCCTCATCATCTGTTTGTATTGTAGCATTCTAAATCTAGTATTAATAGATTGGGTTTGAGCATTTGGAGCCCTGAACGATCATATGGTAGGTAGAGGAGGGATAGACGTAAACGAGGTCGCTTATTGATCCATATGAACCTGATGTACCTTGTTTAACAGATCCTGATGGGTAGAGCTTGCCTTCTTTGATCCCAGCCATCGCTGTGTGAAGCGCAGAGGACAGCAGCTCAGCGCACTTCATGTAGAGGACCAGCTGCTCTGCCGAGCTGTATACACGTGCTCATCACTCACGGTGTATATCAAAGACATCACACACATATATAATGGGTGTGTGTGTGTGTTTACGTGAGTCGTATCTCACCTCCACTCACGGCTCAGCAGGCTAATTTGGTCGGTCACCACGCTCTGCTCCAAGAATGAAGAATCTAGTGCCATATTCCTTTCAATCCTACTGTCCTTTGTTCCAGCGACCTCTGTGATGCAGTGGGCAAAGGCTAAAATCAAGCGCAGTTGGCTCAGCAAGTCTGCATGCCCCTCCTGTGGTAGAGAAGAAGTAGACATCACGCTCTGTTTTAGTAAAACACATGTGCCACAAGAACAACTTGCTCTTCATTATACTCCGTTCTGATTGGTCAATAATCAAGTTCTATGGTCATCACACTGCAACTTCCATAGTTCGGGGTCAGAAGTTGTAGTTTTTTAAAATAATAACAAGTAATAAAAGTAATAATCTATTAAAAACAAAATGTTTTAAACATTTAAAGATCATTTAAAACATTTAAAAAAATGTATTTTGTAAAAATATTAATCAACATTTATAATAATAAGAAATGTTTCCTGAGCACCAAATCAGCATATTAGAATAATTTCGGATTACGTAACCAAAAGTGTATTTAATGATTGTGTAATTAGTCTCTCATATCATCTCCTTTTTCTCACATAATACAATTATTTATGTTAAAATTAATACGATATCTATTTATTTGGTAAAAGACAATGTACAATCAGTCTATAGGTAATATTTTAATACAATAACTATGTGGCTGAATGACTGTATCCTTCATACATAATGCATAGCCCAATTATTTTACCTCCATGAGCGTCTCCTCTGGCAGTTCAGGTGGCACAAAGGCCACACCCTCACATAGGTTTGTTGCCATGGCATCTGTGTAACCATATCGCAGAATATCAGGCGAGCTGTAAGCCTCGTGCAAATGACCGTAGGTCCAGCCAGGGCTTGTTGGGCTGGGAGTGCCCACTTCAAAGAGCAAACATGGTAAATTGAGGACGCATTGTGAGTATAACAGATACAATACCATGCAGATACAATTCTTGTGTTTTAATAAAGTAAAATAATGGAAGTGTCACCTGAGAAGCGTCTAGGTCGAGTGGCGTGAGGAGGTGTGTGTCCATATTCAGGAGAGCCCAGCATGAACACAACTCCAGTAGGACTGCTTGAGCCCGGCTCTGTGCCATCACTGACACCAGGGGGTGCTAGAGAGATCAGGACACAATGCCATTTTAGTAGGAGTACGCAATTTTTAAGCGTTATCTACGACTAACTGCAGATATAAAGAATATATATTAATGAGTTTCCACAACATCGCACTGAAATAAACAAATACAATAAAATAGCTGTACCTGTTGTCTCCATGGGTTTCTCTGAATTTAAGCTCTCACAGCTGCCCCTGTCAAACTGTTGTCCAAACACAGCCTTCAGCAGCTTATCTGAGAGACGGCCAGTACTTAATGACCTACAACACAAATGACCCATAAACACAGCTCTAGGGAACAGCAATTCTATCACAGCAGTGTTTCTAAGGCTCATTCTAAAATATAAATTATTAGCATTACTGCATCATAAGCTTAAAAGTTGTTAAGTTGACCGATACCTTTTGACGGTGTCCCGTCTTTCCGCTGGCCTGAGAAGTGGCACGCGTGGCCCTGTAGCCGGGTGCTGTGCCAGATCTTTCAGGTCAGACACGGTCTTGTTTCGGGTGACCAGGCCTCTCTGAACCAGCGCTGTACTTGGAGTTTGACCAGAGATGGGTCGCCGACACAAATCCCACTGAAATGAAAAGTAGTCACATATATAGGAACTTGGTTTTCAATAAAAGTTTTATTTTGACAAAAGGCAAATTACACTAGCATTCAGGGATTTTTTTTTTTCAGGCTGCATTTATTTAATCAAAAATACAGACAAATAAAAATAGTAATAAAATATTACAATTCAAAATTACTGTGTTCTATTTTATTTTAACATTATTTATTCCTGTGAAGCAAAGCTTCAGTGTCACATGACACTTCACAAATCATTCTAATAAGCTCATTTACTGCTCAAGAAACAGTTTATATTATTATCAATGTTGAAATGAGTTGTGCTGCTTAATACTTTTGTGGAAGTTGTGATACATTTTTGAGATAATTAACAAAAAAAATGCATATCATACCTAAATAATCAGCCAAATACTCAGATAAATGCATTTTAAATCAAGCAATTATGTATTATACATAGCTCTGTGTTAAATGTGATGTAAATGTAATGAACTGTATATATATATACATACACATTTAAATATAAGTTGCTGGTGTATATTTGTGGCAATAGCCAAAATGGGTCAATGGGAGAATTGACACTTAAGACTTTGTTGTCCATGATCTATATCATGTCATGTGTAATGTTACTCACTCTGTGCACCACAGATTCTGGATTGTGCCGATGACCTCTGAGTCTGTGGGTTTGGTTTTTGTCTATGGCTGTGATGTCAGTGAAGAGAGGAGACACGTGACCAGGCTGTTTATACACATCTTACAGACGAAGAGAGACAGTCGGAAAGTTAGAACGAGAAGTCTTAAAAAACTGACTTGCTGTGAAACTGTATTTTACCTGCGCTAGGCAACCCTGTGCTGCTGCCAACAGGTTCAGGCTGATTGGGCATTTCAGGAACATTTCCCACTGAAAAAGCAATGAACAACACATCAGTATCCTCTATATGATCTACAAAACCACACAGCCTGTTATTTATACGTGTTATCTTAGTATTGTTTAAATATTACTATAGTATTTACAAATATTTTGACTAGACCTGAACTCATTTTTATATATTTAGCATCATTTTAATTTTAGGAATTAGTCGTGTGCTTAATTGAAATGACTTGGTTTGTGTTTTAATATTTATATATAGCTATATTTACATTAGTTTTAAATGTTAAATGGAAAAATGTTTTTGGTTAAAGAATTTAAGAATTCTATTTTTCAGATACATATATGATTTCCATTAACATCCATACCATGTTATTTCCAGCTTCCTATTAAACTAGTGAAGTAGTGATTTAGTGAAGTATGCAAATCAACAGACAGGTCTGCTGTAAGCTGCTTTATTTACCTCGTGGGGAGGGTAGATACAGTCTGGATCCTCCTGATTCTGGAGAAGCCCTGAATCTCCCACATGCTGGAACCCTATTTGAGCAGCACTGTTGTGGAGGAGATGCTGTCCTGAAATGAGAGAAATAAGGGAATGCATTAGAGAATCACAAACACATTTATGCATTCATCTATCTACCTCATGTCAGAGAATACAATTTAGAGAAAAAGGTTCTGCCGAACCTGTCGGACTCCTGTAGATTCTGCTCCATCCTCTGGTAGTTCTGTTTCTGTGTGGGCACTGGAACAGGCACGGACTGAGCGTAACTACTGATACACGACTCCAGAGGCCTAGAGAAAGAGGTGAATGATTGACATGTCATGTGCACAAACATACATTAAACCATTTGTTCCCTGCTGATCTGTGAATTACTTTCATCTCTAGAATTCCTGCTTTCTCCGGTCACATTAACTCAGACAGCTGTCTCTCATTTCACACATGCAAACAAAGCCTATTGTTTAAAGTGAGCCGCTCACCTTCAGAGAGAGTGTGTTTTACAGAATCAAATGCTAATCTCCTAACACACACACAGTACCTGGAAGGGCTTGGGGAGGCTCTGACAGATGGGGAGGATGATGGTGTTCGACCCACACCCATCAGTGAGCTTCTAGATATAATACAAAGACATGTACACAGTTATGTTTTAATCATTCTGCTGTATAATGAACACTGTTAAAAAACGTGGGTTTGTAAGATGTCTTTATTCTTCTAAAGTGTCTGATGCTCACTTTGCCATCACAGGAGTAAATTAAGTCACTTAAAATTCAGTTTTAGTTATAGCAATTGTATTACTTCAATTTAACCGCCACAGACAAGTTTCACAGACAAGGCTTAAGCTAGTCCCAGACTAAATTGCATGTTTGAGCTGTCTCAGATGAAAATATCTTGCTCTCACATAACTTAAAACAGGTCAGTGTCATTGTTCTGTGTTAAGATGCACACCTCTAATATCTTATAAAGCATTTTTGTAAAAGTTGTTTAAATATTTTAATTTAACTAATGCCTAATCCTGGCTTAAGCTAAGCCCCGTTTGTGAAACCGGGCCTACATGAAATAAAATTAAGTTAGAGTTCAGTTTAAGTTAAATAGAAGATTTTCATCTAGATTAAATACTTTTTTTTATTAAACTTACACTTTTTTAGTTAACGGTAACAGCTAAATTGCATGATCTTTCCAGCTAATTTATATTTAAATATTAGTTTTCGATTCAGATGCACTTCAGATGGATATTTAACATAACTTTTGTATTTTTTTTTATTATTCCATATTTCACAATATTACTGTTTTGCTGTATTTTAACAATTAAAATGAATTCTTAAAAATAAATAAATAATTCTGACCTGATTTTTTTAAATTGTAGTTTACAAACATACATAAATACATCAGTCGACACATATGCTAAAACTGATAGAATGCATTTCAAAACTTCAGGATATTATCTTATCTTAAAACGTAAAGTTCCCTCTTTCTTTTGAACAAATGTGTCAGCGCCTGAACAGGCCTCTTCGCAGAACCATAAAAACGGTCAGCAGGTCAAAAGGTCAAATGACACCCTTGAAATGAATATTCATGACAGGCGACATGCTGGCAAGCATACAACTTATTATAACAAGTGCAGAAATAAATTGCTTCTGCGCATGTGTGTTATATGAATGTGCAGGCTACAGTTGAGGAGCATGCCACATGCAACTATATATGCTATGTGCGTGAGCCCTGTCATTTTTAACACCCAATGGTATGGAAAAAATGTAAACCCACTTACCCACTGCGCATCAGACTTTCCTGCCCTGCTGCACCGACTAGCTCACCTGCAAGAGTTATCAGATTGAGATTTAGTATTCATTCAAATAAAGCGGTTGTGTCTGTTACGTAATCCAAAGTAGGTCAAAGCATGTGAAAGCTCATTTTACTTGTGAACTGAGCCGGCACCATTACAAAGTCATCAGAGTCTGAGGAAGATGAGTCTTTCAGCAAGGAACCTGGAGATGGTGTGGGGTTCGTCTGAGGGAGGGGCCTCAGAGCTTCAGTTTCAGACTGTCAAGAAAAAGCTGCATATGCATTACAGTTCAAAAGGAACAGAAAGTTTAAAAGAGCAGTGTTTATTTGAAACAGAAATCTTCTGTAACATTAGAAATATTTTAAGTGTCACTTTAGATTAATAAAATGCATCCCTTTTGATTGAAATGATCAATTTTAAAAACAGAATACTACTGAATACACTATACATGGAGCATGAAAATCACAGAGAGAGATCCTAAAAGTAATGCGTCATGTGCTGTTATTGTGATACCTGAGTAGGAGTGAGGCGAGACGTCGAGGAACCGCTGCTGGAGCTCCCAGAGGCAGAGCTGGGATAGGTGGGCATGGGCACCGGAGAAGCTAAGAATACAACAAACAAACTGAAATCTTACAGTAACCAAAACGACAGCAGATTTGAACAAAGTGACGTACAGGACAATCTTACATTTCTTCATGGATGTACTAGCCTCCAAGAAAGGATGGTGGAAAAATTCATCTAGAATAGATCATAATCACTTATACAATATCTCAGTTTATGATTTCTAAAGAGTGCCATAAAGTCAAGTGTGTGATTGTGCATGTCTGATCACTGACCGAAGTCCATGCGTTCCCCGTGGTTCCTCTGCAGCAACCCGAGCAGAAGGTGTCTGAGGTGACTGGAAGTTTCCCGTGGAATACTGGGAAAAGCATCTGAGTTAAACACTGACAGGAATCACAGCCCACACAGTCAGATGTACATGTTTATACTGTTGTGTAAGAGCTCTGAGTTCACAGAGTGAGTGAAAAAGTCATACTCGTGAAGTCAAACTCGGTAACAAGCCTATATAATAAATAAAACTTAACCATGAATGATGGAAAGGAATGAAACACGGAAAATCAATGAGAGAAACCAGTTCTACCGCACCATTCTGTGAGAGTACTATCAAATAAACTTAACAATCATAACTAAGGAAAGTTTAGGGTTGATGAGCTTTGTAATTATGCTTACCAAGCCAGCATTTATTTATTATTTATATATATAAAAAAATATTTATATACACTGATATGACCGTTTTCTTTTTTAATACATTCTAAAATATAATATATTCATGTGATGCAAAAGCTGAATTACAGCAGACCTCATGATCTACAGAAATCAAAATGATGTTCTGACTTCATGCTCAAAAAACAAAATCGTTTTTTGTAGAAACTGAGATACATGTCAGTACATGAACATAAAGTTCATAGCATTTGCTTTTGAAACATTATAAAAGTGTCTTTCCAGTCCTTTTTAATGAATATAGTTCACCAACCCAAAACAACTTTTGAAAGGTAATCTGAAGTTGTCAAATTTATAACACCAGGGACCTTTGCGCCTGTTGTGCCCGAACTAAACTGGATCATGTTGACCGGTGAACACGCAGTCCTCAGGGTCACTTACCTGGGACTCAGGCTCTGGTGTCTTTCATAGAACTGCCGCAGTTCCTGAGGAGTACTCGCCTGGAAAAGATTTTACACAGAAAAAATTGACATCATTATTACTTAGTGATCATCTAATCAATTCTTATAAACAACACTTAGTTATAGTTAGTGCTGAGTAGTTAATCACAACAGCATTAATCTGTGTAATCTCTGGCTGTTTGGAATGTAAACACAGTTTTCCAGGTCTGAGGTTAAATCTTACACTGAGTGTCTGTTTCTACAAATCATAAAGGCATTATTTCCATGCAGGAGGAGATAAACACAACATCGAGGATAGAGACAGCTGATCGGATTTCTAAATGAACCCAGTGACCTATCTTGACCCACTCCGTGAATGACATTGCGTTACCGGACTGTCAGGAATTCCTAATAAATTACCAACTCTTTGTGACAGCTTAAAATACAAACCCATAAATAGCTGCGGTAATGACCGTGTGATCCGACGGGGTTCACATGTTAGCCGTCTGGACTCTGGAAGCTGTATGGCCAGAGGTCAACCGGGTAAACTTTACCCACAAATCAGCCCCGCTAACAGCAGCACCTGGCTGAAAGCTTATATGAAGAATCCAAATAATATTTAATGGCACGCGTGTCACACACGGAACTAATGACCATCCTGTGGCAATATTCAGAGAAAGTATTGCAGCAACAAACTACACACATATACGCATTTTGTAATATGATCATTACTAAAAAAAAAAGAAGAAGAACTCCCTGTACTGGTAGTGAAACTGCAGAGATGCCACCCATGTGAATAGACGTGTGTGTGTGTACGGGTGTGTGTGGGTGTTTGTTTGTAAACCATAGGGTGTGTTTAGTTGAGGCATGTGGTTTTGTTTATCAGTAAGATGTCACAATCATGTTTCACACTCTACAGAGCAGAAATAGCTGAGGGGATGCCAGCCAGTTGCGCTTTCACAGTTGAAGCAATCCAGAATGTTTAGGACTGACGCAGTAGAAACTAATGCTGCGTCTGAAATCACATACTGCTTAAGTAGGTACTACATTTAAAATTGAATGCACTACCCGACCGTTAAAAAGTATGTTCTATATAGTAATAATGTGGGTAGTATGAATGGAATTCTACATCCGCGATATTGATGTGGTCATGCATCGTCACAACAGCGCGATAATAAGAATAAGTCATCTGTTTATTTAGATTGTGTTAAACAAGTGTAATTTAATCACAATAAACAATGTTTTTTTTCCCCTGAGGTGCTTACACTTAAAATGAGCCGCGTCTCAACTTTCCGCCATTTTTCGAATATGACGCCTCCTCTCCCGGAGCCTCATGGGATAAGAAAGTGTCCATGGTATGCCTACTATAGAATCCGGGCGGAAGCAGTAGGTCATCCGGGTACTTCTCGCCTACTGAATTTCGAATACTATGAATTCGGACATACTACTCGCCTCGCATACTGTTTTTCGCGTACTATATAGTAGGGAAGTAAGCGATTTCAAACGCAGCTTAGCACTCAGTGGCATTCCTTGATAACAATCTGCTACCGTTCAAAAGTGTATTTTGCTTACTTTTTGAAAATAAATGAAAACTAAGCTTATTAATACTTATTTGGCAAAAATTAATATTTTGAATAAATATACAAAAATATTAATCTGAAATAAATGAATTGCACGATATTATTGTGTTTTACTGTATTTTAGATCAAATAAATGTAGCCTTGGTGACCATGAAACACTACCTTTTGTCCATGAAGAATGTTCAAGAATATATAATGAATATATAATGAAAAATTTAAAACCGTGATCACAGAAGCATAAACACAGGAAGCAGAGAGGTGTAAGTGTGAATATATCAGGTCAAATCAAGTCAGTTTTGGCTAGTGTGTATGTTACAGACCTGAAATGGGGCTTTGCCAGTCAAGCACTGGTAGATGATGGTCCCTACACTCCACAGGTCAGCTTTGGCATCATAATTCTGTGACATGATGACCTCAGGAGCCTGTAAAAACAAACAAGATGAGTAGCAGTCTCCATACTTTGCTGTAGTCACTTAAAAATATCTGAAGTTATACAGAGTACGTTTTCATATCGAATAGTTGGTTCTTTTATTTTGATAAATAAAATCAGCATTTTATTGAGACATACTGTACTATCAATATCCTGTATGGCTATACGATTATGAAAGGCTACAATTTAAGTAAATAAACACATGCTGTGCCTTTTTGAGCAAAGGGCGGCGCTATTTTATTTTCCATACATGCAGCTCATCACCAGTGTCTCAGAGAGACTTAATGCTTTGTTTTTTATTCACATTTTAACTTGCACTTAGACTTTTCTTCAAGTCATGCAGACTTATTTTCTTGAACATTTGGATAATATAAAACATGAAGCCAGGCGCTCACCATATACATTGGAGAGCCACAGAGTGTAGCAGCCATCATGTTTCCCTGCAGATACCGCGCAAAGCCAAAATCAGCTGTAGAGAGAAAGAAAAGTCAATGTGAGATACGAAAGACTACATTTGAGTGCTTGTTATGGTAGTGGAAGATGGTGCACAGATGTTTACAGAGAGTGCATTTTAGCTGTTTGACTTTACACAGCTGTGTAGTGACACAGTGTCTATAAAACACTCAAGAGCAAACAGAGCAACGTTATCAACACCTAAAACAAACCGCAGTCATAACACAAGAACACAAACACCACAACCAAGCACTGCTGAAGCTGATAACTCATCATCTCAATCAGTACAACCTGATCCTAACCAGTCTCCTTTAGTAGAAGGTGTACTCTGACCCGACACACTCACCCAGTTTGATGCAGATGTTGTTGGGGTTGGACTTGCGCCCAGCGCTGTATGAAAGAAGAATATTTTGGGGCTTCAGGTCACGATGGATGATGCCTTTACTCCTTAAAACACTCATAGCTCCCGCTAACTGCTGCAGCAACACACGGATCGTGTCCTCGCTCAGAGAGCCTTTAGCTATGGAAAGAGTGAAAAACTTGTATAATTTCAGTTTACTACTTTAAAAAACAGGTTTGAATTGTGGGACATTATATCATTGTTTACAGCGAGTTAGCATCCACCAAAAACAAAAAGTCTAGCTGGCATCCACCTCCAAACCCCATCACCCCCCTTTCTAAGGTCACCTCTTTCCTTCCCTTTAAAACATGCTTGTTTCATGAAGTCTTAATTTTAGCCTCCATGTTTTTCCAATGCAGGACAGGGCAGATAACAAACTGACAGGTGGATGAGGTCAGGCTGTGGCTTGAATTTCAGCAGGGGATCTTGGGTCTGTGCCAGTGAGTCTGTGGCAAGAGGTGAACGGGTGAAGGCAAACACGACCCCTGACGAGACCGGGATGGGACGCAACAACGCTTCAACGTCTGACAGCTTAAAAATAGAGTGGCCAACGCAAACATGGTAAATATAGCCACACTTTATGGTTAAACGAAAATATATTTTAGCCCTGAAGAAGTGTGTGTGTGTGTGCAGATGAGAGCACTTCCAAAGGGGCTCTATTTGTGGCGGCACATGTGTGAAACAAGCTATTCTCAGAAGTCCTGAATTATCTTTCTCAGGAAAGATCAGGCAAGTTGTTTGTTTGCTGAAAACCTCTCTGCAGTTTCAAGAGCAAGTCCAAGACCAAAGAAAGTTCCATTGTTTAGCCTTCAAGAAACTGACTTTGGTCTAAAGTTCTGTCAACATTTAATCGTTATTATACAAACTGTAGGATACGTTATCATTTTGTGAATCAATAAGATGCTGATGAATGAACAATGCTAAAATTTTATCCTAAAAAGGATATGGAAGCACAATATATCAAGCATGGTTATCATCTTTAATTAAAACGAATATAAGCCGAATAATTGCAATATAAAAGCCGAAAAACTATGTTGCCTTGGTGACTGACTGATATAAGAAAAAAATTAAATAAGCTGATTGAGGCACTAAAATTGACATTTTTACTTCAGAACAACTTTAAAATTGAAGCTGAAGAAATAAAATGAATAGAAATAAAAACGAAAACTCAATTAAAACTAAAACTCAATTAAAACTAAAAATCAATTAAATCCTTAAAAAATGATTATTATTATTATTATTTTAATAATTACATTGTCTTCTATTAAAATTCAAGCTGAAGAAGTAAAATGAATAAATGAATAATAATAAAACCTAAAATTCAATTAAATCGTTATATATATTAGGGGTGTAACGGTTCACAAAAATCACGATTCAGTTCGATACGATACAGTAGTGTCACGGTTTTCGATACAGTCTTGGATGGTATTTATTGATTAATTAAAATGTAATAAAAAGTAGATTTGTGCCGTTTCAAATCGTAAAAGCTGAGCGTCCTGCGTTCGTAGACTTCCACGCTTTTTTGGCACAATAGAGTAAGTTACATTTAATGCTAAAGTATCGTTAACACTAACACAAACGTTATTTTACTGTGTTAGGGCAGAAGGATGCAGCTCTGGTTAAACATCTGGATGCTGGGTTGAAATACAGCTGGGATTGGTCATGGCTTTAAAGGCCAAGAGGTATCCATTTATTTAAGGGATGCACACACGTCTTTAGACAAATGTCAATACAATTTAAGGTTCTCCAATTTAAATTCTGCGCTAAAATATGTCCGATCAGCTACAGGAATAGACCATGCAGGTATAAATTTGACACCTCACTTGTGCAATTATCCCATCCGTAATAACTATTTCCTAATTTGTAACGATCAGTGGCACATATGATGGTGAAGTACAGATGACAGGTTGAAATGAGGCTAGTGTGCTTACAGTGTAAATACTCAGCCAGGTCTCCTCCATTGCAGTACTGTAAGAGGAGACAGAGAAACACTGTAAGTGTACAGTCCACACAAAACAAGCTATCATCAAAAGAAAAAGTAATCACAATAACACAAGGCCTTCAAATGGTTTTATGCTGACAATAATAACAGAGATGTTTGAATTAAGCTTAGCATAAAGGACATACTGCAAGGGGAGGTGTAATTTGACCTCTGTTTTTTCCCTCCACACTAAGTCTATTTTGAGGTTTAAAGGGGGTATGTGAGAGCTGCAGCTTGCCATCTTGACTCACCTCCATGACAAGATAGACACATCCAGATATCTCCTGCAGACAGAGACATGTGATGCACAATTAAACATTTACAATTGATTATATTACAGAAACACCCAGCAACATGCCATATGACAGCCAGGGCACGAACCCTTCATTGTCTAGATAAGGACAGACCTCGGGCTGGACTCACAACAGATGTCACTGACTCAGACTGACTCATCATACAAAGCCTTCAATTACCTAAGCTTTCTATGAATAGTCTGTTATTATAGCGTGAGCTCACAAGCAAAACAAATCACAAAGCATGCCCGCATTTCACGACAGGTGACACTGTATGCGTTTTTTCAGATACAGAAATCTCTCATTTTGAGTTTGAGTTCTTTACTTATTTATGCATGCATGCACTTATGTTTCATTGTTCTATTGTGTGAAATTTTTTTTTAATGTACAGGAGGTTATGCAGGCTGAGAGGCACATGTAGTGCAATAGTCACCACCTCACGAATGACCTGCGTAATACAACCTAATGTGGATTCTAGACGGTTTGTTACCACTTCATGTCCATGTATTTTACTGTAGAAATTCTGCTCCTGAAAGGTTTAATAGAACAGATCAATATGTCCATGCACAGGCCAAGAGCCACAGCGGCCAGTTTGAATGAGGCAGTTACATGGCCCACTTGTTGTGCAACAAAAGTCCCATTTGGCCGATGTCCACGCAGGCCAGAAGCAGCTGACTGACATACAGATCAGCAGCCGGCCGGCGTGACATAGTGCTGGGAGCAGCGAGCTTCACTGAGCATGTCTGTTTAAATAGCAGATTATACAAGCAAAAAAAAAAAACTTTCCATAAAAAGATAACAGCCTCTTATGACTTCAAAGTTGCGTAACAGCTAATTTTATAAGTGTGACACAATTATTGTGGATAAAAGCTGAACGTTAAGCTTCCCTGAACCAGTGAGAAACAAAACCAGGCCATCAGCAGAGTAAACTAAGTAAAGCCCTGCCCAAGGCTATAGACCACACACAGGGCAAAATACACTTAAATTATCTGCCCTAGACATATTGGAGACGAGTGTCAAATCATTATGATCCATTAGCATACAGTACAAAGGAGTATCTCAAATAACAAAGTACTAAAACAACATAAAGCCTAAATGCAAAAGCATGGGGGACGGGAGTTGGGTGTTACTGACTAAGCACAAGTGTCATACCCTGTGCTATTGTTCAGCTTTCTTTCATGCCGCCATCCACCTGGGCACACCGTGTTTCAGGTGGATACACTGTTTGGCGGCTGCCTGCTGAGCAGCTGATGCTGAACAAACCCAAGGCACATCCTGCAAGCGCTGGCCAGATGTAAAATAGACTGATACCGGAGCCAGTTAAAGGGGGTGCTCCTATAATCGCAGGCTTGTATAGTATCAAATGCACCTGTGTCGGTTCTAACAGTGCGTGAAGCATGATAGAGTGAGCATGAATTATTAGCGTGTGTATTCACTGTCAGGTCATTCGATGAGGATATTGTGGTGCTAACTATGCGATTCAGTTAAACGTTACAATTTAAAAGAGCAGGCTGGTACTAGATGCCTTGTGCAGTGAAATAATGCGGTTATACTAAAGAGATGCATGTCTCTTTATACCTTAATTTAGCCCAAACTTTCATGCCAGCTGAACCCCTTTGACTTATGATATATTTAAAGCACCCCCTGAGATTTTAAGTTAATATTTTAATAACTTAACAAAGCATTAACATGATTACGCTCCCCCTTTTTTGGCAGTAAATGACATACAGGTAAATATTATGCTGTGTTTCATTTGAATTTTTACTCTTTAATTTATATATTTAAATTATAATAAAATGTACTAATTAATTATATAGTATAGACTATATGACTGAGCTAATATACAAGTATTTTTTTTATTAAACTTAATTTGTTCTTTTACCTTGTCTTCTGGTATTTTAATAGTACAAACAATCTGAAGTTAACCTGTCATACTTGCTCAGGGGCACAACAGCACAGGATGGAAGGTGCAAAACAATGTGTTGTCCTCCTTAATCTCTCCACACCTGAGACAACCACCTGTCACCAGATCAGCCTGACTGCCTGGAGTCCTGTCCTCTATTCATTAAGACACATTGATAAGGGACTCCTACATTAGAAAACGTCTGTTCTGTATGCAAATGATAGAGACAGGCAGTTTAAGACGATGCACTTTGCTGACAGGTGCTGGCTAATGCATGCACAGGTGTCAGGTGTATACTTCAACAGACATATAGACATCTGTCACGGCTGTCATTGTTTCTTGCCTAGTGTTTACTTGTAGGCACTAAATATATTTAAGACGATTTATTTTGTGTGCCTCTCAGCTTGAAAATAAATAATGATTTGACTGTTTCTGATGCAAGAGCACGCAACATGAAATCATTACTCACGGTGAGTCATATATAGCCCGTCTCTTCGCTATGGCTAATAAATTATCCGTGGTGTTGGGGGCGGGGCTTAACGTTTAACCAATGGGGATGAAGAGGACTGCACCCATAATATCAACACTGCGCCATGCGATATTCGAGTTATAAATATCTTTAGCAACATGGAAAAAGCTGTACGCTTCAACAGAACAGAACATAAACCATTTCAAATAACACAGTTATCTCATGAATAAACCTCGAACAACTACATTAGCAAACAATTAGTAGGTACATACCTGAAAGTCCAGTAAACTGACAATGTTGTCATGTTTCAGCTCCTGGCGAAAACACACATTCACAATATATCAGTGAGAGGAAGTCATTGATGAAATAGCTTCTATAAGGAGCTGGTGAACACTTTTATACTGTTTATATAAATAGCTAAACATCGTTTGGTTCATATTGAAGCCTTTCGAATAGCGCTTTCGCAATGTTTGTTATATATCTAAGGATATTTAAACGAATAAACACATTCAAATAAGTAACATTCAAAGTACAGCAAGCTAAATTGTCTAACTACGAAGCTCACCTTTAATATCCGGATTTCTTTTCCTAGTAGCGATCGTGATTTGGCGAGGTTTTTCTTGTTAATGCATTTCACCGCCACTTCAAAATCATGTTTCTGTGTATAAAGACATCGATTTAAGTTATGGCATTCGTTTAGAGTACTTTTTCCACACATAAAATGGCATCAGCATTACGAAATGTATATCTCAGCGTTACCTGTTTCTGTCTTCCTTTGAACACCACAGCAAAAGCGCCGTGTCCTATCAAGTCCTTCCTGTTGAACTCGAATTTTCCGACGCTTTCCATCGCGGATAGACTTTAAAACCGCTCAGTAAATCCACAGGTGACAGGTCAGGGTGTGAGGAATCCGTGTGTGCGCCCAGCACAGGACAACTGGACCCGTCTGTCGCTTCCCATCCGCTGCCGCTTTGCACCCAAACAATCCGACACTTCGGTCATGATCGGTATTCGCTACCTACTTGTTAATAAAAACAAAGTCGCTGTCATCTTGATCGTACTATGTGAAAGCACTTTTGTTCAAACCAAGCGTGAAAAAGTGTACTAAATGAAATTCGGAAACTGTCACAAACAGACTCGGTCGTGACGCCTCTGGTTCAGAGTCGTATACTGCGCTGTTTTGGTCGTCACTTTCCAAACAAAGCTTGAAACTTGCGTGTGCATTTCACGCATGCGCACTACCGCTCTCGTCCATACGACACGGTGCGCATGCGCGTGTCAAAAGAGCCTGGACGAAATGTTAACCCCTCGCGAACTGCTGATGATTACTTTTTCAGCATGTGGAAAAATACACATTACGGGTGAAAAGCAGTACAATAATAATCATTTTGGAGTTTCTTATGCTCATAAAGGCTAAATATGTTTAATGATTAAAAATACAGTAAAACAATTTTTATTGTTAAATATTATTACAATTTTAAAGGTGTAGCCTACTTTTGTTATATTTTAAATTGTAATTATGTTTGTGATGCAAAGATGAATATTCAGCAGCTAGTACATTAGAAATTATAATATGCTAATATTAGATTATAATATCTACTATGATTTGGTGCTCAACAAGTGTTGCAAATAGCTTTTGCTGTTTAATATTCTGTATTCTGTATTTAGATTTAAAAAATCTAACACAGCCAATCAAAACGTAAAACACATTAAGAGGCAAAAAACTGTTTTCAACATCGATAATAAGATATATATGAGCAGTAGGCTAAATCAGCATCCGCCATCACAGGAACAAATTATATACTTAAATTATTCTGAAATGTGTGACAGTTCTTTCAAAATGTAGGCCTAATACTGCTGTTGCTGTAGAATGTTATTGTTCTGAGGCAGTTTAATGCAATAAATTAAGCTTTTGCAATCAAGATACGACTTCTTTCAAAACATGAAGTCTTTATTATTCCAAACGTTTGACTAGTAGTACATTTGTTAATATAGGCTACTACTATTAAAATTAATAATGATAGAAAATAATAATAGTAATTTAACAGCAAGTATTTATTATTGCACCATTAACATAATTAACAAATTACAGATTAAAAACAGTCCAGTTAATGAATTATTAACCTGTTATATTCTATTTAAATCTAAACAAACCTATTCATGTATGAATATATATTTGTTTGTATGTGTGGATGTACATGGTAATAAATGTTGCATAACCTGCTCAAGTGCCTATACTTATTTAAATTATATTGTTTTTCTGCCAATTAGTTACACACCATCCCAGAGTGAGATAAAGTCAGATCATATAATCATAACATTATCAAGCCGCCCTTAAAGCGCGAATCTATGCACTTTTATGAAAGCTCTGCCCTCTTGTGGTAAAAGTGTATTATTACACTCGCACACACTAATCACAGTAAATGGCAGGTAAAAATAATGAAATAATTTTCAGTGCAGTGCCGAACTCCCTGGAAACAAGTCAGATAGCCTATTGTACATTAAGTTTTGATAGATGAACATTATTAAGGTAACAGTGTTGTGAAAGCCTATTTGCATGATATATGACTAGTTAAAAATGTAGTTTTTAATTGTTTTGGCTCTGCCTTTTGGTTATTAGACTGATGGCATGTTTTCCTCATCCATGTAACAGGAAATTTACTCCATAAGGAGTTGATTAAAAAGAGGAAGGATTCCCAAGTGATCCACTTCGGGAACCGTTTTCCATGTCGTTTTTCAGTAAATCACATTAAGGAGTCCTAGTCATTGTCTTCTCTTTTGGACGTCACGTACTGTTTGCATCACCCTGTTCACTGAATGAATAAGAGCATTATGTGAGCCCTCTGCCTGTGAATATCATTCATGATATTAAATTGAACGTTTGGCATATAAACACCTCCACCCCAAACCTAATGATATATGATACTGGTGGGTCATTATTCATATTCTGCCCATAAAACACTTGTTGGCTGATAAGCAGCACTACATTTGAAAACGCCGCCTGGGAGCTTCATCTGTCATTTGCAATGAACGTAATCAATGAATCTGCATAATCTGCTTTTGTATCTCAACTGAGCTCCACCCGGTCACGGTGTAATCTGCCAAATCTATGAGACATCGAGCATGTAAGAGTTTTTTAATGTGTATCACTACTTCTGACATGAGCCATGATGACACTTCCTGCAGAACAAGCGTCATTCTCTCCAGTCCTGTCCTGGCGAAACGTTTTGGGGCTGTCTGATTTTCATTCTACTGTCTTCACTCGTTACTATGATGAACACTGTCCATAACTGGATACACTACCGTTCAAATGTTTGGTGTCAGTATAAGTTTTAAACACTGAGCAGTACACGATATGTGAATAATGAAACGAAATGTTTATCGAGGAGTGAATAATAACAGAATGATTTCTGAAGGATCACACGTGACATGGAAACATTTAAAAATGTATATAGGCTAAATTGCAATAATGTATCTTTGTGTTTTAATGATACTTGTAATCATACACGACCGTCATAATCCTCCTGAGGTGAAGAAAAACAAAAACAAAACAAAAAACACCACCACCGGAAATCGATTTCCTAGATCGTCTCAACCGGAATAATATAGGCCTATTCTGAATTTTTTAGGGTTGAATTCTCAAAGCTTGATGAGAAGAAAATGGTAATGTTTTTAGGACATAAAATTAAAACTCAAATACAGCAATGTCTAAAGAGACGGTTTTATTCAAATTAGCTGTACAGGGCATATTACAGAACGACTTTCATTAAAACTGTCAATAGGAAATCGTACTTCACAGTAAATCCTAATGAAGGACTCATTTCCTGTCCAACATAAACACAGAAAACTTTAGATTTTAAATCTTTTTGTAAATCAACAGTCAACATTATGGGAAGGGTTTCAGGTTCAGATCTGAATGTTGAAAAGTACATTGACAGATTTCTGCAGTTTGTCATTTTTTGGGGGTTATATTAAATTAATTCTGCAGATTGACTCTTAAAATTAAACACGTCTTAATAATCAGATCTCTTATAAGTGACACTCTAAGAGATATGTATAGAAATATAGGACTTATGTACACCGCATGTATGTCATATCACAGTACTTTTTTTCAGACTTAAATAAACGTTTGCTGCGTAAAAGATATCTGTGAAAAATTCATTTGCAAAAAAAAAACAGAATAAATCAAGAAAACAGAAAAACTTCACATTATAAACTTAAGAACAACACTCTTTACTGGAATCTGCAGAGCTAAGGCACTTCCTTTGTTGAAGTCGCTTTATATTTAGCAGCAGCATAACTCAAAACATTGCTATGTCCATGTATGTTCTGAGATCAGCTGCGCCTTTCAATACTTCTAAAGCACGTGTAATCTAAAGATGTGTAAATACAATCTTACACGTTGTGCTTTCACTCTATCTTCCTGGCCTGCTGATGTCAGCATTTTCAAAAGAAAAACATCACACGAATGTACTAAAGACACACAGATATAGTGAACGTCCCTTGATTGAGAGACACTGCAGAAACAGTTATTTTCAAATATTAAATAACAATCAGACAAGAAGTGCACTTGGCCTTCAAATGTTCACTTGGGAGAAACTCCATTTAGTATTAAAACAAAGAGTACCTTCTGCAATTTGTTCTTGGTGGAGAACACGAACACTAAGACATTCATTCATAAACTACAAAAAAAATAGCTGATTAAGCTATAACGTTGAGAAAATGCGTTTCTGATACTGAATAAGAAGATCTTTCAAGCAGTATCAAAGTCTTGTTGGAACACGACGATGACAATAATTTAAAGATATACTGTATATGGTCACACACTAATAATACACTGACCTGTTTTGGTACCAATAAATATGTCTACGGTGGCACAATTACAGAAAATGACGCATATGTGTGTGTCTGTGTGCTATATACAACACAAAAGTGAAATCTGATATATATCATGACGTGAGAAAATCGTTTGGCGCTGTGCACGAATAGGGTACAATTAGGTGTTCAGTTAGTGAGACACAAGTCCCAAGTTTATTGTTCTAAGGAATTAAGTATTAAGAATAAAGTATTATTTAATATGAAATTATTGTAGCAAGAAACCCAGCAAATGTCGACAAGGCTTGTCCAACTTTAGAGGTCTTGACCTTTTAACCACGTACCACGAAGCCATATCCATTGTAATATTTCAATAATTAATATTAGTATTTACACATTAACATACTTTATTAATTAATTTATGTTAATCAGAGTTCACATGCAACCCTGTTATATATTGTTTTGTCAAAAAAAAAAAAAGTAACAGTCACACACACACACACACATGTTGGTTTTTGTGATTTATGAGGACTCCATAGGCGTAATGGTTTTTATACAGGACAAACTGTATGTGGTATTGCCCTACACCTACCCTACACCTAAACCTA
>JAUCMT010000154.1:14985027-15008371 GCA_032357475.1 Enteromius thamalakanensis | reverse complement strand
CATACCCATGTCATTATACAAATTTGTGTCCTCATAAACCACATAAACCCGTCCACACACACACACACACACACACATAATAAAGTTGTGCAATATTATAAATGACCTTCTGAGGTTGACCATCAACATATAGTGGAGGTTCATCACTTCTTTTCAATGACCTCTTGTTGAAAAAAAAGCCTATTTGGTTAAACACAAGTGCCATTTACAATACTAGATAATAAAATAAAAAAAAGAGAAAACCGCCACAATAATAATTTCACCATTACTGTAGTTCTACCAGGTCTAATCTAAAGCCATAGCTGATGGACATGGATTAATAGGAGCTGTAACTTGACAGCAAAAAAGTGTTCTCATTGAAGTTGAGACACTCCAGACTTGTACTTGACTCCTCTGTTTAAAGGACGGCCAAACAGTGGTCCAAATGTAGCACAGGTCTAATGTGTTGTCCAAAAACATCTCAAAGCACAGGTGCTGCATCTCAGGAGAGCCTCCTGTCTGTGAGAGTTAGCGTGTTTCCTTCAGCACACCACATCATTAGCAAACCATCCACTCCTTCATCCCAACAATGGGCAGCGTGTCTTCATCCTGTGTTTGTGTTAGAGAGAGCATCAGCAGGAGGAAATGACATCAGAGAACTTTGCGTTGTGAGTTAACTATTCTACAATTAGCTGCAAGTGTTTGTAGCTATTTCAGCATTTGACGTCCATTTAAAGTGTGATACAGAAAGGCACATGTCCTATTAGAAATGCTATGCTGTTGTCCTCTTGCTCTGATTGGATTATACTGCTGACAAATCTATGCGGTTGGCTGAGTTGGTGCTTTTGTCCCATGTGTTCATCTTTGTGGGGGTCACACCGCCCTTGTTGCCGTTCATCTACAAAAAAGAAAAGCAGATTAATACAAGCTTGTGTTCCAATATCCTTGTGAAAAAGAAATGTGCTTAGTTGTACCCTTGTATTCCTCCACTTGCATTTAATGTATGATGAATGAAATATCACTTAAGTGAACTGTGTTATAATGTCAACTTACTTTTAAGTACTCATATTATGTTTACTCGTAATTTTTTGTCATGCATTAAAAGAAGTAGATGACTAACTAAAAGCACTATTTGATATTATAATAAAAGCTAATGTAATTTAACTTCATCAATAAATGAGTGAGTTACGCAAATATATTTTGTACACAAACTTTCATTTCTAATGCGATTCATCACGATTAATCGAGTTGACAGCCCTAGGGCAATTACAAATATACTTATATTAATATATAAACATGATGCAAGTTTTCTTAGGAACTATTATATTTCAGCTATAGAAATATACTTACAATAATAATAAACTTACAAATCAACGAAGAACTCATGCAAACGCATTTCTCAGTTAACAGCATTTAATATAAGTAAAAAAATATTGTGTTTTATTTAGTGATTAATCATGCAATAAATACAAATTATATATGTGCGTGTACTGTGTATATTTATTATGAAAATGCATATATTTGTATTAATTTATATTTATAAATAATAATAATTATTATAATAATGATTAATAATTACATAATAATATAATAATATTTTTATATATATTTATAAAAATGATATTCATTTAATTATATTTATATATACATGCACGTGTATTTATATATACAAAAATATGCCCAGTACACACATATGTATCACATAAACAAAAACATTTATATTGAATGCGATTTATTACAGTTAATCATTTAACAGCATTAGTTTTACATAATATGCAAAAAAAACAATAAAATTTAATTTATTTAAAAAAATTAAACAATCTTTTTCACAACTTTCCAAAATTCACTGGAGATGAACGAAGCAAATGTAAAAATGAGAAGAAGTGAATTACTCACTATGTCCGAGTTGAAGGGTTTGACGTTGATGTTACGGATTGAGCTGCTGGTTAAAGTCCACACTTTGGTTTTGTGTTTAAAAGCAGCCCTCACCTGTAGAGCAGTAACAACACATGTTAATATAACAGCATGATTTGCTCTGGTTTTCATAATGAAAAGGAGTTCTTAAGTGCATTTAAATAATGCAGTATCAAATGACCACCACTATATGGCGATCACACTATCATTTACACCAGTACATCAGACATTTTCTCCTGACATACAGCGCAGACGTCTGACACAGCTGCACAAACACTCTTACCTCAGAGTTTAACAGGCAGTGAAACAGGAATATGAAGAACCCCTTTGAGAAATAAAAGGAAAACAACAGATAACGCTAAATGTCGTGAAAGCGCTCCAATTCACATCTGCAGAAGTTCTTACAAGTCAGTCCAGGTCCAAAGTCATTTCAAACATTGTTATGTCCCATATTTTTTTCAAGCTGTCATTGTTTGGCGAATGCGCTATTGACTTTGGAGGCTGTAACTGAGTGAAACTGTTATGTTACACAGTAGTGATGCCTGACCTGTAGTGAGTTAAACACTGCGAACATGTACTGGAAAAGCAGGGAGTGGTCGTTCACCGCCAGAACACCAAAGATCCACGATATACCCAGGATGGGCAAGAGTACCGCCACTGCTTTAGTCGTAAGCCTAGAAAGACAATCACATATATGAAAAAAGCAAAAGCACAATGGCCGATATTGCAATCGTGATACTTACTTCACAGAGTTGGCGTCTCCGTGAACCTTGTAGTTTTCGGAGCTGATCCTGGATATGACCCGTGTCACAGCTATCAAAATGCCAATGTTCACCTGGACGGCAGAGATTATAACATTATAAGTGTTCCTGTTATGCTCGCCTAATGTAGTGCATTTAATCACACCTTATTAACAACTGCTTACCATTATAACAAACAGAGCAGGGGCTACAAAAGCCCAAATTGCCCCATTGTGCAGAGACAGCCAGCAACTAATATGGAAAAGATCAAAACAAGAGGGCAAAATAAGGTAGGACAAGTCATCTTTTCTCTTCAAACTGGATTTTGCTATGACCTGTGGTAACTTACTTGCCAACCTCTCCATAGCTGTTTAGAGACGAGGTCATAGACACCACACATATGACCAAAGGGCATCCTGAGTAAAGACATGAACAGTTTTAGAGGAAATTTCAAACAGTGCTTATACTTCACTGAAAATACGTCCAACTACATTTCTTTGTACTGCAAGTCAATTATTACAAACAGACTATTTATAAAGGTTTTTTGTCACATTGTTACGATCACCAGCCACTAGAGCTCCACTAGAGGGCACTCCACCCCAGACAGTAATGCATGTAACGCCTGTCTTGTACTTGTTTCTGCCTTGTACGCCAAGGACTCTTATTGTGAAGTGTGTTCCCCACAGTTTCAATGTTTCCCCTGCTCTGACTCTGCTCCTATGTTAGTTTCCATAGTGATTAATCAGCTCCGCCCCCATCTTTTTAATCTTGGTTTCCGCCTTAAAATCTGTTTGTGCCTTGTATTAAGCTTTTCATTCTTGTGTACCGACCCTTGCCTTGCATTTTGGTTTGTCCCTTTGGTTTTGCCCCGTTGGATATTGCACGCCCATCGACAGACCCTCGCTACCGCTCTGGACTACTCTTGTGTCTCTGCCTCTGCCATACCTGTTCGCCTCAGCCTGACCCAGCCTGTACGACCATATCTGTAAATAAAGCCCTGCATATGGATCCGCTTGCACCTGTCTCCTTCGTCACAAACGTGGTTTATAATGTATTAATTAAAATTTTTAAATATACTATTTCACATTCTTAATTTATACAACTTAATTATTTCAACTTAACGCTATTATTAATGTACTATTATTCAAGGTTGCACTAAATGTATCAAAAAGTGACAGGGTTGTATTACGCAATATTTCTATTTGAAATAAACTGCACTGTTTTCAACATTGTTAATGATAAGATAAGTTGATCAAATCAGCATATTAAAATTATTTCTGAAGGATCATGTGACACCGAAGCCTGGAGGAACGATGCTGAAAAATCAGCTTTGCCATCACAGGTATATATTTAATTATAAAATATATTAAACTAGAAAACAGCTATTTTTAACTGTAATTATAATGAGCATAAAGAGTTTCTAGCTTCTCAGTAGTGCTGTCAAATCCCTCTCACCATATGTTTTCGTTATATATGAATGACGTGTTAAAAGACAAATGTTTGTGGGAAAAAACCTGCAACGGTATTGGAGCTAAAAATACCTTGTTGTAAAACCCAGTGTAGAAGTTTGCAGATTATGTCGTAGGAACTAAAATAAGAACTTTTGGACTGTAGCCGGCTGTTTCGTGCCACCATAAATAAAGAGCAGCCTGGCTGTGCCAAAGATTTTTAGAAAGGGAGTAGACTTCAGTCTGAAGTAATGACTTAAGTTTAACAAAGCCTGTTTTCTTCATCCACACTAAGCCTATCTCCAGTGTCACTATGGATACAGATAACACTTTATCATTCGTAATAATGGAAAATACCTTTAGTTATCATAACGCCAAATTTTCATGCACTACTGAAAGTGTATATTGATTTACTTCAAGGTCGCTTGTAACACTGGTAATGTCATTCTATGGAAGATTAAAGGCCAATACTGAGCTGTTCTCAAAAGAGCGAGAGAGCACATGTTGTCTATTATCACATATGCACATTTGAGATCAGGTCAATTAATAACAGTGACTGCATCATTAGCGATGACCCATCGAAGAATTAACGATCATCTGACATCTTAGACTGACATCTTCCTCTTCTTTTCAACGAAGCTGCCACATCAGTCATGGCTGAGGGAGGTGCCTGATCTCTCAGCGCTAATGCCTGCCGCGGGACAACCTCATTTGACTCTCTTGGGTTTGCGCATTACGCTGAATTGGGTCGTCTAAGGCAAGTGAAACTGATCTGATGTTTTCTTCTCAGCATGTAATGATTTGTAAACCCATTCAAGCATGTCTGTGTGTAGTTTATATAAATGTGAGTACATACACAGGACAAATCCGCTAAAAAAGTGCAACTGAAAAAATGTCACGTGCACGCGGATAAATCAGCAATGCCTTAGAGTGCCATTAAAGTTTGCTGGATTGTGGTAGTCTGCTGGAAGATGTTGTACTCACCCCATCCGATGGCATAGTAATAAAAGTGCTTGCTGCCCTCTGAGCCGAACACCTTGATCACCATGCTGTAGAGATGCAGCCCTTCCACCAGCATCCAGGCGAACGCACACAGGAAGAAGAAATGCAGCAATACAGCCATGATCTTACATGGGAGCTGGGAGAAAGAGAGATGAGAGTTCAGATCAGGACAAGAGTCTAGACAAAATGCACTGTACCGAAAACGGATCTATTTTGTTCGTCTTAGCTAACATGCTGTTAAAATAAACATACGGGCGACAGAGTATCTGAGCTCAGTGATCTCAACACTGACATTACCATAGCAAGACTTCAGCTAAGTCTTCAGACAGAGGAAGCACAATCAGATTAAGTGAGTATCAAATGAATCTGTCCGTAATGCCGGAGGCATGTTAGATCGGCTCTTTCCACCTTATTAGATTTCTTTATTTAATGACAACATGCTGGTTCTGATACTGATGATGGTACGATAATCACCATAGACAACAAACATGATTACACACAATCACGTATTGAAGTCGATTTAATTTGAGAAAGGTTCTTTCAATAATGTGTGTGGATACTCATTTTGATAAAAAAAAAAAAATTCACTGCTGTTTTTAGTGCAGAATACTACTGCTGTTATTATACAGCGGCCCAGTAGTGCACAACACAAATCTCCACAACACTTGAAACACAACACTCATAATTTGGGTTGTAGCTTGTTTCCGTTGTGTTGTGCTTATTTTGTTGTGTTGTGACTTGTTGTTCCAAGTAGAAGTACTAAAATCACAAAACATAAAAATATATAAAATATATAAACATAAAAAAACAAAAAAACTAAATTGACAAAAAAATATACGAAAAAATATAATCATAATAATACTAGTATAATACTAAAATAATACAAGATTTAATGATATGACAAAGATGACTGTTACGCACTGCTACTGCCTTCCTAAAACAATGAATCATGGAATAACACAGACACGTAGAAGACATTAAACAGCTGACGCAGGACACTAGAAACACAGGGCATAAGTAGGGCAAACAATGAGGACTTAACTAGATTAATTATTAAAAAACTCAATGGAACACTAATGACAAACGAGAACTGGAACGAGAAAACCAAATACGGGCATATACGCAGGGAGCAGAAAACAGAGCAAGAGAAGTCTGACAATAACTTAAACATATTTAAATAATAAATTATTGTACAGACATTAAAGTAATATACATGCAAACAAATAAATACATATACAAAATATTACTTGTTATTAAAGAACATATAGGTCTTATTATGTTATCGGTTATTGGATCGGACAAAGGAGGGCCTTCAAAACGGCTGAGGATCACTGAATTAACACAATTTTCATTTTGGGGTGAACTGGCCCTTTAAGATGAACCTGTGCTATGACAGAGTGTTAGATAGACTCACCGTGCCGGGATTGAACCGGAAACTGATGAGCAGAAGGATCTGAGCGACTAAGATTGCAAATGCCAAGTTTGCATGAATATGGTAACGCTGATTACGGATGGTGCTAACCGACCTGTACTCACACACACAAAAAAAAGCATACAATTTTTCATAGTAAAAACATTAAAGGCCTTTAGTGTTTTATTTATTGAAATTGCTAATTACTATATGTAATAAATCAAAAAGATAGCAATGTGAATAAAACATTTTCGACCATGTTTAAATAGCAGATTAAAATCATGCATGTTGGCAGAGCATTGTGGGACACTTACGACAGGACAGCAAAGGTGACCAGTGTAATTGCCAGGCAGAAAATAGAGATAGAGCAGCCGATGTAGCTAATGGTGGACAGCGCCACCATGTGTGCCTTTGAGAGCTGAGGAGGAGACAAACGTGACAGCAATGAGATGATGAAAATGTTTGAAATAATACCGAAATGTATACTTTTATTCAGAAATAATGAACTAAATAAGACAAAAACTGACAGTAAAAACATTTCAAATGTAACATTCAATTTATTTTAGGTAATAAAAAATGTAGATTTTAAACAAAGAATCCTGAAGAAAAACACCTTTAGCATTTTTCTTACACATATCAATCAGCAGAACTATTTTATAATTATAATAATAATAATTTAATAATAAGAAGAAGTGTTTCTGAGCAGCAAATTAGCATATTGGAACAATTTTTAAGGGATCATGTGACACTGATGACTGGAGAATTGATGCTTAAAATTAGGTTTGCATCACAAGAATAAATAACATTCTAACATAATAACAGAAATTATGAAAGTATTATTTCAAAGTATTGTTTTTACTCTATTTTGATCAAATGAATGTAGCCTTGCGAAACAATTAAACAAATTAAATGACTATTAAAACAGTCAGTTTGACACAAGCTTTAGGGCACTGGATATTTCATAAATCTTTAAAACTTTTTTTATTTTTTAAGTATTCAGAGTGTAAAATGTGATAAAAAAGGAAACATCAGTTTTTGGCGCAAAAAACCTTGACTAACACTACAGGTGGAAAGATTTCCATGCTACGTCACTTAAAGTATCTGCTGGTAAGGAACGAACAGATTCATTCCCGAACATCTGTCGGGATACAGAACTGCCAGTGCCTGTAATGAGTACTCAGTGTTGCGTCTACACGCCGGACCCATCGCCAGTAGTTTTCCCCCATAATTCTATTTACGTGCGTAGGTTTGATCGTACATTAACTTCATTTCCTGCCTTGTGATTATCGTGGGCCAGGAATATCGAGGATCTGCGGAGCGGTGGAGAAAGCACGATCTCCTCCAGGCTTGAAGTATTGAGGTGAGCCGCTAATTGAGGCCCCGGCAGAGGCGGGCATTAGCATCAAAGCTCCAGAGGAGATGATTACATGACTGAGCGAGGACAGATTTTCTTAACAAACATGCAGTTGATAGAAGCGGAAGAGCCAAGCTGCACCTGGGTGCCTCGGTCTGGCTCGTGTGCGTATCTCGAAATGGCATTCTGCCTTCGTGTGAAGCAATATGTCTCTCATCTTCACAAACATGTCCCCACTTTGTGAGTTGTTAACTGACGGGGTCTTTAGCCTGAGTTAAATTCGTTCTTTAAATAAATCAAACTGATATAAATACCAAAATATCAAGCTGTGCCTGTCGTTCAGTATTTCAAAGGCAGATTTTATTTACAAGCTTTCTCTGATAAATGACAATCCATCTGTCCGCCCAAAAAGAGCCCGCAGTCTTCGTCCTGCACTGGCGGCCTGTGACTAGCAGCCTCTCTCTCTCTTTCACGAGAGAGAGAGACGCTTTCACTCACAACTTCGGGTTTCGAATGAACTTGAAACACAATCCAACACGTCACCCTTGGAGAAGTGTCTTAACTACGTCCAAATTGTCTTCTCCCTTAAAGCTGTGCTGCTGATTTACTGAGAGCTTCAGCCAATCAAAACCTCAAGCCCTGTGTGCTGTTGGCTCACTGAAGACGAGAAACACAGCTAACATCGCAGTGTCTTGGTGTTTTTAGAGATCCCTGCTGGGAAATGACCTACATGCTCAATCAAGGAATCTTGAGAAATTCCACTAACGTCAGGCTTCGCTGCCAATTTTGAATTACATGTGCATATTTCTTGACATATACAGCTTATATAAGCACAGCTAGTCAGAGTGAATGAGTACATAAGTCGTTTTTTGATTAGAAGTATGTTACACGGGGCTTTGTAAAGTTCGCCTCATCAAAAAAACAAAACAAAACAAAACATGTTACATTTTTAAAATAGGTTATATTTACAATACTGTTCAAGTGCAAGTCAGTACGATTTTTTAAAAGAAATATATTTACATATTTTTATTCAACAAGGATGCATTAAACTGTTTCTATTTCAAAGAAATTATCTTATGCAAAAAAAGTTATTATGCATTAATTAAGTTAATATAATATTAATATCTGCTTGTGCATGTCGCTATAAATTAGGATTGTGTTTATGTTTTTGCATCAAAATTACATATAAAGTGCGTGCTTTCATTTAAAAGATTGCTTAGATTGAATGTGTTCTTGCATTCATAACAGAAGGAACAGAGAAAATCTCAAAATGTGTTTTCTGATGCGTTTTCATTAAAACTTAATCCGAAAATGGGGCTTTCAGGGTGAAACTGTGCAGAATTAATAATAAAGAAAGCGACTAAATAGTACAGTAAAACAATAACATGTGTTATTCCTAAGAAAATCATTTGCAATTGTAATTTTACAAAACTGTAAAAAAAAGAAAAAAAAAAGGAAAAAGAATATAAATAAATATAAAAAAATAAAGCATACTGTTCAACAGATTGGGGTTGATAGGATTTTTCAGTTACACTTAAGACTACTTATTCACTATTAACTATGACTTTTCCCTCAATAAATTCCTAATTTGCTGATAATTATTAGTTAGTTAGTTAGTTGTTAAAATTAGTTATTGGGTGGGATTAGGGATGTAGAATAAGTCACTGATATTTGCTTAATTACTGGTAATAAATATTCTAATCATATGCATGATAATAAGCAACTAATCAAGAGACCCTAAAACAAAGTGTTACAAATTTTTCTTATCTAACAGGATACTTATAGTTTTATTAATGTCTGTACTGTCACACTAATCAATTTAATGTTCTTTGCAGGATGTAGACAGAATTGTGTAAAACCTAAAGCCAAACACAATGAGCTGCAAAGTTTTTGAAATATTTCAATTAACTTATTACTTTGCCAAAGCAAGCAAGACAAATGGTGATTCATCTACAGCACAAAATAAAGCTAGCACCAGACACCGAGAGTGCCCTACCTCCATGGGAACCACTTGCATAAGGATGGCGAAGTTTGTAAGATGGTTACACAAGCAAATAGAGAAGGACAGGTTTCCATCAGCTCTCACACATCCCTCATTGGACCACACACCCTCCTTGGAGCTGAAACACACACATGCATAAAGGTTTAATTGAGCATTACAGTTGCTGGAATTATTCATAGTTTATATTGAAACCATACACATTCACACCCTCGCCCAGCGTTAATGGAATTACCAGCGAGTTATTAATCAAATCAGATCTAAACTAAATCAAAACTAACGCAAGACCCCATTAATCTCAGAGAGAGCAAACATTCCAGCTTCATCACTCCATTATAGATGCAGTCATTATTAAATGCCCACATGGGAGAAAGAATGAGAGAGAGAAAGAGAGAGAGACAAGAGAACGTCTCAATCCAAATCAAACACGCTCCATTTCAAATTATTCACATTTTTCACATGATCCTAAGAGTTGGCTTCGTTTATTGGCTTTAAGTGACTTTTCGGCTATAACTATTATGGTATAAAACAGTTTTTTATTAAAAACAGACTTTCATAATGCACATCACCATGTACTGTATATGTGCTAAATGTTATTAATGTAACCTATTTCTGGCTCTTACGTAGCTAATGGGATAACAGTGGGACATAAATATAAGACACGCACATTGATATATTACAGCACTTCCTGACAAGCTTTAACAGGAAATGTGAAAATGAGACACTAAAAATGACAGATGGAGAGAGATCGATGGGCGAGAGAGAATATACAGGAAGGACTGATAAATATCTCTGAACAGTGAAGCTGAGAATGAAACTGAGGATAGAAACCTAAAAGTCCATAAATAAAGTGAAAGATATCATAAAAATATAAACATGAGACATGTTTCAACAAACATGCTGAGTACCAGCATGTAAAAAAGCTACCATAAAACTGTTAATTGGATAAGACTTATATATTAAACTACCGTTTATAGAACGCATTAAGTTTATATGAAAGAAATATTTTGAAATACAAGATAAAATATTTGTTAAATTTACAGTAAAATTACATTCTCTAAAGTCTCCACCACATTTGGCTTGATATTTTGTTTAAATACATGTAATTTGAATTAAATATTGCTATTTTGTTATCAGTATATATTTTAAAGCACACAAGAGATCAATAGTTCAAGAAAGCTTTAGATATATTCTTGCTATATTGTAACAAACACATAACTGTAAACATGAAATCAACATTTGTGCGCAGAAATATATATCTGAATCTGTGAGACCCACCTGTAGTCTAAGAAGGCGCAGTACAGGAACACTTTATTGCTTTGGTTTAAGGCCTGGAGTTGTTGTTCTTTACTCTGAAAGACAGAAAACAACACAGTTAAAAACGAAACATCACAACTGATGTTGTAACACAGTGAAGTTCTTCTCAGACTCACTCAGTCTGAACGGTGCACTCATAACTCAAAACATACACACGCACGGTCCTTTCGAGTAAGTATATAGACTCTTTTCATCTCTTGTCAATAGTTAAGACTCTCAGAACATCCATGACATGACTATATCGGGATGGAGACCCATATTCCAGACAGGAATGGAAACAAGCTGGTAGCAGATGAATTATGTTTCCAAAACAGCTTGGAAACTACCTCCAGGACATCATTATTATAATTATTTAAGAGAGGAAAGATTTGTGAGGAAGAACATACTAACTCTGAACATGTGAACCAGTTGTGGCAGTGTTTGACAGCAGATAGAAATAACGATAATGGATGACAAATGAAAGTTTCTTATGCAGTGTTACTTTAGTATTAGTATTAATATAATACTATTATAAATGCATTCATTTTAATTATTTATATTTTGTGGTTTTATTTTCATTTTAGTAAAATTTTGCTTAGTGTTATTTATATTATTTGTATGTAGTTTTTATTTTTTATGTCTGTTTTATTTTTTATTATTAATGTTGTGTTGACAGTAAGTTGCAGTAAGTTTTAAAAATCAATAGTTGATTTAGTTTTAAAATATTCTGTAGTAAGTTTATATTTATTATGGTTTTTATTGTATTTTTTTTTAACATAACCCTGACTGATACGAGTTTAACGAACACAACAAATTATATGGTCAGAATAAACAATTTGTAGTATGTTGTACCTCTCTTGTCTGCACATGACTATAAGCTTTTAATTTTTACTTAGACTTTTAATTAATTTAAGATGGTTTAACTAATAAAATGGAGGTTTAAATTAAAAATTGCAAAGTGAAGTTTCTGTTATTAAAATATTAACATATAAAAGAAAAGAACACGGTGAATTATTATTATTTTATAGATTTTTTTTTTCATTTTGAACTACTGGTATGAATGGTATACTGCTATAAGTGAAACAAAAAGAAATACAGGCAATATTTTTTTATAAATAATGCTTTTAAGATAATCTAATACTTAAATGATCATCCTCATACATAATACATAAATGATAATCTTGTATTTATAAAAATCTTTAGCAGAAAACTTAATTGGTGATTTAAATACTTATTAAATAATAAATTGACACAGTGAAAAATCAATCAATCAAATTGATAAATAAAATCATTGAACGCTCCTAGAAGATCCTGCATGACGCAATTAAATTTGATTTTAGATTGTGTTTAAATAGTTATTTCATTCTACAGTAATATTGGTGTGTTCTTATTGTGGTCATTTGTATAATTTCAAGGACACCACATATTATAATAGTTCAAGTAGGTTGCAAAATTAACATCACATCATATCATTTTTAAAACACACATTCCCCTATTTTTCATGGTTTTCTGCAAATCCACAAGTGGACACAGAAATAATTAAACAAACAAACAAACACACCGATTAATTAGCAATTTTGAAATATTTGTGGTCTATTCTGTGCCAAAATACAATATTCCACAAGTCAAAAGTCAGTCTAAGTGCAATTAGATGGAAAGTTTGAGCCATACTGACAGGGACAAGACAGATTGCGATGAGCGGAGCAGAGCAGCTATGGGTGCGGTTCTCTTCTGTGCTCCCCGAAGTTTCTCACTTTCACTCGCTTTAGCTTATCTTTTGGAGTCTGCTGCCGTCCCACTCTCTCTGTCTAGGCCAAAAACTCATTACTAAAAAAAGCAGGTAATTTTTACAGCTCCATCAGCAAGTCTCTCTCTCTCTCACCAGTCAAATGAACACAGATGGGGTTGGCTTGGTGTTTGCGGCTCCCCCCTGCCCACAGCGCTCTGCACTTGCCAGAGAAGCGTGAAAGCACTCCAACACTTTATTAACAACAAAGGCCTTGCAAAAGAGCACGCAGTACTGGAGGAGCTCCCTTTTTAACCTAATCTAAAGATACAGAGAGCGAGATATTACAGTAAAATACATGCAAAAACGCAGGTAGGCGATTAAGCAGAAGCTTTTATGAAAAACAAACCACAAGCTTGTACAGGTTTGGATGGAGTCCTTGAGTTAAACCTTTATAGCCACTGAGAACTGGATTCATCGCAGGGGTTAAACCGGGGATAGGTGTTACGTAACCTTCGATTTTTGGGGGTTGCTTGGGGTATTTGTCAGCTGCTATGATATCATTCTCACCGGCCTATCAGATGGCAGCAGGTTGTGTAATCACACATTAGGTCTATTCAGAGAGCCTGAGTGACATGTGTTCATAATTAAGCAGAAAACCCTCATCCCTGTCATGGTGATGGAATGGTTTACATGGTTAAATTTGCCAACTGGTGTGTCAGTCTGTCTCCTGATTGGACGACGTGTAATTCCAAGCCGAGCCTCTGTTTTGTCACTAAAAGGAATGTGGAGAATGGCAATAATGTGAATATGGATCAACGTTAAGGATGAAACTGACGGTTCTGGATAACAATCGGGGGCCCGTAGGTCACGTAAGCTGGGTTGAGCCCTGAGGATTTGGTTTAATATGGTTGAAATTTTTCTAAATCACCAAAAGTCACAACAAATGAGTAAAATAGTTTCTCATTTAGCCCGCCTCTCATCTCTTTTGTCAGTATATATGAGACGTCTTCCATTAGAATGTGCCAGAAGTTAATAGAAAACAACTTCACAGCTTTGCTCTATTTGGGTCTTTTTCAAAGTTCCCCTGAAAGCTTCACGTGGGTGCCAAACTTCCTCACACTTCACACCCAAGAGAGTGATCTCTCTATCCACGTCACTGTTTGTTGGGGACTGTTTGAGGGCGGGAGGTACACAGATGTGTTGGCTGTAACATTAACACATGGCAAAGGCTTAGCTCATAAATATTATTTAAAAAACAAGCACATATACAAATTATATATAACTATAATACTAATTATATATAGCAAAGATATATAATTAGTACCCTACCATTAACATTACCATTCAAAGATTTAGGATTGGTAAGATTTGTGCGTTTTTTATGCTCACCAAGGCTGCATTTATTTGACCAAAAATGCAGTGAATAATTAATTCTTTCATTTTTCATCAACTTCTTAAATATGTGTTTACAGCAAAAAGTTAATTAAATATTTCAATGCAAAGATGAGAACAAATGCAAACTTGAACCAGGATGAAGTGAAAATGCGAATTAGGTGACACTGTTGCTTCGAACATGCAAAGTTCACCTATTCATGTCTTCTGCACAAGTAATAAAATTTCTTGTAGCAAAAAAATTTTTTTTTAAGCTAGTAGTCTTGCAGACCTATTCTAACGCTCAAATGAACTATTATTGAATTTAATAGAATTGATTTGACATCTTTACTACATCTGCCACTTTCATATCATTTCAGAGGTTCATATGTTAATATTGGCGCTTTTCCACTGCGTGGTACGACTCGGCTCGGCATGGCTCGTTACGGCACGACACGGCTCAGTTCGGCTCGGTTTGCGCTTCCACTGCAGTTTGGTACCGCTTTAGAGTGGGCGGGATTATTCACGCGTCGTTATAGTTGCGCCGCCTCCACTGCCGTGACATCATCGTAAACACGCCACAAACAAACACACATCAATGGAGTATTTTTCATTCCGCGTCACCCCATCAAGCTCTCGCTGGATCCGCTCCTCTGCTATCAAGGAGAGGAACGTCTGTACTTCCTCAATAGACCACGAAACAGTCATTTTTGGTTAATACAAAAAGGTGCATTTCTTCAAACAAAACAGTTGCGTCTGATCCTTCGCTGGCTGTGCTGATTTAAATCTAGCGGGTCTCGTGTTGCAAGTTCAGTGACGCAGTAATGACGATTTTCTCCGGCTAATCAGCAACCAGCAGAGTTTACTCGTCACGTTTTGGTAATGGTACGGCTCACTTGGAACCTCGACTGAGGTGGTACTAAAAAAGGACCATTTACCAGGTACTGTTCCCAGTGGAAAACCCCCCAAAAGTAAGCTGTACTGAACCGTACCGTACTATGCAGTGGAAAAGCGCCAAGAAAGAGCCACAGAGGTGTGGCTCGTGACACGTCACAGGCCGCTTTCTCAAAAGCACATCACAAAAACCGAAATTCTGTACAGGATAGGTTGTTAATTAATTATTTTGTAAGAAAAAATGTATTTGGCATATGGGCCTATTTCTTTTATATATAGCTTTAAGTTACAGAGCAGTGTTTCTGATTAGTTGAGCGAGCAGCGGGGACATGGTGAACCTGGTGCAGAGCTGCACCGGTGTGATTATTGAATGTTTGGAGTTTGCTCTACACACTCCTGGGACTCTCCTGGAAGTCCTGGAACATTTAGATATTTTCAATTAGCTTTCACTGAAAAACAATAGGCTAATATTTATCTCTTAGTTTGAGAAAATACCCTCTTTTATTGTTTTGTTTTTTTATAAATTGAATTGCTTTTTTTGACATAGCATGGTAATTTTGGTCAGCAAATATCACATGTATATAATGTAACAAGAAATGTAAACCCTCCTTTGCTATATTTCATGATTTTGTGGAGATTCAAAGCGACACAAATACTTAAAGCAATCAAAATGTTTTTTAAATAAAAACACAACCTTACTGAGCAGATGAAATTGGTTTTAAACCATAAAAAAGACTTTTTTTTTTTTAAATGGTGGTGTATGTTATAGGCTATATTTTATTTGTAATATATAGGCCTAACATATTTTAAAAGCATGCATTTGAACTCAAATATAAAAGCACATAAGTAACATATATATATATATATATATATATGTGTGTGTGTGTGTAATATATATGTAATTGAATGTTATTACATTCATGACATTTTAGTTTCCCAAGAAACAAAAAAAGAGAGAGAGAAAAAAAAAAAAGCCAGCCGTGTGAATATAAAGTATGTTATATATTTAAGAGCATTGAATAAACTCTTAAAATTTGGCATTCAATCCAATTGCAGCCGAGCAGCAAACAAAACGCATATTAACTTTTCTAAATAAAAAGAAGCATACTGTGTTTATCGCATTCTTGTGTTTATTGTGTCTAAATGTTAGCTATTGTTTTTCATGGAAAGACAGCTACAGAAAGTTATGGAAATGAGAAGCAATAGTTAGTGTAACTATCTAGTATAACTAGTGGCTTACACTGACTAACACTACTACACCAGATGTGAATGGCGCAAATTGCAACACGTTTTATTACAGCACATAGATTCTGTTATAATCAGTATCTGAGCATGAACAGGTGTTGCATTCTCTGCCTGCTGTGCTCCACACACTTGCGCTATAGACAAGGTGACAAACAGTTATACAAAGTGCACTTTGATTCATTCGGTGTAGAGACGCATTAGTATATGGAAGACCATTTTGTTTTGCAAACTCGCCATAACCAAATGCCCCCCCAAGAACTTTCAAAAACATTGCTTCTGAACGCCCCCGCTCCAGTTGGTTAGTAGAATAAGTTGACACGTACTTGCAAATTTTCTGATAGTCAGTATGTTGTTTGTTGTGGACCCATCAAAATAAAGTGTTAGAAGATATTAAGCAGTCTACTAATACTCTAATGACTGCTAGTTGACATGTAGGTGCAAAGTTACTTACTACGTTAGTACAACGTCTAATGTTTACTATTGGAATAAAAAAAAGAAAAAGTGTTTATAAAAAAAAAAGTGTTACCTTACATAAGAACTTGATTAGATGGTCTAGTGGTATTTTATACAAGAATGAAGTTATAGCTGAATGTTTTTGCAGTGGAACATATACTGGCCTTCGGAAACACCATCATCATCATCCAATTTAGATGAGTCTTTAAGGGGAAAATGTTCGTGGTGCAACTTTAGAGTTTTTGCTACTGTATGTCACTCACCTGAAGGTAAAGGCTCGGGTGGAGATGTTTACCCACACCTGAAGCATTAGTGCCTTAGAGCCCATGGAGAGGGCATGGAGGAGGCATCTGTCTGTCTGCTGCCCCGTAACAAGAGTGGGACCATGCAAAGCCTCTTCTGCCAGAGACGCCTCCTCTTCTGTAACAAACAAACAAACTAACTAACTTCCATCAATACAACCAAGGAGTGATGATATTACTGCACCGAGGTGGAAGTGCTCTTCCGCCATACATTATAGCCATACATAATATCTTTTTTTATCCGATAAAAAAAAATCTGTGTTTTATTTTGTGTCACTATACAAGCTTGTGTAACTAGTCATGTAACTTTAAATAGGGAAAATGTGGAATTGTTTAGAACATATTGGAATATGGGAAAACGTTTTTTAAGTTTTCCATATTATTTATTTATTTATAAATATATTAAAATAAAAACTGAATATACAAAACGACAATAATAAAAGAAGTCAAAATATCAATAAAATATATAATATAATATAAAAAAAAAACTGATCTGCTTTATACACATATATAAAACTCTTCTTACCCTTCTTGTAAAGTCCGTCTTCATTCTTTCCAGCTCGTACCCATAGCGAAGCACTGAAGCCACTTGCCATGTGAGGCCAGCAGTTCTGTCCCACCAGAGGCAGGTGGAAGGGTGCAGTGTGCCAGGGAGAGCTGTGTAAATGACCGGGCCTGCTCAGGTCTGCTTCACCACGGCCGAGGAGTAACTTCCCCCTTAAATTAGTGTTTGCTCCACCCTTACCACCACCCATCCCATAAGGCCTCATCCCAGGGATCATGGGAAAGGACAAGAAGAAGTGTGGCTCTGTGTCTGCATTAGCCTCCGCAATCTGAAGCAAGCCTCTCAGCAAGATCTCCTACAGATGATGGAAACAAAATAACGAATATCCACCGTCCCCTGTCATAATGATGTCTTTACAAATATGAGCTACTGGCTGGTTTTGTGAAATTCACACACTGGTAACATTTGTTTTTGTCACCTGGTACAATGAAAGTGCATTATTGCGGTTATGAGCACTAAAGACAACATGCATTTCTGAGGTAGAGACATATGACTCCCTATGGACTTTTATTAACACAATGGTGTGAAAAGCTTTTGACAGGGCCATTAGCAGTATTCAGTAGATGCCCCAAAAAAGCCAGAAAACAAAAAGATTAGACACAGCAGTTAAGCTGAAAAAAGAAAAAACAACACACACACACACAAAATGTATTATGTTAAATGTTTAATATACAAGCAAAGGGGAAGGATAAACAACTAGCCAGTTAGATTTCCCACAAGTGACTAGGTGATCACTGAGAACATTATTTAGAGCTTTATATGTAGATTAATTCTGCATATTCAATCTACAGTATGCCAAAGTCTTTTAGTATCGAGGCAATAGTAGAGCAGCTCAGAAGTAAAGGACTGGAAATCAAAAACTGTTTAGGTGCATAAATAAACACTTGAACAAAGAGAAAAATAATTAATCTGTATCTGTGTTGACAAACCAAAAGTTGGCATTGGTAAAAGCACATTTTGCATCAGTATGTCCACTTACTAACACAGTGTTAAATAATAAACCTGTTTCTAGGGTGTTTGATGGCACTGATCGTATTTGCATTGTGTAATTTCCAACCCTTTCCTTTACTCTGGAAAGCGGAAAGGGTTGGTGTATAGTGTTTTTGGCCCACAATAAGTCACTTAAATGCTAAGTGAAGTTGTACTTACTGTAGGCGGAGTCTTCTCCAGGAAAAGGTGTGTCAACAGGGCGAGTTCCTCCGATGTCATCTTGTCACTCACCATAGCAACAAGAAGCTCCATCAGTATTGTCTGGCACTCTGCACAGAGCGATTAGACCAATGTTTAAGGCTAGTTAACATGACTTAGCATGATCGGCAAAAACATAAAAAAATTATTCTAAATTAAAGTGGATTCATTTCTTTCTTTTCTTTTTTAAAATATAGCAGTATTTATTACATTGTATTAAAAATAATTTATGTGCACCTCACTATTACTTATTTTTAATTCATGGGTCCTCGTTACCAAAATCTCTGATTTCCCAATAATCTCAACTATATATTTAAAAACAGAAAAAATATTTATAAAGAATGTATTTATATTTATATTCTATATAATCTATTTATAATCTATATTCTTTATATTTATAAAAATACATATTTTAAATAAATTCATAATTATAATATAATATTTATCATTTTAATATTTAAGTAATGCAATATATTTTCAGAAATATCTTTATAAATTAATAAATTTGAACTTATTTTATTGCAGTATTTTTGTGTAATACAGTAAAACACTGTGAGAAAGCCTTTTGAGAATTATAGTTAAACTGAAAAGCACTGATAATTGCAATGATGATAATTGAGGAAATGTGCAAAAATTAAGCATAAATAATATACACCTTTATAGGAGGCATCTGATTGGCTGAGAATGTTCTGGAATCCAGTGAGAATAGCTTTCACACCACCCTAACAAAAGAATAAGCATGGCGGATCACATTTTTCTCATAAATACAGTAAAGTACAGCACACCAGAGAGTGCAAAACATTATTGACAAGGGGACAAAGCAACAATAAATCACAGTACTTCATAAAACCTGTAAATATATCTCCAATAAAAACAATAAAGAGTTTTGAAACACAGCTACAAGATTTAAAATCCAGACTCTTCTTTAGGAGCAAACATAACAAAAAATCTCAAATTCTCAAAGCTTTGCATAAGGCCATCTTGATCATGCTACACAGACCTTTGGTTTCAAGTATTCTCTTTCAACTGGTTACTGAAACAAAACTTTATGCCAATTGAGGTAAGTAACTTAGACAGGTCTTCTGAAATAAGATATGTCGCAGTGTACATGTATCCGCATATATAAATAAATCAGTTTGGCTTGAGATAAGAGTCTGACCTGCTGGGAGAGCAGTGCTGCATTGTTGTGGTGGCCTTTGATGGCTCCTAACAGGCCCTGCAAAACATGTCCCAAAACCTCCAGGTCTGGAGAGCCACTGGCTAACAGCTGCAGCTCCATCAAGCAAATCTCCGGGAACAGCAGACGACCGCGACCGGAGCCCTGAGGCACTCCTGCCATTCCTAACGTACATTCCCCAGTTGACACTCCAGCCTCCAGCTTTATCCCTGTCACAGAAAGACAAAGCCAGACTATAAACACAACAGTAATAATAATAATATAATGTGCTGCAGATGTGCATACAGAAGGAATGAAGAGCAAGTGCCATATGTGCACAAGCTGTGCACAGTGCTTAGAGCTCCAGCTCAGTGAAATGAATTAAGCTGATGGAGGTGCCACACACCAGAGAACCCACATAATTTAACTGTGGACTACCCTGCAGCTCATACGCAAGATCTGGATGCTTTTCATTAATGAAGTTCTGCCTCACACACACACACACACACACATACACACAGCACTCCCTCACAAACATACACTTACAGACAAAAGTAGAGGCAGACTGACAGATGTGAAGTTTGGTGGAGACTGGACATTGCATTTTGAAGTTAGTGTAAAAAAGGGATTTTCTGTTGCCAGCTGGTAGCGCTATGATAAAAATGGAATATTGGCCTTTGGATGTGCCAGGACCCTCATTGAAAGCAAGTGAAGTTTGGAGCAGATCGGATATTTTATGACTGAGATAAAGTAACTGCTATTCCCCTGGCAAGACATCGAACTTTGCTACGCCGCTCGATCTCAATTTACCGATCGCAAAGGCCTTTAGTTTACACTGACCAAATTTGGTTTTGAATATGAATAAATCTCTGGGAGAAGTTTGTTAAAGTATGATGAATGAAATGGCAAAAATATCAAACAATTTGCTGAGAATATTAAAAATAAACTTCCTGTTTATTTTTACTTCCTGTTCCTGACTTCCTGTTTGGGATTTTGCTCCAAGAGACTTTTTTGTAGCTATTGGTGTGTTAAATGTGTGTACAGATTTTAATGCATGTAAGAGACACGCAGCTCAAGGTGCACACTTTGGAAAGTTTATAAGTGGCGCTGTGGAGCAATTTTGCCACACCCACCTCTGAAAACCTAATCAGATGTAACAAAGTTTTGTGACTTTTTTCTGAGCATGTTTAAGCCCTCAAAACTGTGATTCATTTTGGAGAATAATAATAATAACAACAATTAAAGCAGCAAGCAGCGAGGAAAGGGCCCTCGCACCCAGGCTCACCACCTCCCGTGGTTTTAGGAAGACAGCGGCAGCGGCAAGGAACCAAAACCCCATCCGTGAGAAAAAAAAACTTTGGGATAAACCAGGCTTAGTGTAACATCAACACCAGCTTCTACACCAGGCTCCACCCCCGCTGGCACTCTACGTTCACAGTCCCCGGGTTATTAATCACCATCACCTGCGCTACACACCTGCCAGCCATTACCAGCACTCTACAGCCACATACTTAAGCACCCACCACACTTCAGTTCTTGTCCAAGCTCGTTTATGCGAAGTGGACAAACTTACCTGTCATTCCTACCTCTAATACTTACCTGTGGTTATTTGCAGAATCCTCCGTGAAGTCTGTGTCTCCTCAGTGTCTCCTAGCTCCTTCCCGTATCCAGTGTTGTCTCTGTCTCCTGTGGATCCCGAAGTCATCTGTGTGTGTGGTGGTGTGCAACGGCTCTCCAAACAAACTGTGGATAGAAAGACTTTTGAGTTCCCTTATTTTGAATACCCAGCTATGGATGAATTTATGTTTACTCACCTTTGTTACGATCTCTTGAAATAAACACCCTGTGAACATTTACATACCTGACTCCTCTGTCCATTACGTTACACAGTAACCTGTCAGATGGTTCGTTGTAGGTGGATGTGGGCGGTGTCCCTAGTTTGTTCACTCCGTCTCCGGTCAAGGTACCTTAGTACCTTTTACCATCCTAAGATACATTGGAAGGGGGTTATGTTTGTGGAGGCCTTTCGTGGAGATAATTCTGATTCTGGTAAAAGTAGGAGCACAGGAAAGGGATTAACTCTTGGTTGAGCCTCACTGCCTGACCACTGGAGTCAGAATGGTAGCCCGATGTAAGCCTGACATTTATATTCAGCTGTGAACAGAAAGCCTTTCATACTCTGGATGTCAATTGCGGCCCTCTATCTGACACAATGTCCTGAGGGAGTCCATAATAACGGAAAACGTGCTTCATCATCACTTGGGTGGTTTCCCATGCGGTAGGTAGCTTAGGTAATGGGACGAAAGTTCCATTGTTGGGTTGGAGTAGGCCTTCTGGATGTTGTCGGGAGGATTTAGTTATATTACACACAGGGCATGCCTTGACAAAGGTTGTCACATCGGCAGACAGGGTTGGCCACCAAAACCGGTTAGTAGCAAGGTCCGTGGTGGTCAGAGCACCTGGGTGGCTGGCATTAGGTCTGTCAAAAGTGAGATAGAGTAAGCGATCACGAAGAACTTCAGGCATGAAGACTTGGTCCGGAGGGCACTCAGGTGGTATAGGTTAATTTGTTTGGGCATGCTGGATTTCCCTCATGATATCCAACTGAACTGGTGCAAGCATGAGGGAGGGGGAGATTATGGATTTTGAAGTTCCTTATAATCCTGCAGTAGAAGTTAGCAAACCACAGGAAGAGTTGAAGTTCCTTAAGATTCAGTGGTTTGGGCCAGTTGGTTACCGCAGTTACTTTCCTCTCATCCATGGCTAAATGATTCCTTGGTCTGGTGAAATTTGCACTTTTTGAGCTTGGCGTATGGATGATTCTCGATGAGCCTCTTGAGAATGATTCTGAAATGTTTGATGTGTGCTTCTTAGTCCTCTGAATAAATCAAGATGCCATCAAAGTAAACAATAAGAAATTGGTTGAGTCCCAGAAGATTTCATTGATTAGTGATTGGAAAATGTATGGACTGTTGGACAGACCAAAGGGCATCACCAGATATTCATAATGCCCAATTGTGGTTGAAAAGGCGGTTTTCCACTCATCTCCCTGTAGCATTTGAACCAAAGGGGGCAACTCAAATTTGAGACATTCCGACTGACCACCTCAGGAGGGCAAGTTATTTCCATAGTATGAAAATAGGTCCCACTTTATATTAAGTGTCCCTAGTACCTGTGTACTTTCATAGTAACTAGATGTTTATCTCGTATGTAATCACTGTATAGTATCTACAGATGTAATATTTCTGTAACTTCACACATGTAACGACCCTCAGAATGGTATGTGTAAGTACAAATG
>JAUCMT010000154.1:14972874-14984927 GCA_032357475.1 Enteromius thamalakanensis | reverse complement strand
ACTGTTCCCAGTGGAAAACCCCCCAAAAGTGAACTGTACTGAACCGTACCGTACTATGCAGTGGAAAAGCGCCATATGAGAGGTTTGAGGTCTCATCTGATCTAACATATAACTTATTTAAATTATTAGTATTACATATTTTACCTTAGGCCTACATATCACAGTTTATAGCTGTACTTTAAACAGACAATAGCAGTGGGTCTCTGAAATTCCGATAGTGTGATAAACAAGTGGGAGAACTGTGTCTATACTTTAGGGATATCACCCTTGATGCCTGACTTTCATGACTAACTCACTGACTAACCGAAGGAAAAACTGAGCGTTAGCAATACAATGAAGTCTATATTTCATTTATGCAACAAGAACAAGCCAAAATTTCCCAAGTGTTAAGCAGTTAAATAGTGGTCTGTTGTCTCAAAAAGCAGTCACGAAGCTGTTCAAATGTCCCATATGTTATATAACTATTCCTCTGGATCAGTAAGATTTATATTAGGAATAAAATAAATTAATAAATACTTAAGTTTGTTGTAACATTTTTGATGGTCTGTGTCTTTAAATACTTCTTATTCACATAATGCCTCTCCTTCTCCCTCACACACATACGCAAGAGCACATGTTGGGAATGGCCTGCTAAACATCTACTCACACATTCTCTCTGATTGAGACCAAACCCTGTAACACACACAGTATGAAACATGCTGCTATTGGTTTCTTGAGGTATGCTGGTTAATGGACAGCACAGGGGTATATTTAAAGAACTGCTCAATCTAAATAAAGCCTGGCTGCGCTAAATTTAAGAACACAGAGGAGCGTAGTCCAAGCTTAACACAGATGATAAATGGTGAAAAGTAAATGTAGGTTTTTGGTCTCTCCCGTTCTATTCACAGGCTCTGTAATTACATAGTCTATGGAAAGGCTGGGCTGTAATTTAGAGCAGCTGCTTCTGTAGACAAAGAATAATGTACTTGCGAAGTCAATGAAAATGTAGAACCCTGTTCCATCAAAAACCTGGAAATGAGACAGGAACAGGAAATATTGCAAGCCAGACCTGAACTGTGTTACCCAAGTAAGCCTAGATGACTGTGTAGGAGTGCTAACCACATCAGATTCTCACAAAATCACAATCAGGCCCACGTCACAAAACTAAATTTAGCTTCGCTATATGCCACTGTGATTGCTTTAATACTATCTTGATCACAGCAAAACCATGCGAAGCACTGGCGAAAATAGTGCTGTTTTGACCAATCTGTCAGATTTCAAGTTCCAGGTCTTGAATTAGCATGTGAAACATGTAAAATAAGTTTATGCGTGGCTTTATAAATATCCCTACATTCATGCGGTGAGACTCGGCTGACGTTGGTGAGACTGAGGCTGTACAACATCTGCCTAGGAGCCGTACGTGGTCAGAGGAGAAACCCACAAAGGTGCTCCGGGGGTCAGCCAGTTGTCGGACGTCCTCCGGATCTCTGGAAAAAGCTAGGAAATGGTTGAAGCCTCTGTGGAGCCCTTAAACCTGGATCCAGTCAAGGCTAAATATGCAGTGGAACGTGCTCAGGTGATCATGTGGGGAAGTTTTAAGAGCTTAGTGGTATTTCTATCAGAACGCTGAAGAAAACACAAGCCTGCTTGGAGGATTTGGTCACTGTAAACCATAATATGAGAGAAGTCTAAAGATATAACTGTTAGAGTAACAATGCAAGGCAGAACTAACGGTTTAAAGGCCTTATTTGCAGGCATTTTAGAGTACAAGAAAGAAAAAGAGAGATAGGGAGAAGGAGAAAAGGAGGAGGCCACACAATCCGCAGCCGTTGGCTACAACAGGATCGCTTGAGCCAGACCATCTGCTATAGATTATAACGATTCATCAGAGAAAGCATGAGAGAGGGAGGGGAAATATAGTGAGAGGGGGACGTCAGACCAACTCAAAGACATATTCAAGGAAAGATTGAGTGAGTGAGCCAATGAACGACAGAGAGATACCATGAGTGAGTGTTTGAATAAATGAGTGTCTGAGCAATCAGGGATTGATTAAGTAGATGAATAAAGGTGAGACTGAAGCAGTCAGTGAGTGAATGAGTGCATCAATGAGTGAGCAAAATATAAAAATAATATGAAGCAGCACACCTGTTTATACACTGATAATAACATTACATTAATGATAATAATGTTTCTTGAGCACAAAACCAGCAAACGAGATTTGAACTAATTTTTAAACTGTAATATTAACTGTAATATTTGCAGGGAGTTGAAAACCATCTCCTGAACGTTGCACACGTTACCTATAAAGTTCCCACTTCAATAAAATTTGAGTGCAGTCAGGATGTTGGCATTAATCCACTATTTTTATAAGCAAACTATCAATCCACGTTTTTGAACAAGTCAATGATTCAGTAACCCATTAATAAAGATAGTTTGTTTCTAAACGAATCAGCTGTTTGAATGAATCGGTTGAATAAATGACTAAATGTCTATTACTGTTGGTTTGGTTTCATATTTAAAAGTATCATTGCATTTTTCCCATCATTCTTATTTATATCTCTCAATTCTATTTTATTTATTTTAAATTAATCTAATCGCATTATTTATGCATACACCACATTTTTTTGAATTTATTTATAGCACCTCTCAGCTTCATCAAACAGTCATATACATCATAACGTCATATACATCTAATGCTGCTTCTCACTCTTCCATATCGGAAAGAAGGAGTTTGATGAAACTGATTCCTGAGCTCTACGGTTTCTTATTATTCTAATCGAATTAATTAAAACAATGTAAGCATTTGATGCGAAAGATGACATGTAAAAAGGTTAGGGTATGAAAAATGTCTATTTATAAACCTAGTGGGAAATGGCATGTGTTTTGTTATATACAGCAACTCATTTCTGGCTCTTTCCAGTCACAGAGCACTTATTATCATGTTTAATATATTCTTTTTTATTATGTAAATACTGTATTTGCACTGAAAAAGTAGATTTTTGTTTGTACATGCTATCAATTATAAATGCTATCAAAAAAAAAAAATTATTTAAATCATAAAAAGTATGTATTGGCAGGAAATCAGATATTCATTTGAATCAGAAATCAAAATCAGCCAAGAAAAGTGCAGTTGGTTTATCTATAAATCTCAAAATAAGGTGTAAAGTAATCGTTAAAATGGATTACATAAAAATTGTTTTTTTAGAGGATATCAGAGTCACAGTATCACAATATTTTCACACCCAGCCCTATGGGTGAGTGGCTGAAGGTTCTTTTAGTTAGTATTGAATATTGTGTGAGCGAGGGAGTGTGGGAGCATGAGCTTAAGTGAGTGAGTTCAGACAGGAAGTGGGTGTGCGAGTTATAAAAACTGTCTGGCGGTGAGCACTACTCATTATTGTACCTTTAAAAACACCAACTGTACTATGTAGACAACAAAAGATCTCAGTCATCAATTACAATGTGTGTCAGACTTGGTGAGATTTTTTATAAGTTGTAATGCCATTAGGGCTGTGTGAATCTGAGATTATACACTGCTCAAAAAAATAAAGTGAACACTTAAACATCACAATGTAACTCCAAGTCAATCACACTTCTGTGAAATCAAACTCCCCACTAAGGAAGCAACACTGATTGACATTCAACTTCACATGCTGTTGTGTAAATGGAATAGACAATAGGTGGAAATTATAGACAATTACCAAGACACCCCCAATAAATGAGTGGTTCTGCAGGTGGTGACCACAGACCACTTCTCAATTCCTATGCTTTCTGGCTTATGTTTTGGTCACTTTTGAATGCTGGTGATGCTTTCACTCTAGTGGTAGCATGAGACGGAGTCTACAACACACACACAAGAGCTCAGGTAGTGCAGCTCATCCATGGTGGCATATCAATGCGAGCTGTGGCAAGAAGGTTTGCTGTGTCTGTCAACGTATTGTCCTGAGCATGGAGGCACTACCAGGAGAAAGGCCTGTACATCAGGAGACGTGGAGGAGGCATTAGGAAGGCAACAACCCAACAGCAGGACCACTACCTCCACCTTTGTGCAAGGAGGAACAGGAGGAGCACTGCCAGAGCCCTCCAGCAGGCCACATATGTGCATGTGTCTACTCAACGGTCAGAAACAAACTCCATGAGGGTGGTATAAGGGCCCAACGTCCACAGGTAGGGGTTGTGCTTACAGCCCAACACTGTGCAGGAAGTTTGGCATTTGCCAGAGAACACCAAGATTGGCAAATTCTCCACTGGCGCCCTGTGCTCCTCACAGATGAAACAAGGTTCACACTGAGCACATGTGACAGATGTGAGTCTGGAGAACGTTCTGCTGCCTGCAACATCCTCCAGCATGACCGGTTTGGCAGTGGGTCAGTAATGGTGTCGGGTGGCATTTCTTTTGAGGGCCTCCATGTGCTCACCAGAGGTAGCATGATTGCCATTAGGTACCGAGATGAGATCCTCAGACCCCTTGTGAGACCATATGCCAGTGTGGGTTAGCCTTGGGTTCCTACTATTGCAAGACAATGCTAAACATCATGTGGCTGGAGTGTGTCAGAAGTTCCTGCAAGATGAAGGCATTGATGATATGGACCGTTCCCCAGACCTGAATCCAATTGAGCACATCTGAGACATCATGTCTCGCTCTATCCACCAGCACCACAGACTGTCCAGGAGTTGGCAGATGCTTTAGTCCAGGTCTGGGAGGAAATCCCTCAGAAGACCATCTTCCACCTCATCAGGAGCATGCCCAGGAATTATAGGGAGGTCATACAGTCATGTGGAGGTCACACACTCTACTGATCCTCATTTTGACTTGTTTTAAGGACATTAGATCAAAGTTGGATCAGCCTGTAGAGTTTTTCCACTTCCAATTTTGAGTGTGACTCCAAATCCAGAACTCAATGGGTTAATAAATTTGCTTTCCATTGATAATTTTTGTGTGATTTTGTTGTCAGCACATTTAAATATGTAAAGAACAAAGTATTTAATAAGAATATTTCATTAATTCCGATCTAGGATGTGTTATTTTAGTGTTCTCTTTACTTTAGTGTTCCCTTTATTGTATTTGAACCACAGCGGAAATATTTTCTGTACAAAAAAACTGCTTGTGGCTTTGTAATTCCCCCATAAACAACTTTACTGGACACAAAACCACATTCACAGGAACACAGCACAATGGATAATTACATTAATCCAGTCCAGGCTGCTTCATATACACATCGGATTTGGAGGTTCACTGTATTAAAATTAATAAACAGCCTCTAGTAATGTCTTTGGTTAGAGTAAACATGAGTGCAAGTACACGCTTACACACAGCGCGACAGACGTGCGCTCACACTCAGTATGCACAGCGTCTCTGTTTCGTGTCCGCTCCGCTCAGCTTTATTAGGTTGTAAAGGGAGAGAGAGCTTGTCAGAAATCTTTTTTTAATCCTCTTGATTTTGACACTGAGCATCGCCAGCATTCCTCATGAAATCACTCTTTCCATTTGTTCACCTAGTGCCATGTGATCCAGCAGAGAGAGACCAGACAGGTGAGGAGTGGAGAGAAGAAAAGGAGAAGAAAGATGGAAAGATGAGATGAGGTAATGAGGTGATTGCTGCTTATAGTTGCTCAATTGTGGCTGTCTTTGTAGTTTTGGGATAGCTTTGATATTTTAGTGGCAGCGCTCTAAAGCGTAAAACACATTGAGACACTATTTTGAGGGAAGTTGCATCTAAATTCATCTCCTTTAAATTTATGAATTGACAAGTTGGTTGTTTAAAAATTAGAGTAAACAGGTCCATTCCTAGACAAGGACAGTAAAGCACATGTTTGTAACAAATCCACCTGTATTGAGTTTTCATATCTATTCTTAAAAGTAATTTTTTTAATCAAATAAATTTAACCATAGTAGGCAAAATAATAATTTTAAATAAAGATTTTTAAAAAGAAATGAATCATAAACAAATAATCAAATTAAACTTTACAGACCCCAAATTGCATGATAGTGTTTAATGCAAAGAAATCTGATGTGTCTGTTGATTATGATTCAGAATTTTATTCTACAGGGCTTCCTTAAAAGTCCCCTGAAGTGCCTTGAAACACACAGCATTATTCCATCTGGTGACGTAATTTCAACTGAAACAGGAAGGGAGGGTGAGAAGCCCCACCCCCTTTAAAAAATAGCCGATAGTGTTTGTTTGTACCTGCTCTGGAAAGAGCCATTGAGCTCAGTAAAGCCACATTTGACAGCCACAGTCTAATAGATAACCCCCTAGATTTAATATGAAGCTCTTAGTTACTCTTACTAGTGATTAGAGGATGGATACCCGACCCGAGCTCGACGGTACCCGACGGGTCGGGCCGGGTTTGGACAGATATTTAGAAAGGATTCTCGGGTTCTAGTCGGGCTCGGTAACATCAGCGCGAATGTGCGCCTGTGTTATAACGGAGCTTTTTGCCCCGTGTGCGCTAATGCTCTCATCTGTTGACATTTCCGAACGTGTCATTAGTATGAGAAAAAAATTTAAATATCTTAAATATCTTAACCCTCTGGGGTCTGAGGTGATATTTGTGCTTTTTTTCAGCTCATATAACATATTATTGACAAACCTGTATTTTTCATGTAATCATCCCAAACTGTTCTACAATAATGTGTCGCCAAAATAAATTTACATGTTTACCTTTTTTAGGGAAAAAAATATTATGCGTGGTTTGTAAGTTTTGTGAAAATAAAACTAGCTGAAATAAGTCCATTTAACTCATACTTAATAGTCCTGCTCAGTACTGAGAGTAACAATATAAAAACAAACAATACAGACAATACAGAGAAAACAATATAATGTTTTAAATTTTAAAAGACATGTTTTAAGCCAGTATGCGGGGGAGGGATAACGGTCATTATTATTAAGTGATTATCACCTGAAGAGACAAAGACCCCTCCCCTAATGGCCCATTAGTGAAACTGACAGGCAAGACAGATAACAATAAATGTGAGTAGATGTGAGAAAAAACACAGTATAATTAAAATATACATAATGAAGGTCAAAGGCAAATTATTGAGCAAACTGATCTAACTACAGAGATGTGAACAGACTTTTAGTCTATCCTGAAAACAGATTCTGTTCAACAAGTGTAACCTCTACATAATACCTGATATTTTAGTGTCCGCTGCTTCTTTTCAAGAAAAATAAAAGCTGGTTTTACCAGAGAATATCAGTGTAGTGATACTAAACATCAGCGCTCCCAGAGGTCATCAGCGTGAGGAGACAGGACTCTGTGCTGCTGTGATTCTGGCTCGGACAGAAAATTGCAGTCCGATCCGCACTCTACTAGTGATAATAATCATGCTGAGGCTGTATAGTTTTAACTGCAAGTTTTGAACGCTTTATATCTTCTAAATGCGAATTTTGTCACTATTTTGTAGCATACGGCCTTATAGATAACCTTAAGACTAACATATTGATACTGACAACCAAAAAACTTTCATTTTGATTTCACTTTCACTTTACGATCAGATAGCTGATTAAACTACTCCTTGACCAGATGAAAATAGTTCTATAGTGTAGTTCAAAGGCAACAAACCAACACAAGTCTCGCTCTGATCACAGGAGGAATTTACCATAAGAGGTAGCAGCATCATTGATAAAAAAAACCACAGACAACTTACAATGAATTCTCCAATGTTTAACTGTTGTTGAATCATTCTACCTCAAAAGACATTGGCCAAAACATAACACAGAGACCATTAACTTAACAGTCTTATCACTGTACTCCATCACAGATTATTGAGCTGGTGATTCCGTTCACACACATTACTCATGAAACACTAGCCTGACACTAATGCTTCTGTTCTGGACAGTCCCACACACAGGAAGCCTGTGTCCCAGGATTAATTAGTCCATTACTTAAACTATGACCAAAGGAAACGAAAAAGAACATGCAAAGATAAAAAAAGGAAGTCAATGGCTACTGTCAACTTTTTGGAATTCTTCAAAATATCTTCTTTTGTGTTCAGAAGAAGAAAGAAACTCATAAAAGGTTTCTCGTAGAGAAGGCGAGTAAACAATGACTATTTTCCTTTTTGGGTGAACTACCCCTTTAAGCATGTTTTTGGATTTACTCTATTAGTAGGCTCATTTGTCAGCAAAACAAACGTTAGTCTCCATAGTTACATGAATGCCAGCATGGTTTTGATTTGGAAGGCTCTAAAAATGCTTCAAAAAGAACAATGAAAAAAGAAACGACTGCTCATTTAAATATGTGTTTTCATCTTTTAGGGAATTAAGCTGTATATGAGTGAAAAAGTAGATCTTAGCACTAATGGTCAAGAGCACGGTGAGCTGTCAAATGTGGGTTAGCTGAAGAATAACGTGTGTAATGTGGTGTGTGAAATCCAATGCTACGGTGAACTCCTTGCTGTTTTTGTTTTTTTAAACAGCAAATACTCTCCAAAAACATGCTGTATTGGTTAACTTGTCTACATGCCATCTGTATCCATTTTTGATGGGTTTCCCATGGAAATTTGGCAGACAGATGCATTCTCGACTGAGTCGTAGCATCTGCGCACACACGCCAAATAAGCTCCTTGTTAAACCAAATCATCTTTCCCTTCTCAAAAGACCTCAAGGCTTATGGTTCCAGTGTTCAGAACCACTTTTCTTTTGGCGCATAGCTCTTAATGTTTCAGAGCTGAAAAAACCCTCCCAAAAAAACAAGCGCAAGAGATGATGCAAACCAAAATGGATTTCCATGGTTAGTCCTGGCAGTTCTGAACTCTGGGGTTCTTGTGTAACACGGCTCACCGAAAGACAAAACCACAAACACAGCAGCAAAAAAAAATGCGGTCTTTGAAAGTTTTCCTCCAACATATTAAGAAACATTTCTGTTCCATTAAAGAAATATAAAGAGATGATTCTGGTCAGATAAAAGTCAAAGAAGAAATCAGTGTATCAATCAGACCTCAATGTTTTAGAACTTTTACAGATGGCCTGAAATGTGTGGTTTTTTTTTTTAATGACCCCTGCAATGGAAACACAATACTGTATACCATTTGAAAGCTTAAAAAAGCATTTCCAAAACCATCAGACACTCTAGCATACTTGAATTGAAAAAGAAAATTTTTAATGAATTACTCACTCTAATGTTATTCCAAACCCATAAAACCTTTGTTCACTCAGGGACTAGTGAGGCTGCAATTCATCTGGAACTGACGGGGGCAGTTTAGAGCATACGTTACTGGTTTAAATAATTGTTTATGTTAATGGTATTTAAAAATATTTTTATCCTGCAGTATGTAAGTGAATTTAAACTAACGCTTACATGTAGAGTATAGGTGTGTGTGTTATTTGAAAGCAAAGTTCTTGTGACATCCCTTGTAAGGCCATTGTTAAACATCTTTTCTCTATCGTGACATCTGTGGTTTAACCTATTTTTTTTTTTGAAGCAATGAGAATATTTCTGTATGCAAAGAAAACAACAACAACAAAAAACACTCATGCATGTACATTCCTTTCACGGGAAACTGCTTTAGAAGAGAAGAAATTGTTGAACAAAGTTATTTTATTTTTTTTGGACACAAAAATATTCTTATAGCTTCATAAAATTATAGTTGACCACTGATGTGTCACATGGAATATTTGAATCATGTCCTTACTACCTTTCTGGGTCTTGAATGTGGTGGTTGCATTGCTGTCTATGCAGGGTCAGAAAACTCTCAGACTTCATCAAAAACAACTTAATTTGTGTTTTGAAGATCAATGAAGGTATGGGTTTGGAAAGACATGAAGGTAAGCAACTACTGATTGAACTTTCATTTTTTGGATGAACTTTAAATTAGGCCTAAAATATTGAGACAGGTATGACTATACTTAATATACTATAACTATACTATAACTTTTCTTCAACTTCAACTGAATCTGCCAGGCCAGATTGCGTCATAAATATGAATGTATTATGTTACTCTCATTCGTGCTAACTGATCTGCTGAAGGCCAGGTGTTTGTCGATGAGTGGGATGTGCGTTTGTTCAGCTCACTGCTAAATAAAATGTTTGGTAGAATTTTTTGCTTGACCCTAAAGCAATTATTGTGCACAAATTTTCTTGGTAAGTAAAATACCATTCTTTAAATATATACATTTTCCAAACTTACTAAATACCTTTAATACACACAAGTGCACAAGCACCCACACTCCTGACTGAATGTCAAAATCAGATGAGGATTGATGTTCTCCTACCAGCTGATGCGTGAGGACAATCCGGATCAGAGGCTCGGTGGACAGGTTGAGCGACAGAGCAGGAGACGGTTCCACCTTCAGAGAAATAAGATGACTGGCCATCTGGATCTTGTGATCTTTAAAATCCACTGCCTCATTTATCCTGCAGAGAGAGACAGCCAGTTATCGTCCACACTACTGTACAAACTCTACATAATGAGCAAAGTAACTTAGTAAGGGTAGTATTAAGATAACAATAATCATATCAAAACAGAAATACAGCAAGACTGTGATTTTGTTTTTATGCCACAGTTCTTTAAACAAGAGGTTATTGTTGGCAGTTACTCTATTCAGCTACTTTGTCTGTTTTTTCTCTGCCAATGAAAATAGCTCCAAACTAAGTCACAGCAGAATCAACTGTTCAGCTAACAGTAGTGGCGTTTGTTTTGTTCTTGCATTAATCAATATTTCTAAATGTATCTGTTGAGCTAATGACTCAGTGACTGACCTACTTTTTTCCTTAATGAATGAATGTCTTTTTAAGTCAGGTCACCTTTATTTTTAATAGCACTTTGTCTTTCCACATGCTGTTTGTAGCCTACTATATTTAAGGAAATTTTGCAATTTGTTTCCTTGCTAAACGCAGCCGTGTTTTGAACAAATCAGATGAATGAATGATTCACCAACTCACTCTTCTGAGGAGTGTTAGGATGTAACACCCCAAAATTGCACAGACTGGCAATCTTTCTGGGACACTATATAGATAATGGCGAATATAACATTTATATTGACTTTCTAATATTTTATGTTTAAATGTCAACAATAATTTACCCTGCATCATCTCTCAGCTCTAATTACTAGTTTAGTTACATAAGAAAGGCCAACTGAGTTCCAGTGCTGTGCTAAAAAAAACAACCAAAAAACATTAATTGAGATAAGTACTGATCAGGGCTGTGTTAAGATGGAAAGGGAGTGTTATCAGCCGACTTAATGGCTGGGAGTATCAGACGCAGAGGCCCAGATGAGAGAGAAGCACAGTGATAAAGACATGCTCACAAGAACATGATGTACAACAGGAAACACACACACTTTACCTTGTTTGTAAAGGGCTAATTTTTTTGTAGTAATTGTGCATTTTGTGGTAGAAAAGTCCCACGATGGTGGTCTGAGCTGCAGAGGACACATACACAAGTATTAACATTTGATCACACTGATACATGTGTGTGTCGAAGAATGTGTTGGGCTGCCGCTGAAATGCACAGAGAGGATCGACTCATTATCACAGTAACTGCATGCACTGCTCTCACTGCAGCTCTAATGGGAAAGATGTGTGTTCACACACACACGCAAGAAGAGTGTGATGAGGGACCACCACGTTGTGTAAGGGAAAAATATGTTACACTCTACTTCAACATTTTTTTTCATCCATTAAATGATAAACACACATAATTTCTCTTTGAGTTCAACTCCAGTATTCACATGAACACACAATCATCATTATTATCATAATTTGACTTAGGAATTTGTGGAAATAACCTTCATAATAGTAAAATAACTGTTGTGGACCATTGAACATGGCAATATCATTTCATCCAGGTCTAGATTAGAGCCGCACAATTACTAATATAAATAACTTATATTATGATTGGGATCAATGTATCATTTATAGCATAAAAATAGCAAGCACTGTTGCCCCTGTTACATGTTTGAATGTTTCTGTGGTCATTTCCAATGTGCTCTATGTTTTTCCCCTGTGACCTATGTTGCGTCCGAAATCACATACTGCTTAAGTAGGTACTATATTTAAAATTGAACATACTACTCGACCGTTAAAACAGTAGGTACTATATAGTATGAATGTGAGTAGTATGAATGGAA
>JAUCMT010000154.1:14952740-14972774 GCA_032357475.1 Enteromius thamalakanensis | reverse complement strand
CACCAGACCCGGCGATCGGCTGAATGGATTCGAAAACGGTAAAACACATCTGTATTACTCTAGGGATGTTGGAAAATGAGCCTATTTCCAAAAAAAGTGGAAATGGGGCTTTTTTAAATGGGATTCTGAGGCAACTGAAATATCAAATGAAGGTTTCCCACAAGAAAAAATAATATACTGTAAGCAAGCCGTGCTGATATTTATGTTGTCTTTATAAGTTAGGCTGCACAGGACGTTTTTTCTTGAATACTACAGTATAATTTGAAAATGGTGGACTGTTTGAAAGGAATATTATTTTTATTATTATGTTGTTGTTTTTTTATTAACAGCTTGTAAGCTGTCACACATACTACACTAATATTCAAAAGTTTTGGGGATTTGTTTTTTCCAGCAAGGAAAAGATTTATAGTATGAATATTTATATATATGAGTATTTATAACCAATATGTTTTCATATGAAAACGCATCTTTTTCTCTCCATTTTGGTCCACACTGAGATTTGTCCACACTGACAGTGTTTTTGTCAAGGAAAACTGAGCTTTTTGAAATTTGAAAACGCTGTTTTCGTATCGCAGTGTGGACTGTAAAAAAACAGAGGATTGTAAACGATGACGCATTTTAGTCATTTGATGCAGTCATGTGACCAATTCAACTGATGGCGGACGGCATTGTACAGCAGTTGTTTTGTTTACTTTCAATTTTGACAGCCAAATAATATCAGTTAATATCAGTTTGTACATGCTCCGGCTCATTAATAGTCAATTTAAAAAACTTGGTGCTTTTCCTCAACATTTCCACGACTTTTCAAAGAGCCGGAAAGTAAATAAACAGCAGATGGAAATGACGCAGGTCGAATTGTCTTACGTTTCACGCATGCCCAGAACAGGAACATAAGCGTTCGGACGTTTCCGTGTGGATGATCAACTTTTTGGAAACGATTTAAAACGATAGTGTGGACGCGGAGTGTGGACCTTTTCAAATTTATCCGGATTAGTGCAGATGTAGTCGAAGTAATATACACTGATGTTCACCAATATACAATTAGATAACTGACCATATAAACTCTCAGCTTGGACTTTTTTGGAGGGTTACTTTGCCAGTGAAATCAGAATTCATGTAACAAACAAGGATTCAAAGAGTAGAACACAATTGTACTAAATATCAGCACTTTTGTAAAGCTGCTTTATCAATTAGATTCCAACGGCTGTACAATTCTGGCTGGGACATTTGTTTTAAACCAACTGACATAACAAATCACACCACATACAGCAGATTTCCAAAAAGGGACAAGGTTTTCAAACGTGGTTTCACAAACACATTGGATCCAATAAAATCATTCGTAAAGCTTACGAAAGGTTTGCTTTCGGTGAAGAATGCCAGATTAAACAGCACTAAACAATGCATGCTTCAATTACCCTAATGTAAATGGTCATATATCAGAGCTTTCCAGTTTCCTCGCCTAATGATTTCCTGCTGATAAAGTCTACGTGGATGTATAGGCCCTGACAATATTCCCCAAGACCCAAAGCTCTGAGAAAGTGAACGTGTGTAAGAGCCTCACCTACAGTGGCGGAAATGTTAGTGTAGGCAGAGTCATTGGTATACACAGAGGAAGAATTATGGGTAGTCAGGACAGTGTGGTTGTGGATTCTGACAGCTGTGATGGAGACAATGTGGAAACAACAAAGAAAGTGAGGTGAAACAAACAAAAAACAGGTGATTCAGCAACAGAAACATGTACTAATGAGACATGAAACAGAAAAAAGAGACATTGTGAGACACTCAGGCAGACATGGTGGATAAGACGACTGGTGTGCCAACGTTACATTCAGATTTGAAGATATCTTTCAGATCTGCACATGTGACACATTGTGTCGACACAAGTCTGAGAAGCCCAGAGAATTCCTCTCAGCCCTGCATTTGTTCTGAATTAGCCAGCACAGAACAACTGCCATACTGTACTTACTGTATACCAGGAATATACTGCAGCTATGGAATGACGTGTGCTTGTTTGTCTAACATGCACAACTTTTCACATTTTCAGCAGATCTGTTGAGGGAATTGCAGAGCTATCGGACTACAGTGATGTATGTTGGTGAGTTTGGACGGCTCAAAATCCAAGCGGACCAGTAAATCACTGAGAAAAACTGTGTGTACTTTTGACACCCTTAAATGTCATAGTCGTTTGTCTTCATTGCAACTGAGGTAATCATGTAAGTCCTCAAGGTTTCGAATCAAATGAGGAAATCATTTTTTTTTAAGAACCGAAGACAGCTGCAAAGCCACTGAGATTTCTGCAGCTAAGACTTGACCGTGGAGGAATGTTAAACAGCTGTGGTGACAGAAAGACAGAGAAAGAAAGAAAAGACAGACAGACAGACAAAGCAGGTGTGACATACTTATATTAGTCCCATTAACATGACCTGTTCTGTTCCCAATCTGGTCTGAGAGGCCGTGAATCCCTTCCACTGAATCCAGAGGCCAGTAGTGTGAAGCTGTGGCCAGCACCTGCAGCCCTGATCAAAACACATTCATACCGTACACACACATTACAGTGAAAGCTTATATACTGTAGTCAATGCAGCACCCTTTTAATATTTCTGAGCTTGACTGTTTTCTGTTTAATCTTATTAAGGTTGACTGAGAAGTGCACTGGAATTTTTTTCAGCTGTCATCGGTTCAGACTCGTCTTTGCTAGTCAATTTTGATTTAATATTTCATTTCAGCTGCAATATTCTGTGTGTAGAGAACAAAACATCTACCAGAGACTATTAATACTGCATCTCTTTACACTCATCACCACACCTGCCCTTTGAGAATCAAACAAATCTGGAATCTAATATCCATATTCAACAACAGCCATTTATTTGTAAATAATCCACAACATCCTATAATAAAAAAAGGCAAATGTTTCATCTTCTTGTACTGCATCTTAATTATTCTCTGAATAACTACGCATTTTATCTCTCTCTCTCTCTATTTCGGTTCTTTGGTCATTTATTTTCTATCATTATGTATTACCTGTAAAGATGTCCTCATTTTTCGAGTTTCATAACATATGTCATAACATTTCACAAGTGCCAAAAGATGACCTCAGTGCTGAATCAACTGTCCTCAGTCAAACGTTTACTTTTATTAAACTAGATAAGATTTAGAGCAAATTTTAATAACGATATTATTAGCCTTCTGCGATTACGGCTGAGTTTTACGACAAATAAGTGAAGTTTAAACAAAAAAGACGAGAGTTTCAATCGTGTAGTACAAACAATCATTTATATTTATTATACCAAGTAGCCTACATAATGAAAAAGGCTTTGCTAGATTAAATTAACCTTTTACATTACACATAACTGGGGGGGAAATCATCCTCAACTCAATTTTAGATCAATTTATTACGGTTTTATTAGTGCATACAACTGTATTGTCTAAATAAAATAACGAAATTACGCTTTTTGTGAAACATTTCTTCGTTTTGAGGTAGAAAAAGGCATCTGGTAATTTTAACTGATTACCTGGATGTTTTGACGGTGATACAATGTCACTACGAACCTGAAAGAAATAAAGCATTAATCTTATCAAGCGCCTTTGCATTAAAACCCACATCAAACCCGCATTAAAAACAAATGTTTCTTCGGTCCATAAAACAAACATCTTACCTGAACAGTCAGGAGAGTCATAAGTAGTACTTTACAGTATATTAAGTCCATTGTTTTGAAAGGAGCTTAACTCAATAAAAAAGTTACAAACTTAAAACCTATATTGCGCCGTAAATGCATACGAACTAAATCATTGCGCTCATATCAGTGTAAAGATATTGGTAGGTTATATTTTTAAGAGAAAAAAAAATGTGAGTGCGTCAGAATATGCCGTTCAAAATGACCAGCAGGTATGAAGATCACTTGTAGTTGGTAACTAAATTCAGAGTTTGTAATCCATCGTCTTGAGTCCGTAAGTGTCGCGCGCTGCACTCGAGCTCTGAGGAAGATGAGAAACAAACGCTGCGCTCGCGCTCTCATCAGTGGGTCGAGCCCTTTGGGCGGTAAATGTTCCTTCACTGTTTTTACTGGGAAGCAAAGTTGTTTTCCTGCAGGAGGCGTATAGGGGTTCAAGAAAGCCGAATCCCCACGTTGATGCACATCTTTGACTTAACGTAGATATTTGAAATCAGAGTTATGGTAATGAAATATGTTCAGTACATAAATAAAATATAATCAAATAAAATAAACAATAATAATAAACACTCCAACATCTAAAAGTAACTATTCTGTCAATCTCTGCAAACTACAGCAGCCTAATAATCTCAAGCAATAGTGATTGGCTTATCCAGAGCAGCGTTGAGAATAGTAACAGGTGACTCCTTCACAACGTCGCCTTTATGGTGCTGTTGAATATACACAATTATGTGAACGCTGCAACGATAATTTCTTAAATGTAGGCTATTGTTGTTAGAAATACACAGCAAACATTACAAATAAGCACCCATTTTCTCTGTTTCAGTGATAAGCACTTGATAGCCTATTCTGCAAAAGTTTGTTCAGGACGGCAAGGAAAACAAGAAGGCTATGAAAGAAATAAATGAGTCCTGCATTGTTTTTGAGTGTGTTTAAAAGAGACCTTTGAATTTACAACTTTACAACGTGGTAGTGATATTAAACAACAACTACATCGGCAGACAATTATGGACTTTGGGCGCCATCTTTTGGAAGTATGTGACTGTATTTTATCAGTCCGATAAGACTAAAATAGCTCCTTTACTCACCTGCAAAAAACTGCACAGATTTGAGTTAATAAAAGAAACACATACAACGGTGTGTATAAAATATCAAATTTATTTTCATATAAAACTTCACATGCACACTCACACAATATTTGATAACCATCAATATAGGCTTATAATTCTTTTTCATAAAGCTAGCACACAATTGCAGACTTTAAAACATTATGGTTTGAAGACACCATGAGGAAAGCTTGCACTGTCAGATTATAAAGTTTAATGTACAAAAAAGGCAGTCTGAAAAGCAAGTATAAACATTTAAAAAGAATGTACAAATGGGCAAAAAGTACAAAAAGAGCAGCAGTCACTCAAACATGTAGAAGCGATGCTCTGTAACATCTTGAGATTAAATGATTCGGTGAAAAAAAAAAGGAAAAAAAAACAACAACAGTTATTCTGATGAATTAAAACGGCTGGAATTTTGGCTGAAAATTGTACAGAATGAGAAAGATATACAGAATGCTTCTCATACATTCCTGTTTTTTGGCAGTCTCTGTCCATACTTGCATACCTACTTTTAGTACCTTGGTTCAGGACAAAATGAAGGGGTGAAATGACAGACAAATAAAATGAACAATGTATGGAGAAGAAATACAGTACAGACTGGATGAAACGGATCACGGAGACAGGAAGGGTTTTTCCTTGGCCATACATTCACAATTTCTCATTTCCTTTATCCTTATTAAGTACGCAGTATGTGCATCATGTTATTTGAATGATTTGAATGCTGGGAGAGGCATCAGTGAGTCAATAACCAAACTGATTTATGTGAATAAGTTGTGCTAAATAAGTGGAAATCAAGGGCCTTCTTTGCAAAAAAAAAAACAACACAAAACTTCTGTATAAATTGCAAATAATGCAAACTGTTGCATTCCGGTGCGCAATTAACACATGAATAGATTTATGAACCATTCGTTCCTTTGTGTTTAAACAGTTAGAATCCCTTCTTCCCTACTTTTGACACCCATTGCAAAAAACAAAGCAACACTTGGTCACACAGATTCGAAATACACTGTTTTTTTTTTCATTAAAAGGAAAGCATCGACATGACTGCACACGACACAGACAAATCTCACTCAACTGACTGGACACAACACAAACCATTGTGCATTGAGTAAGGCAAATATGAAGAGGCTCACTTCCACTAGGAGTTTCATGACCTGTCAATACTTATTCTAAATAAAGAAACAAAAATGCAATCAAAAGTGGCAGAACACATTATGGTTTTTGTAGAAATATAAGCCGTGTCTAGTCACTGCATAACCTTCGTTTCATATTTGTGCTAAACTCCTTAAACTTTGTGCTAGGTTATTAAGATATTCTCTGAGAACCGCAGATCTAAATGACAAATGTGCCAAAAATATAGTTTAATAACAATAATAGTACATTTTTAAATTAAAACATTATATTTTCATAAATTTAGGAGATATTAAATTATAATAATATTATCAAATATTTAACAACATCATTAAATAACGATAATAAATTGAATATTCACTCAAATGAAACAGTTATTCAATTTAATAAATATAGATTTTATTTTATTATCCAAGAACATCCCTTTTATTGTATATTTATTACAAGACATCTTAGTAACTCCTATTAGTGAGCATTTCTGTGCTTTTAAGAACCAAACCTGGACAAACAGAACTTATTACAGTTTCAAAGGCGTAAAGCTGAAGTTGTGGTCATGAAAGCCCTAGTTTCCACCTTTTCCCTTTCTCTATTTCATGGCCAATCCATGTGATTATAGAAACATAAGATCTCTTTATCCCACCTTCTAAGGTAAATTCCACACAATTCCAACCTCCTTAACCCGGCTGCTGTGAAGAGAGTTAATGTGAAACTATTTGACAGCACCAAGCCTTTTCAATAGATTCTTTCCTTTGGAGAGCAGTCCTGTTTTCTTAGAGTCAGCTCGGGGGCGCCGGATGGGACTGCCGGGCCCCTGGGCTGCGGGGCCGGACCCCGGGATGTGTGGGCGCACTGTGGGGGTGGCACTTCTTCTGGGAGGGCCCGCTTTTTCCACGGGAACCTAACGGAAGACCCGCAAGGGACAGTTCAGGGCCGGACGTAAAAAAAAAAGAAGAAGGTGTTTCTTTGCCTTTTAAAGCATCTTAATGGCATTACTTTACAACAGACACTCCATCTCCTCTCACAGTCCTTTCTGTCCCAGCAGGGCCACCATACAGTCAATTACTGATCAATAGTATATTTTGGATCATGAATAACACACCCAGTCAGTAGGGGGCGGCGTTCTACACAGTAATCTACAAATGTTACGTGGTGAAAATCAGCGCTTTGCTTCAGATTATAGCTAAATTCTCATTAAAACATCACTAAACTTGCTCAGACGGCAAGAAATTTACTATTTATGCACACTGACATGACGGTAATCTCATTTTTAGTGACAATCTACTGATTAGGAACGTATTTGCTGAGAATATACTCACCCTCAGGCCATCCAAGATGAAGATAAGTTTGCTACTTGAAAAAAACAAACAAACAAAAACACACTTGCTCACATATGAAGTGAATGGGTGCCGTCAGAATGAGCGCCCAAACAGCTGATACAAACATCACAATCTTGACTAGACAACTTTTTCACTGAAGGAAGCAATATTTGGACTCATTCTGATGGCACCCATTCACTGAGCAAATGATGTAATGCTACATTTTTCTGATGAAAAACAAGCTCATTTACATCTTTGATGGCCAAAGGATGAGTACATTATCAGCAAAGTTTTTCTTTAACAGCAAAAACATCTTTAACATGTCACGATTTGCCCTTAATATTAGTTGTCTAGTTGCATAACACAAGATTTAAATATGTATCCTAACAGCAACATACTCTATAATGGTAATGAAAAGAGAAGATAAGTATTTAATTTACCAGTCTTTTGAAGTAATCTATCACCTTTCAGCATGGTAACTTCACCAAGGGTGTTGGAGCCAAATCAAACCTGCTTTAAAAAAGCTTCATTTACAAAAGTGGCTGCAAGAATGCATAAACTTCAGTTCAATTTAAAAATCAATTCAATCAAGTTTAAGAAACATTATAGAACTAAAATCTACTCTTTAGATTGATCAAGGTAATGATACTGATGCTTGCTGGACATGTTTGGTCACTCCTAGAGTTAATGGAAAGAGTGCACCCTTATCACACACACCTTTATGCTCTTGCAAATGTCCAATATTTATTTTAAAAGTGTTTCATGTGAATTCGTGCTCAGTGTGGTATGATAGGGTGCACAGCTACAGGAGAGGAGAGGGTTTGTCCCAGGGCGTACACTAGGAATCTACTAAACTGCAAACATTAGAGAAGAGAAGGGGTGGGGGTAAGGGGGTCAAGGGTCCAATTCTGACCGTGCAACAATGGCCTTATAGCTTCTTATGACTTACAGTAGGAGTCAATGAAAGACGAACATTATAATGGACAACACCCAGAGAAACAACTGAAGATACCAGCTGTGCCTGTCTAATGCACTGACAGCAGTGGACCAATCACAGCTCTCTGAGCAGCTGTACTGTAAACTGATGCACAAAAATATGACATGTGAGAATTATCGGGGGTTTTGATGAGCAACTTGATCAGTGCATGTATCTGCATGGATAGTGTCAGTTTTAATCTGAGCGATTACTTAAAATGTGATTTTAATTAATAAAAATGTTTTACATAATAGAAATATAGTTTTAATAAAAATATTTGAGATCTTTAATAAAATTGCATTAAAATTGTAAACATTAAAAATACACTTAATTATATTAATATATGATATAAATTATAACTAGAAAAAATATTAATAAATCAACATTATTTAGTGCATATTAATAAAATATTTATTAAAACAAAAATATTATTAGTCTCATTAGTCATTTAAGCAATTGAAACTCAATGTTTTTGTGAATCTTCGACCAGTTTTAATGGATCTTTCATGTCTATGGTTGGTGTGAATGTGTCATATGTGTGTTTTGTGCATACCAGGAGCAATAGCAATAAGGACCCGCGTCGTGTGCATTAGACGAGGACAGCACTGTTTTTGGTATCCTCTGTTGCTCACTTACGTGACAGATACTGAGCCGTTACGGAGTGAAATGAACACTCTTCTTCTGTGTTGCCAAGCAAGCGAGGAAAAAAAACAATGCCATGATGTAATGCATCTCAATTGTCTGCACAATGAATATGAGAAAAGAATCACAAAACTTTCAGTACAGAAAAACCTTGATGGGTCCTGATGACTTGAGCAGAACATCCATCAGCAATTATATATATTTATATATATATATATATATATTTTCTCTCTTTTTTTATACAGACCATTATACAATATCTACATCTACAGATAAACCATTCTTGATAACTCTCTACTTGCAACATTTGTTTTGTGTCTCTCTTTAAGTTGATAGTCTTATATATCAGCAATATACAAAAAACAATTCTTTTGGAAACAAATACAAAAGGGTTTAAGGTTGTTGTTGTTTTTTTTAAACTCGTCTCAACCCGTTAAAGCACCTAAAAAAAAATTTCACGGTGGTGTCGAAGCATTCTGAAAGAAAAAGCATGCAGTTCTACAGTTTCTACATGGATTCAGTTCTCTGTACATCAAAACTATCTCCTCTATTAGAAATTGATTTCACTTTTAAACACAGGTACATTCATAAAGCATCTATTGCAATGCCTCACTTGTGAATTAGGTAAAAAATAATAGTCTTTTAGTGCTTCTTTTTTCAGAAATGATAACAATAAACAACTAATAATCACTGGCACGTCTCTTTGTGTGAATTCTTCTTTTCCAGACGATGCTTTATGAATATGCAATTTCATTAACAGTTCACATTTCTTCTCCGCAGAACATCTGACATAAAAATAAAGGTTCCTCAGTCTTGTATTTTACGGTACGTCTCTGTGTTTAGTAAGCTGTCTCTCTTTTGTTGACTGTTTTCCTTCAATGATCCATCAAAAAAGCAACTGGCTGTCACACAACACAAACACAGACGGAGAAGAGGAAAAAAACAGCGGAGCAGGAAGGAGATTAAGAAAAGAGCGAATGGATGACAGAGGGCTAGTGTGAAACAGGATGTACCCTTTTGTTCTTTGTCCGGGACGGGTGGTCCTGGGGGTGACGGCTCGGGGTGTTGGTGAGGTAAACCTCCATGTCATCAGGCACTTCTTCAAGAAAGTTGGAGGGGACCAGACCCTTGTGTCCATTGAGCTCGCCCTGAGTGGAAAACAGAGGATATCATGCATCTAAGGCTAAATCCCAGTGTGGCGGCTCTGCTGTGTTCAGGGCTGAAAGCAGGAATAACCTCGAGCATGAAAGAACAGCATTAGGTGTTTTGCACAATATTAAAGTGTATGCACCAAAAACAGAGATGGTGTAAATAATCCACTCACGTAATAAAAGCCATCCTCATCGATCTCTCCAAACACTGTGATCACATCGCCGGCACAAAACGTAAGCTCAGCCTGAAGGACAGAAAAACATTAGATTTCAGTCATTCTTCATAACTGTCACAGAGAGAATTTAATATGCAACAGTTACAACCACAATGTAGATGTATTAATCACTTGAAAGGATCAATCAATCATAAATCAGCCTTTCTGTCTCTATCTTTATATCCATCTATCTATCTCTTCATTTGTGCTTCCATCCATCCATCCATCCATCCATCCACCTGTCTGCCAATCATCCATCTACACAGCTGTCTATCTGTCTGTCCCTCCATCCATCTATACGTCCTTTCATCTATCTATATGACCATGCATCTATCTATTCGTCCATCTTTAGATCAGTCTTTTTCTGTCTGTCTATTGTCCATCTATATAGTCCTATATCTGTTTATCTGTCTGTCTGTCCGTCCATCCATCTTTCCATGTCCATCTATACGGGCATCCGTCCTTCCATCTACAGTATCTGACCATTCATCTGTCTATACATCCATCTTTACATCTATCCATCCCTCTTGTCTATCTATCTATCTATCTATCTATCTATCTATCTATCTATCTATCTATCTATCTATCTATCTATCTATCTATCTATCATCCATCTAATCAACTATCCATTTGTCTGTCCATTCATCCATCCATCCATCCATCCCTATCCGTCCTTTCTATTTCTATTTGACCATGTATCCATCAATACGTCCATCTTTACATCAGTCTATCTCTGTCTGTCTATTCTCCATCTATTTAGCCATCTTTTTGTCCATCCATCTATCCATGTCCATTTATGCAGCCACCCATCCTTCCTTCTATCTATTTGACCATCTGTCTGTTTATCTATCCATCTATCATCTGTATTATCGGCTATCCATCTGTCTGTCTATCTGTCCATTTATCCATTCATCCATGTCCATCTATCTATCTTCCATCTATCTATCTGAACATAGATAAGTCTATAAGACCATCTTTACACCAGTCTATCTCCATCCGTTTACTGTCTGTCTATCTATCCATCCGTCAATTCATCTGTGTCCATCTATACCGCCATCAATCCATCCTTCCATCTATCTATCTGACCATCTGTCTATCTATCTTCAGTATCTATCTATAATCCGTCTAAACAGCTATCATCTGTCTATCCATCTGTACGTTCATCCATATATCTATCTGATCATACATCTGTCTGTCTGTCTATCTGTCAGTTCATCAGTCTACATCCATCAATCCAATATCTGTCTCTATATAAGGGGCACTTACAAATTCAACCTACAGAAGATTTAGTCCTAAATCTATATATACTCGTAAAAACAAACCTATTTAATGTCAGATACCTAAAAGAATCTCTACGTACCTTTTTAAAAACACATAGCAAAAGTTTATAGCACTGTTCTCTACCTCAGGTCTAAAACAACATCCACCAAACTTGTGAAATGCAAACACAGATCAACCAACACTGGGCAAGGCAGGTCCTCACTATCAGACTGGAAGCTGTGTTCACCACAGTGATTGTGTAACCCTTTACCTCCAGTTCGACAACAAAGGTAGCAAAAACCACACACACAGATCTCACAGTGTCACAAATAACCATTCCCTATTCCTTTCATAGGAACTCACTCACTTACAGCAGAGCAGACTTCTCAACAGCCTGTCACAAAGCCTTCATAAATGCAATATAATGATTCATAATATTCAATGAATGCATGCATGCACATTGGAATTCGTTTAAATGCATATCCGGTTCAATAAAGCATGACACTAGCACTACCATCATGGAATATAAAGTATCCTTTATTTCCTTAGAGAATCATTCATCAAGCAAATTATGAAGGCTTTAAAACACATTCGGTATGAAATGCAAATGTATTGCACATGCATTATGATATTTGAGTCCCGTAAGTGAGATGTCCACACAGTACAGGTGCTGATGCAGTGCAGTGAGCTCCCTCAGCAGGAAATAGAGTGTCATTTGGAACAGGCCCAGTGAGTGTAGACTCACTACTTCCTTCCACACTCACCTCCTCACTCTGCAAGCTGCCCCCATAGCGGGCCTGTGGGCCAGCGGCAATGCAAAGGTGACAGTAAGTGACAATGAGGTGCAAAAGACTTGAAAATGCTAATTATAATACATAGTTATTAGCTGATCTAACCTTCTGTAAGTTCTTTTATATATATTTGGAACAGAATTGGACAAATTTGATAGGTGTTACTATTACTAAAGACACATTTAAAGCAGTTATTTGCTTTTAAATTTATTATTTTCTTTTTTTGATGACATTTCTATTAGAATTTTATGTGAAATACAATTGCACTCAAACACAAGTAAATCTGTAAAGAAAAGAAGCACAGCATGATTTATGAATGACAGCAGGCCTGGTTGTCAGGATGAGAATATGAATCATTTAATTTGATGTTATTCTATTTTAATGCCCTCTGATGGAAACACTCAGAAGTGCTTATTCCCTACTTTGTAATGGTGGGACTATATGTTGGTCAAACAATGATGGACCTGTGTTGTAACTGTTATTTAGAACTAAAATTATTAAAATCGTTTTCAGCAACTGGAGTGAATCTAAAATATAACACTGTATATATTTATATTAGATGAAAAATCTAAACTTTGAAAATATACACTAAGATTATACATATAGCCTTGAAAACTAACTGCAATAAATATTTCCATATCATCACTAAAATGTAAAAATTATAGATAGAAAAAAATATATATATCACAGAAGCACTTGACAAAATTACTGAAACCCAAAGTATAATATAATATACTGTGGTGGAAAGGGGGAGTATTTGGGAAACCTGTTTAAAAACAGTGATTATATTTTTTATTTGATTTGGCATAGAAATTTCACATTTTAACTTAACTTAAAATAATAAGTGCACAGACGAAAGTCATAAAAGACTGGGATGACATAACAATGACAAAACTTTACTTTTCTTTTTAACCAGAACTTGACCTTCAGAGCTGCCATGTGGCATCTGAATGAAGAGTAACAAAAAAATAAATAAATACAAACCAGATTGTAGCCACAAAAGCAAGGAAAATAAGCTGAAAATAAATTTGGTGGCTGTTACAGAGGCAGACATCCAGGCAAGCCGGCGTAAAATCAGAAGCTTATGAGATGAGACTGTAAGTGCAAGAAAAAGCCCAGACTAAATGAACTCTATTAGTACCTCCACATCCACGTTAGGAGAGCTCTCTCTGGGGTCATAGTCATACAGGGCCACCATCCTCCGCGTCGACACCGGGTGTTGCCTTCCACTCCTTTTGTTCCTCTCTAAAAAGAAAAAATAAGAACAACAAATGAGCAAAACAAATAAATAAGTAAATCAAACTTTCTGATCATTAAAATGTTTAGAATTAAAATTAAACTTACAAATATGTGTAAAAAAAAAACATGATTTATAAATGACAACAGGCCTCGATGTAATGATGATATGAAAAAACACTCCTTTAGATGTTATTCATCAAATTTGTTGCCCTCTAATGGATTTATTTAGAATTGCATATTACCAACCAAGTATTTTTTCAGTTAAAACACTAAAAATACTGTTTAAGCCAAAACAGCAACACTTATACAACCAACAAAATTTAATAGTATCATCATTTTAACAACAAGGCACATTTAGTAGACAAGTTAATACTATTAGTATTAGTACTAGTACTACATACTACAAATGTCCACTATTCTGAGCTGTGGAGTCTACTGCATATTGAACATTTCCAATTGGAAATTGGAACAAATAAAGAGTTTGAGAAAAAAGTAAATGTGTGACATCAGTATAAATGCTCAGATGTTCTTACTTAAAGCTCAAGATGCTCTAAAATACAAAAAAGAAGCATTTTAAGAGCAGTTTCAGACTTTTGGACCCCACTGTTCAATCTGCATTATTTCCTGTATCAGGTGTCAGTGGGAACAGAAAAAAGTCATGCTTTTGTGACATTCAGGTGTTAAAGGGAAACTTGCAGGTGAGCTGAGAAAAGGCACTTAAGTGAAAAAGCAAAGAAAGGTTTGAATGAGAAAATTGATGAAGAAATTGTGTGGGCACAAACCTCTCTTGGATTTCCTGGACCTGCGGTTAACTGAACGGCCATCTTTGAACCTATTACAGTTTACTTGAAGAGAAAAGAGAAAAGCAAAAAAGAAATAGAAGAGAGAGAGAGATAGAGAGAGAGACAGGAAGAGGGGAAATAATGAAGGTAAGGAAGGCACAGGATTTAAAGGAATAATCCATCTGTGACATACTGCTATGATTCCTTTTGTTTTCCTCAGATGAAAGAAAGAAAGTCAAATGGGTTTGAAACCACATGATGGACGTGATGATGGATTTTAAGAGTTATATAAAGAATAATATGAAAAGGTAGAGGACTGGCAGGCTAGCACCATGTCAATGTAAAATAATTTAGAAAAAAAGGGAATAGTCAGGCTCGGTACAAACTACCTGTTAGTTCATACCTATTTTTTCAATGGGCGTGTTGAGAGGAAGAAACCCCTGTTTGAGCAGCTGGTCCATCATTTCATCATCATCCGTCTGGATCTCTGAGACCATGTTACAGGGGATGAGCCCCCTGCGGCCACAGATCTCGGCCCTATAGAATCCATCTGTGTCCTTCGCTCCAAACACCTGGAAAACACAGAAGGGCCAATAATTGAACTCGATTCACTGCATTTTTAATTACACTCTCTAATGTCCTGCGCTTCTGCTCAACTCAATTTTGTATGCCAGCATTACTTCTAATGTTTCTATCTTGTATTATTTTCATTTTTAAGTCATATTTCATAGTCTCAAGAAAAAGGAATAAATGTAAATATCTACTGCAAACAGAAAATCAATGTATAAATGAAAATAAGTTTGTGTGCATGTGTTGGCAATGGACTGACTAGGGTAGAAGTAATAACGTAACATAATTAACAAAGCACAAATATTTTATATATATATATACATATAATTATATAAAACAAATAATGTAAAAATCATATTATTTCACAATTATACTGGTACACAATTTCAACTATTTTTATCAGTCAGATATTCAGTATTAGTGCGAAGAAAAGAACAATAAAACTGAAAAAAATAATTTTATACAATAGTTACGTATATAATTATTCATGAATTATTCTATGTACTTAAAAAAAAATATATATATATATGTGTATAACCACAATAAATAAAAAGCATAATAAATAATAATAAACAGTATAAAATATATGTATTGATAGATTTATGTATAAAATGTGAATTGATATTCCAATATTACACTATATAATTTAAGAGTTCAGTGATTTTACTAATGGCAATTAAATAAATACTTTAGTATATATACAGTACACAATTATCATTTATATGTATTGATGTATTCCTAAATGGAGTACAATTAAAAAGTCTTCAAGGTGGGGAGAAATGAAAAACAAGCTATGGAATTAAAGACAGTTGACAATTGATCGATATCAGTTCAGATCAAACCTTTATGATCTGGCCCTCCTTAAAGGGGAGCTCCTCTACAGCAGCATCAGGGTTAGGAGACATTGACAGGGGGTCATAGTCAAACATGGCCACAAAGATTCGGGACAAGTCTTCTGGTTCTGACTCGTAGTAGTCTGGAGACCGCCGGTCTCGTCCTCCATAACCATCTGAAACATAGGAGAGGGCAAGCTTCTGCTACACACAGAAACCAAAAGACAACGGAAACCAAAAAGAGACAGTAGCACACTTAACCTAATCTATATCCTCAGAGGCATCAATCTGTGACAGTTAAACAATATTAAGGAAATGACATACAGTATGCTGCTATATGGAATATATTATGTACCATTCCTTCTAAAAGTGAGGCTACATATTAAAACTATATATTAACATCATAAACTGATAAAAAATGCTAACCACACTTGATACATATGCATGTTGTCTATACAGTAGAAGTATCTGGCGCACAGCACACGGGCGGGATAATACACAAGCATACTGAAAACAGAGGAATGCAGTAAGAACAGGGTTGAAACTGGCATGCATATTAAAACAACAAGGAATGGACAAAAACATTGCTGTTTTACTGTAAAAAAAAATTTTTTTTGGACAGACATGCAGCAACTCATTACCAATACTATACTGGAATGATCCACTATCAAATCTCAAACTTTTTTTCTCTTATCTTGAACAAAAATCTTAAGAGAGGAGTGAATAGTGTACATGGTGTAAAAAGTGTACATGGAGCTGATAGTGAATCATGCACCATTTTCTGATAAGGATATGTAGAACCTCCACAAGCAGCATTTAAATATAATTCTCCACTTAAGCTGGCATCTATGCTCTTATGGTGTGCAGTCTTACAACATCCAACAGAACAAACGTTTTCATGCAAATGAGACAACCGAGGATCTCACAGGAAGCTCAGTAAAACATGGTTGATAAGGAAAAAGGCAACAAGGGGAGCAAGAGGAGGAGAAGAGGGGTTCACAAACACTGTCTGGTGTTCTCTTTCAGTCACTCCGAGTCACGTCGGATGACCGATGATTTGGGATCACGCCAGAGAGACCAATCTACTTTGAGTGTAACAAAACAAGCCAATGGGTATTGGCATGCACTGATTGTATCAAGCTGCAGCTGATCACTGTGGGAGTATAAGAAAAGCTGGAACGTGCATTATTATCTTTTCGCTTCGGAGCCAAGCTGTATTCATCTTTACTGCTCCTTCTACTCCTCGAGCAAACAGATGAGCGTGGGTATGACGGCGTTGCAGCGGTGGTCACGATTGCGGAGGCAGATCCAGTTCCCGCGGAAAACACACTGGAGTGTGTGGTGGCCAGCTTCCCTGCGTGCTTCTGGCACCTCAGGATGGTCACAATCTCTGCCTCACATGTTTGGGCATTCAGCAAATTGAGGAGGCGTTCATGTGCTCACTGTGGGTCCATGACCGTCTCGGAGTTGCACAAAAGACTCCGCTATGTCATACATGGCGGAGTCTTTCTTCCACTGCTGAGATCCAATGTTCGTCCCGGCACCTGGGACGGCACTGGGTCCAGCGGCATCAAAGGTGATCTGAGGATCACAGTGACGGCTTCCCCGAGAGGCCCAGCAGCCAGTGGTACCTTCAATAAAATAGCAATTTCCTAAATCTCTGGGTCTCAAGAAGGAGAGGGTGTGGGATCGTGCATCACTAATCCACTTCCTTTCCCCAAGAGCACCCCTCCTGTCCATCCCTGGAACCAGGTAAGGGTGGTGACACGCAGTTCCCCACCTCAACACGTCACACATCTGGCTGTAACAAACCTCAGGTTGGGTCCCTGCACCACTTCCACGAGGAGGAAACAGGTGAGCACTTCACACCCAGACCCTGCCCCCTAGTGTCTCAGACAAGGCCGTCACAGGCCCAGGGCTGGGTCCCTGCATTCCTTGGTTTCTTGGTGGTGCCGCTGGTTCCTCTGTCATGGTCTCTGGGAGCCTAGCCAATTAAAGATGTTGACACATAAACGCATCTTTGAATGCATCCATTCCCTAGATTGGTCTGCAGTGATCGACCTGAAGGACGCATACTTTCATGTTTCGATTCTCCTGTGACACAGGCCATTCCTGCGGTTCACCTTCGAGGGTCAGGCATATCAGTACAAGGTCAGACCCCTCATTTTTTTGGGTAGGAGTACCCCTGAAATAGGTGTCCAGGCATGCTGTGGTATTCATAGATGCCTCGGCCATGGGTTGGGGCACCACGCACAGCGGCCTGCAGAATCAGGGGTGTGGATGGGCCCCCAGCTGCATTGGCATATCAATTGTCTCGAGTTGCTAGCAGTTCGTCTGTTCCTGGGTTGCCTCAGATGGCACCTCCGGGGCAGGGATGTTCTGGTCCATACGGACAACACCGTTACCATTGCTTATATCAACCGGCAAGGCAGTTTACGCTCCCGTCACATGTCGCAACTCGCCTGCCACCTCCTCCTTTGGAGCACCGTCTACCAGACAGGCCTATGTGCTGAAGTGGAACCTGTTCGTCGATTGGTGTTCCTCCCACCTGAGGACCCCCGGAAGTGCTCAATCAGAGCCGTGCTTTCCTTATTGCAGCAAGGGTTGGAGTGTAGGCTGTCCCCTTCCACCCTTAAAGTATGCACTGCTGCTATATCTGCCTATTATGACCCCATAGAGGGCAGGTCGGTGGGAAGGCACAACTTGGTCATCAGATTTCATAGGGGGGCCAGGAGGGTAAATCCCCCTAGGCCTTCCTCCTTCCCCTCTTGGGACTTGGCACTGGTGCTCAAAGCCCTACAATATGCCCCCTTCGAGCCTTTGCAGTCAGTCAATTTGAAGTTTCTCTACGTGAAAACACTACTCCTGACTGCATTGGCCTCAATCAAGAGGGTTGGAGACCTGCAGGCATTTTCGGTTGTCGAATCCTGCCTTTAGTTCAGACCGGCTAATTCCAGTGCAACACTGAGACCGCGCCCTGGCTATGTGCCCAAGGTTTAGGGATCAGGTGGTGAACCTGCAAGCGCTGTACGTGGATAGAACAGCTCTTCGTCTGTTACGGTGGACAGCAGAAAGGGAAGGCTGTCTCCAAGCAGAGGATGGTGGGTGCAATCATCTTAGCTTACGAAGCATAAGGTGTGCCCTGCCCGCTCGGGTTACGTGCTCACTCCACTAGAATTGTTGCATTGTCCGGGGCGCTGGCTCGCGGCGCCTCAATAACAGATGTTTGTAGAGCTGTGGGCTGGGAGACTCCCAACACGCTTGCTAGGTTCTATAGCTTGCATGTCGAACCGGTTTCCTCCCGTGTTCTCACCTTAAACAGGTAGTGGCACTGAGTGGCCCGGTTCAAAATTAGCTTTTGGCGTCCTACGCCTTTCTCCAGAGAGTTCCCTTTTGGGCAAACCCTGTTGAGTCCTCCTGCACTCGGGTGCCAATGTGGCAAAGCATTGGCGCCAAGCCTTTCAGCTAATGTATTCTTGAAAGCTACTGTGAGGCTAGTGCCCATATGAGTGACACTGTTGGGATCCCATATGTGTATTCCACTGTACATCTACCAAGGCCGTGTTGCAGAGCAAAGTCTGCCTTCTCTAGAACTTGCAGCCAAGTGAGCGGTGTCAGAGAATTCCATGTGCAATAGGACCCTATGGGGTTACTTCACGTGAGTAATTGTCGCTTATCCCCCTTCGAGAAGGGGGGGCGACCCCACAGAGTGCCCAGTGTATCTAGTCTAACTGGTTGGGTTGCTCGAGGAATAGCAGTAGTGACCTTCTCTGGGCAGAGCCCTGTCTGATCGCATACAATCGAAGTAGATTGGTCTCTCTGGCGTGATCCCAATTCGTTGGTCATTCGATGTGATGTCTCCGTTCCCTCCTTCAGAGAACGAGGGTTACATACGTAACTGAGACATTTTAGACCACACAATGAGCACAAAGAAAGAAGCAATCACCCTTAAACAGACCGAAACCCTAACCTAATCCTAGTTATCTGTACTGAAATAAAGACAAGTTAACATGGGGGAAAAATAAAGGTAAAATGTACATAAAGAAAAAATTACTTCTTTATCAAAACCTAAATATACATATAAAATAGTTTAATAAATATACCTCATCCATCTATGTTATTGAGAGGCTCCTGCATATTTATTCTTCTAAGGGTAAAGGCAGCTTCTGTTTTTTTAGGATCGTTAAGCAATACAAGTAAAGCTCTAGCAACTGTATCTGTATGATTTGATTTATGTTTGCTTACAGTTATACATATACCCCCAGTTTCATAGACAAGGCTTAAGCTAGTCCCAGACTAAATTGCATGTTTGAGCTGTCTCAGATGAAAATATCTTGCTCTGACATAT